>CAJHNH020000703.1:0-120000 GCA_905116865.2 Candidula unifasciata | reverse complement strand
TGTGAAGATTGCATCTGTGCAGCTTCTATTTCTCCTAAATCCCATCTGTTCTTCTGCCAGCTGTGGTTCTATCACTGGTCTCAGTCTTGTTTCTATTATCTTGGCATACATTTTGCCAACATGGCTTAAAAGAGAGATGCCTCGATATTGACCGCATTCTCGTTTGCTTCCTTTGTTCTTCCACAATGGTATAACTATTGCATGTTGCCAATCAATAGGGGCCGTTTGTTGTACCCATGCTGCATTGAATATTCTGTGAAGCCATCTGATGCTGCTTTCACCTGCTACTTGAATTATTTCTGTTGGTAATCTATCAGCTTCTGGTGCTTTATATTTGGGAGACTGTTTAATGACTTTTTCTATTTCATCCATTAGTATGTGTTGCTCTGTGCTCTTCAGTTGTTCTTTCCTGACGATCTCCTAGAGGATTAAAGAGCTCATCGAAGTATTCCCTCCATCTTTCTGCTATCTCGGGTGGATCTATCAATGGCCTTCCTGTCTTATCATTAATTATTTCAGTGGGGTTGTAGCTCTCATCTCTTTTCCGCATATTTTTAACTACTTTGAAAACATTTCTGCTGGCTGTTTTCTCATTTTCTTCTAATGACTCACCGAAACGTTCCCAGGATGCTTGTTTTGCTTTCTTGACACTCCTGTTGGTTTCTCTCATTTGCAGTCTATAGTTTATATAATCTTCTTCTTTCTTTGATTTTATTTACTGTTTATATAAGTCCTTATTCCTTTTAATTGCTTCTTTTAGCCTACTTCTTCGCACCACCAAGGTGAATATTTGTTATTTCCCCGTCTGTTTCCACTCTTCCGTTTTCCACATAATTCTTCTGCAATACTAAGCACAGTGTTTTTATATATACTCCATTCTTCCTCAGTATTGCCAACTACATGTGAAAGTTGTTTAAATGCTGTCTCTACTTTCTGTTGTAACTGTTCTTTTAGTCCTTCCTGTTTCAGATTTGCTATCTTGATGAGATCCTTTTTTTGGTTTAATTTCTTTCTGTGTTTCTTTAATGTAAGGTGTTTTGCTGTTAAGACAACTATTTTATGGTCAGTGTCACATAGACCATTAGGGATTGCTCTTGAATCAAGAATTCTCCTTCTTCCTTGAACTCTGGTAAGTATAAAGTCAATCTGGCTCTTGATGGAGACATCATTCCATTTGTACCAAGTGTAAAGTTGTGAATCTCTATGGTCAAAGAATGTGTCCGTAATAAAAAGATTGTGCTGGCTGCATAGATCCAATATTCTTTGACCATTTCCATTTCTAGCACTGTTCTTAGCTGTAAGTGGACCTAAAAACTGTTCGTATTCTCTTCTGTTATTTCCTACCCTCCCGTTTCCGAAGTCACCCATTACATATAGTATGCTGCTTTCCTCAACTTTCTCTATCTCCTCAAACAGATCGTCAAAGAATTCATCTTTCTGCTCTTCTGTATAATTATCACTGCATGGTGCATATATCTGTATATATGTTTCAGCTTGTTCTCCTCTTTTGATTTTCAAAGTAATAATTATATCTGAGTGATAATGTGTGTCTAATATGTAGTTAGATATGTCCGGTTGCACCAGACAACCCACTCCATTCTTCGATGTTTCTCCTCCTGCATATGTTAGTAAGTAGCCTCTGTGTATTTTCTTGTTACTATTTCCCTTGCGTCTTATGTCGGCTAGCCCCATTAACTTGATTTTCCTTTTTCCCATCATTTCAACAATCTCTTCTGTTTTATTTCCCAGGAAATGATCACAAGGACACAAAAAACTGAAAAACTCAATCCCCCCCCCCCCCCCGCCATAATATTCTCACATACTACTTCTCAACTTAGCACACGCAAAGACCGACAGCTCTCATTCCAGCGGCAGTTTCTTCAGTGAGAAAACCCTTAGGTCTGTTGAGCATGTGACATTTACTGAATGCTTGCATTTTCTTAATCCACGTTCTTCGACATGCGGACAGTATGTATTTTCTCAAATTATGTTTTTCAACGTGGACAAGTGCTGACAGACAGACAGGCATGTTGGCAGGAAGGCAGACAGACAGACGAATGCACGGACAGACGGCAGTTAGGACAAACAGACTCACCGACAGGAAGGCAGACAAACAGAACGACAGTCAGTCATGCAGACAGAAAGGGACAGTCACACATGCAGACAGAAAGGGACAGTCACACATGCAGACAGAAAGGGACAGTCACACATGCAGACATATATATATAGGTGACAGCTAATACAAAAGTTCAAGACGGACAAATGGGGGAACATTAGGAATGTATAAGATAAAGAAATTTCCATAATAGATTGTTATGACTGGTTGGATAGATGATAGAAATGCCAGGGTCTTGTCCCCGAAACAAAAACAACAGAGCATAATAAAACAGAAGATAAAAGATCATGATTATTGCTTAAGTAAAACAGTCGGCATGAAATCTTTTGTATATCCCAATTTCCCGTCACATATCTAACACAAACAGACGTAATTTGAAAGGCACCACAGGTGGCCCTTTCCTTGTTTTATTTTAAAATGAATTCATTGTCTGAGGATTGGGCGAAATCTCCAATTTGTAACTGGATTTAAAGGTCAACTAAATTTGTGGCTTTAATAAAATGTGATAAATCTTTTATGACATTTGCTACAGTTGATAGAAATGGATGACATATTGTGGAAATATAAATACTTTCTATTTACGTCGCTGTTAAAACAAACAAGAAACTTACAAATAAAAACCGCTTGGTGATTCTTCTTATTATATAAGTGTCAAAATAACGACTAGATAAAAGAGATAATTGGCTTCATTCTGTAAGAAAATGTGGCAATAATAGCTAGACAGAGAAGAAACATATTGACTGCTTCATGATATCTGTACTTTGGATTACTAACTGAACTTGACATAAAAAGTATTTCGTCTCAGATTTCCTGTAATATGGACAACTTTAGAGCAATGGGCAGACGCTTTCCTGCTGGGCTAAAGGTCAGGGTTTGAATCCATATATAGGGCCAAATTCCTACAGGTGAGCTAGGCTTCCGGGTATCGGCAAATATACTGGGTAGTAATGCGTTAGATTAAGTCAAAGAAATGAAGAATAGAATACAAGTCAAAATTGCAATTTTTTATAAAACGAAAAAATATATATATATATATATATATATATATATATATATATATATATATATATATATATATATATATATATATATATATATATATTATGCAATAGAACCATGTCACTAGAGGTTAGGAAAATAATTTGTTAATGCTTTGTAGAGCCACTTTTTACATATAGCTGCGTATCCCGAACAATAAAAAAACAAAAACAAATCAAACAATGTCTTGAAGCCTCCAGAGAATTCATTTTACGGAAGAATCCTTAGAATTCCTTGGACAGCCAAAAAAGAGCAACCCATATGGTTTTAAACGAGGTCAGGGCTAGATGAAAACTCATAACCCAAATCAGAAAGAGAGGGTTTTCATCTGTTTGGTTATATTATGACAAGAAAGAAACTACCAGATTATGTTAGCGATCACTGGAACAGATCTGTAGAAATAGACGGATGAAGACCAAGGTTCTTCACAACCTTTTTGTGATAGCATAGCCATTGCGGGGGTTTTAACACATACACGTTTGCAGATCGCTGATTCAAAGAGGCAAAACACTTGATAATGATGATGAGTAGCAGGTTCTGGTTTAATGATGACCAAATCACCCGTAGTGTGTCGACTGGTATTTAAATAAAATGGGAGTAGCACCATATGCCCTACGCACTAATGACGTGCCAGGGTATTTGCATTTTCTGTAGTGTGGTAAAAACAGGAAGAGTAAAGAAAAATAACGGGATAACAGTAAAGGAAACGACGATTTCCGCCCTCCCATGCGCATTGGGTATCTGCGGTTAAAACGTCTAGGTCTCTTGCGGGAGACCTGAGTTCAACCCCCCCCCCCCCCCCCCCCCGCTCCGCCTTCCCCGCCCCTCACAGTAATAAGATTCATTGCGGATTTGAACCAACTGGCTTCAGGCCTAGTGCGAGTTACTAGCTTCTACGCAGTGACAGCTCCTTAAAAAAATGGGATAGGCCTCTGAAAGTGAGCGAACTGTAATTATATACATTACAAGAATAATTTTAGGTTTGTGTGTGTGTGTCTTCTTAATGACTGTTGATATGGATGGTGCGGTTCTGTAGCTTTGAAGTTTCCAAATGCGTTTCACAATCCTCGACGCACCACGGTTCGATAACGACGGCAGCTGCTTAAGTAACAACCTTTCCTATAGCTTTTGGACAGTGGTACGAGAGTCGCACCGTGGAAAAGATTGGGACTCCACCGGATATTTTTCCCAAAGGCAGCGGCAGATGCACATGTCCATTGCTGGCATCCTCAACTGCGGAGATGATACAAATGTAGTAGAAGTAGAAGTAGTAGTTGTAGTGGTAGTAGTAGTAGTAGTAGTAGTAGTAGTAGTAGTAGTAGTAGTAGTAGTAGTAGTAGTAGTAGTAGTAGTAGTAGTAGTAGTAGTAGTAGTAGTAGTAGTAGTAGTAGTATTAACAATAATAATAGTAAAAAAAAGGACCCTTTTTGTAGGGCATACAGGGCTAGACCTATATTTTTATAGATCAATCTGCACAAGATAGTTGATGTGGTCAGCATCACGCTGGCCGCCTTTACTTCCTGGGATTGCACTCAGTACTCACTGAAGGCTAGGTCGACCTGGGAGCCACGGTCATTTTTGAAAAAAGTCCGGCTTTGTCAGGAAGCGAACCCTCGGCGACTCTCAGCAAGAATAATAATAATAATAATAATAATAATAATAATAATAATAATAATAAGAAGAATAAGAATAGGAAAAATGGATAAAATAATAATAATAATAATAGTAATAATAATAATAATAATAATAATAATAATAATAATAATAATAATAATAATAATAATATAATAGTAAGAATAATAAGAATAATAATAAAAGTAATAATAATAATAATTCATTCATTCATTCAGTAGCATGTCCCTCGCGGAACCTCGCTGCCATAACAACCCTCCGGAAAACCTTCCTATCCTGAGCAAGATGGCCTGCGTCTAATACACCCATCTGGAGATCATCTGCCACATCCTGCACCCATCTTCTCCTTGGCCTTCCTCTTCCTCTTTTCCCAGGCATATACCCCTCCATTATTGTTCTCTCTAGACTTCCATGACGTTTCAAGTGACCAAAATATTTCAATTTTCTTTGTTTTATTGTCTTTACATGGAGGTCTAGAGAGAACAACAATGGAGGGGTATATGCCTGGGAAGAGAGGAAGAGGAAGGCCAAGGAGAAGATGGGTGCAGGATGTGGCAGATGATCTCCAGATGGGTGTATCAGACGCAGGACATCTTGCTCATGATAGGAAGGTTTTCCGGAGGGTTGTTATGGCAGCGAGGTTCCGCGAGGGACATGCTACTGAATGAATGAATGAATGAATGAACTAGCCAACCCTCTTCAATATTCAGCTCTTGAAGTATGGATGCATTTGTTCTTTTCTTTACCCAAGATATTCTTAGAACCTGTCTGTAACATTTATATTCAAATGCATTTATGCGCTGTTCCGCTTGTTTAGTAAGTGTCCAGGTCTCACAGGCGTATGTTGCAATGGGAAAGATGCATGCTCTTAAAAATCTGACCTTTGTAATTCTATCTGTACAATTCCATAATTTATTCAGTTGTTTTAGTCTTTGAAGAGCAATTGATAGTCGCCGTTTAATTTCTTTCATTGTGTCACCATTGTTGGTAACCAGTGACCCAAGATATTCGAAATTTTCCACCACTTCCAATCTTTCCTCATTAACATATATTTCCTTCTCCATGGCAGTTTTGTTTGTATGCATTATCTTTGTTTTTGCTATGTTAAGAAATAAGTTATGATTTTCACTATTTCTTTGGAGTGAGGTTAATAAGTTTTCTAAACCATTTTGTGATGTTGATAATAATAATAATAATAATAATAATAATAATATAATCATATAAAGTTCTTTTTTCAGTTTCTTGATGATGTCAAAAGGGATGAAGGAACGAACGAACGAATGAACTAACGAATAACGAACTTCTTAAGGGTCACAGATTGGAAAAAGCAGAAGCTATATATAGCAATCGGTAGTGATGGCGTTAAACAAGCATCTGAGACTAAATCTATGGGAACAACATTCGTTGAAGATGGGAAATGGGATAAAGATATTAACATCAGATGCAGTAAAGCAGGCCAAGTACTGGGACAGCTAGCTCCCCTCTTACAGACAATTCCAATCAACATAAAGAAATATCTCGTACAAAGCATATTCATTCCTATTCTATGCTGTCGGTGCCAGAGATGGTCACTCACAAGAAACCATAACAGATGATTATTTAAAGTTAGCTGCCTACCCTTTACAAGACGTTACAGAACCAACCCGTTTTTCTTTGGGGCTGTTGTGTTTTTTTAAAGGCAAATTTAGGTCCAGTAATTTGCCGTTGCGTGCTGGACGGTCGGCTTCTCAATACCACTGTCGAAACCAACGCTAGGCGCAAGGCACGCAGCTGGGATCGAATAGAATTTTAATTGAAAAAAAAAAAAAAAAAGGCGTCGCGCGACCAAGAAAAATTTGGGAAACACTGACATGTGAAAACCACAATTAGACAACAAATGCTGAATTGATTTTCAAAGTTCAGTAAAGGATGCGCAAATAATTTATAATATTAATTATGTTGTTAATGATGACAACGATAAGGATTATGATGAGGATAATTAATAAAGTTTATTTACTCGTACTGACTTTTCTTTAACACTAGCTCTAATCCTAGACTGACCGTTGTTATATACACTGACTCATAAGAAGCCTACACATCGTGATAACTCCCCACCCTCACATCTCCGTATTTTCCCCCACCTCCCCTACCACCTATTGCTTTTTTTTTTAAAGTGATAAGGAAACAATAACAGCATTTCTTTGCTCTACTCACGTCCATGCGAAATAAAATGGCGTCATAATTAATTACCAGTCCTCCCAGAAGACATTACTATTTTGCATTAACTTCCGGGGGAAAGTATCGTCCCCTTGCGAGAGCTAATCTCACCAAATGAGATTTCGTTTGCACGGTAGAGTGACTAATTCTCGCGAGATCTTCACTGCTTTCCCAGAATCCTCTTATAAGTTCCGGCCACGTCCCTGTAAGGTGGCACGTAATTACATTAATAACGTGGAAGTTCGAGATTCTCCCGGACAGGCCTGCTTGTAGTGGCAGCATCTACTTCCGGTAGGTCAAGATGCTTTGTTAGTGATAGGTCTGCGTCAGGACCGGGTAAATGTGATTTGTTTTATGTAAAGTCACTTTGGTAATAAAAAGCTTGGAACAATTGCAACAACTTGCTGCCTTTCAAGCTGCAAGTCTTATTAATGCACCCACATGTGTATCTGTGTGTTTGTATCTATGTTTCCATGGCTTTATCGAACTGACCGTTTATTAATGGCGTCACTAACACGTGTCTATGGGTCTATTGATTTGTACATTTTTGTGTCCTCCACAGGGCATGGTGCTCTCAAGGGACTGCATTCTCGGAGGCGCCGTGACATCAGTATCGGAACCTTTAACCTGGAAGCAGACAGAAACTCTGATGTGCCATCCGTACACCGTCAGAAGAGATTCATCGACGGCATCGCCAGCAGTGTGTTGTACAAGCGGTTTGGGTTCAACCCTAGATCATTAAGTAAGCATTACCCCCAGTACAGTCCCCAGTATTCAGATGCCGTTTTGCACGACAGTAATAGATTCTGTTTCAGACGACGTCGTCTCCAATCAGAACATAAATACCTTTCACAAAACAAAGATGATATGGAAGCACTAGTTGCGCTCAGCTACTCCAGAGTCGCCGTGGCGAGGCGGTTAGACGCTCGCCGCGGATCGGAAGGTCGTGGATTCGCTCCCTCGCGAAGCCATACATTTATCAAAAAAGATCTTGGCTTCCAGGTCGACCTAGCCGTGAGTGGGTACAGCGTGCAGCCCCATGAAGGGGAAGGTGAGACGCATATACAGACGGTTACTGGTACCATTGAAATTGGAACTCTTCGCTTGCTGCTGAAGATGGGGACTGAGTGTCCTGGGTGCTTAGATGTCGATTTTTAATTCAACATTTAACATATTCAACATATATTTGCTCTTTGTTTTATAGGTCAGCTGACTTACACTGTGAATCATTGCTACATGCATCTTTGTCACACCCTTTGTCTTCGTTGTTTCATACAGCATCCGTTGTTGCCAGATACTAAGACGTCAACAGATTGTCTCCAGCTCTTTAACCCTCAATGGCGTAACCTGTGTAAAAAACAAGTTTCAGTGATGCTTTGTTCTGCCACAGTTGGGCAGAAGATTAGACCCGCTGCCGCCTTAAAAGCATGTTGTAAAAGGTGACTGTATAAGGAGTGCATCTTCCGGATAAGTGACTAAGCAACAGTCTGCATACAAATAGGCCGGATCTGTAAAAAAAAAAAAAAAAAAAAAGGACGTGCATGCAAAATTCGAGTTCAAATTCAGAACTGGAAGAATAACCAAACCCTTTCTATGAGTGTTTAGAGTCTGTGAGCAACAAGAAGGAGAAGAATATTGTTTCACGCTTCTTTCGCATTTTTTGCAGTTTTATTCATTTCGTTGTTTTGTACAGCATCGGTTGTCGCCAGACCTTTCAACTCTTGTTCATTTTGTCCCCTTACATTTTCAATAGGTTGCCTACGTCTGCCACAAATGGGTTCCACTTTTGGCTTCTTCTTTTGTCAATATCTGCTTATGCCGCTGGGCGTTGTAGTTCATCAAACGATCGGCAGCCGAGCCAGGGCTGGCTCAGTCGCTTGACGTGCCGTGATGTTATGTCTCAAGATGTCAGTGACCCCTCCAATCCATATTCTTCTCGGTCTTTCCCTGCCTCTTGCTGTTTCGATTTTCAGGTTTTACGCTCATGCTGCTGCATCGCTGGTTTCATTCATTAGATGGCCAAATCATTTCATTCTTTGTGTCTTCTAAATTTGACGATGGTTGTTGTTCCAACAGTTCTTGTGATCATGTCGTTTCTTACTCGATCTCTTCTGGTTTTATTCACAGCCATTCTCAAACATCTCATCTCACAGGTGGTACATTTTCTCTCGTGTTCTTTTGTCAATGTCCAAGTCTGACACTGAAAACCTAAAGTCGGTATAAATATTGTATTTATAATTTGTCTTGTTGTTTCTATTGGGATAGCAGGGTGTTTTAAAAGGGTACAAATTAATATGTGACATTGTTAGCTTATTGATGTTCGTTTCTATCTCTCTGTCTATTTTACCGTTGTATGTAAAGATGCTTCCCAGGTATTTAAATTCTTGCACTTGTTTCAGACTTCGATCTTTGACATTTTTATCGATGGTTTGTTGCTCTCTACTTATTCTCATGACTTCTGTTTTTTTTTTCCAGTATTGATTTTTACAAAATATATTTAAGGCAACTGTCGTATAGTTAAGAAGCGGCTGGCCAAACAGTTAGAACGTTAGGCTCTCAAGCGGGAGCCCCGGGTTGCAATCCTCGGTAAGCTTAGGACATTTGTTTTTCGGGTGCAAATAAATACCTCACCTGCACAGTTGTCGTGAGGCCGGAAATCCTGAGGCTCGAACACCCACCCTCTTCCCCACTCCGCCTTTACCACAAAAGTGGTATAATAAAGGCAGGAACTGACAGTTTTTTGGCGGACATATAGTTGGTTTATGTGGTCCTGCAGCTCTCACGTTTGGCTATCAGTGCGTACACAAAATTATTGCTTTTCTTGCAATTCAGCGGATGAAACATCTTTGTGAAGCACAAGTGAGGTTTAATGTTCACTGATGAGATTCTGTTTTTAATCATGTCTGGAAAATGTAAAGTCATCTCTTGTACTGCTATGTTTGAAAAACAGAAAGTTACACCATCGTTTGTTAGGTGCTGGACTGCACGTCATCAGAGATGCTACATGAAGATCTAAGCGATAAGATAGACATGCCTCTTAGCATGTTGTAAAATTCGACTATTAGAAGTGTTGTCTGTAATCAGAAAACGCCAGTAAAATATATCAAAGGGAGATAATAAGCTTTACAAGTTATCCAATATAAATTTTAGAGTTGTCTAACTTGACATATTTAGCCGACTGATGTACATGGATGTCATTGTTGTTCGAGAAAGTCTTTACAACTTAGTTTATAACTCTTGACATATCTGTTTTACTGGCAATGGGGCATTTATTGTTTTAATTTGGGAAAACTCTAATGGTCTGTGCTTTGTACTAAAGCACGGACAGATTGACGAATGAATGTGCGCGCGCACGTTTGTGTGTGTGAGTGTAGTATACATGAATAGAGAGATTGTTCACAGACAGACAGATAGGTAGTTAGGTAGGTAGGTAGGTGGATAGGTGGGTGGGTAAGTATATGGGTGTATGGATGGATGGATAGATGGATGGATGGATGGATGGATGGATGGATTGATGGATGGACAGACAGATAGATAGATGGATAAAAAGAAAGAAAAATATGTGGGTAGTAAGGTAGGTAGTTAGGGGGTATGAATGTTGGTAGCCAGAAAAAAATGCACATGAATGCTTTTTTTTTGTAAGCAATTGAACGTAAAATAATGGCAAATTAAACTGCATATTAAATAAATACATTTGTAGACAAAGTTAAAAATTATCAACTAACAATAACCTTTTTTAAACTTTCATCATAGGATACAGAACAACCCACTTGGCCGTCCCATCCGACACATGGGGAGGATTGCAATCAACTAGCAACCCTGACTCTGATTCCTGGACGAGCCACCCATCTCCTGCCATGAAAGAATACGTCAGAGACATGGCCCGTAGAATTCTAGCCAGATCTCGGGTCATGGGTCAAAGGTTACCACCTGGAAGCGGATATGCCATAGACAGTGTTGACCAGGACTTTTCCGACGAGACAAGCAATAGATGGAAAGAAAATAACGGCTATTCAAGGGATTATTTTGATGAAATAGCTGGAGATCTGTTGGCATAAAATAGATGTGTTTTTTTTTTTTAACCTCCATCGATCTGTTATGTAGTGTGGTCACGAACTCGCAAGCAGTGTTCTGCGACAAACAACATCATCTAATGTATTGCAGCGTAATTGTGCATGCAGTCTTAAATTTTCTAGGATATTAGGATTTCAAGAAAGATCTAAGCATAGAAAACCTCAGTTTTCTATATGTTTCATAGGATTTACTAAAAGGTATTGAGAAGCAACAACTAATTTTGGATTTAAAAATACACTAGTATAGCGACAAGTGCATTTTCCACCCGCTTAGCAAAATGTACTTGATTCTGAGAGGGCGAGGAAAGATAATACAATGCATGCTAAAGCCACACTATAAATTATAGTCAGATATTGAGGCAGACGCTGATGAAATATAAATAAAAACTCTTGTTATGATTTTAAAAAAAAATTGTACAATTACATGCATTTTTTTTATATATTAAAAATGGACCGCACTTTTGACCTGCACAGTTAAAATATTTGTGAATTGCTGGAGAAGAGAGTCAGAAAAAGGAAGGGGTGGAAGGGGTGGGGGGGGGGGGTGGCAAAAGGAGCAAAGTCCTGCCTAAACCTACAACTTTTGGTGTCGTAGCATCACATGGATGTAAACTGGTAGTATGTTTTTGAAAATCAACTCACAGACGCACAGCCACCCACCCACACACACCTTAATACACACACACATACATACTTTCACACACACACGCACACACGTGTATACACGCACGTAAACATATGTGTATTCGGTATCGGTATTTTATATATGATCGAGGGGGTGGGGGGGGGGGGAATCTGTAGACCCCATGACTTTTCAAAAGGCAAACATGTTTTCATTGTGACCTGGTAATTGCTAGTCTGAGTGCATGTAGATCTCACCCCATCAGTGGGTGTGTAACATCAGCCAGCCCCCACCCCCTCCCAGAACCCCCCCCCCCCCCCCCCGGTAATTCCTCGCCGCGCCATTCTATTTAGACTTTGATGGTCGTCTGTGTGTGCCTCCGCACTGTTCACTTGCTCTCAAAGGGCCCTTACAGCATGTATCTTGCCATGCTTCATTTTACCACCAAGTGGTGCAGAACCACTTCGTTGTTTCGGGCTTAGGCGTTGCGACTGCGCTTCGTAATGCCAGGGCAGGCGTCTGATCCCAGCTGCAAACGTTGTCTTGCGTTGGTTTCGACAGTGGTACCGATAACTGACCTTTAGGAGGCAGTAGCAAACTCCTGCGCGTAAAATTTGCTTAGCAAAAACCACAACAGCCGAAAAAAAATAAATGAGTGGGTTGGTTCTGCAGCGTCCTGTAAAGGATACGCAACTAACTAACTGGTGCAGAATCAGTCAATCTATTTGTTTATTCTTGTCCCAATACATCGGACAGATAACTAAACTGTCCAACGGGCGCTAACTACTTGCGATCTCAGAAGCGATACATAGCACTTGGCTCGGAGCAGTTCCATCTCTGTGGGTAAAAGTGCTAACCACTGCACTATGATTTTTTTAAAAATCTGCTTTCACCGTTGGCATTAGTGTCGCACAATAGCTACTGCTACTTGTGGTCTGAGGTTTAAATAAAGGAACAACATCATGACACACAGGTAGTACCCCATAAGTGTTCCGTTCTTCTTCTAACTCAAGTCTGAGTCCAAAGGTGCTCAGCACAGTGCACTGGCTCTGTAGCACTGGCGAGGATCCTGAAATACTTTAGATAGATTTGTAATTCCAAATTTTGCCCGGGTAGCGCCGTTAGGCTACTCTTTTCGATTTCCAACTTTTTTTTTACGTGCGCAACAATGCCCACGGGCGTACAATCTCACTACCCATAGACCAGCGCAAATTACTAGAAGTCTAAGTCCACGTGAAAATATCCCAGCCCTTAACCGGGGATTGAACCCGGAACCTCTAGCACTCAAGGCGGACACCATGTCTCGAGACCACGCAAGTCCCTTCTACGGTTACTTGTTAGAACAGACAACTAGGCCCTATAACATTTTATTATGTACTACACACGCGTGTCTGTGATAGACAATTTATAAATAAACACGCCATAAACACTTGTATTTTTAAATTCTTTTTATTTGTTTCTCGTTTATACTCATCATACCAGATAAGAGTTAAAAACCGACGTAACCTGACTGGGTTACCGATCTACCATCTAAACGTCAAAAAACGCCATCTAAATGCAAGAAAAAACATCTAAATCTGGATGTCAAGTCAAGTGTACGGTTGCGAGAATTTTAACTGAGCTGTGGATGCAGTAAGCAAAGGCGTTTCAGAGGAACAATGCAACGTGTGTACAACCGGCGTGCTACTAAAACAGTCAGCATCCACACCTCTTAAAATTTGCTGACTGACTAACTGACTGATGACTGACTGACTGACTGACGTTCAACCTTACCAGGTCCTTTTGACGAGCGTTTAACACCCAATGATACAAAGCGCCACCATTCGTTCAACCGTTAGGTTATATTTAGAGTCACAAGCAAAAGAGAATCAACGTCGTATAGTACACGAAAGCCTAGGGATTTTATATTACAACATTTAGGTCGAGAATAGACGTGGAGGTAGTCACAGCAGCTTTTTGCTAGCCCAAGAACCATATGTACAATCATGTTGTGACTTTAACAGACTCACAAAGTATACTGAGACAAGCAGAGAAAGACAAGCTCCGTTTCGAGTGACATGCATCGCTCCAGAGGTCCTTGGTAGTTAGCGTCTTTTAGTTATTTTTTCCAGGCGATGCAGGTGTGTTGGGAAATGACTCGAGTAACAGGTTGGCTGGTACTGCAGAACAGGGTGTTGACCTGACGCTCCATAAGGAGCGTTAGTAGATCATTACGCTATGACAATGAGTGGTGCGGCGACGGCAGTGACCAGAGGATCGGACCAACACTGTACACTAAAATAATCAAACTGCTACTGCTGCCACAGGAGTTGGAACTCTTCGCTGGCTGCTGAAGATTACAGTGGAGCAGGTGTAGGGATATCCCGAGTACCGTGATGCCGGTGCTTTACTCAACTCAGCTTTACTAGACAAAAACCTCAGCCATAAAGGTCGTAACAATAATCTGACTTTTTGTTTTTTGAGGTAGTTGCCGTGGTGTAGGGGCTAGACGCCTACCTGCTATTTGGTCGTGGGTGGTGTAGGGGCTAGACGCTAGCCCGCTGTTTGGTCGTGGGTGGTGTAGGGGCTAGACGCTAGCCTGCTATTTGGTCATGGGTGGTGTAGGGGCTGGACGCTAGCCTTCTATTTGGTCGTGGTTTTAAGTCCAAACGAAGCCAGACTTTTTTTCCAAAAATGACCTTGACTACCTGGTCAACCCAGTCATTAAATGAGTGCAAGGTCAAGTCCTGAGAAGTGAAAGCGGTCGGTGTGATGTTGACCACCTCATCCACCGAGTGCCGATTGGTTTCTAAAATATAAGTCTAGCCCTATATGCCCAATAAGCTTGAAGGCATGGAAATAAGTCCTTGACTTTAATTACTTCTTGTGTGATGAAACTCGGTTCACTGCCTGGATTGGCTAATTACTGTGCCCCTGTTGCTTCTTACATATACAAAAAGCATTTTAAAAAACACATTATGTAGTTGACTGTTTATTGGAAACTAGTGGACCAGTCACATTTACGATGAATTGGTCATGTATGAAGAAGGGGAGAGGAACGGCCACCCTTTCAGGTATGGGAGGCCAAGAATCACGAAGCAGATCTCCAGCAGGACCCAGGGCTCGCTGGGAAACGATATACGACGACAGTCCTTGACTGACAGAAAGGGGGGAAAAAGGGAGAGGGGGGGGGGGGGAACCAAAACAAAACTGCTGATAGAGAAGTCCGGCCTGGAGCTAATTTTTGAACAATCGCAAGTCGCATACAAGTCACGGATAACATCTGTGTTCTTGTCTCGAATATGCCAAAGAGCCAAGACATCTGAATGTTTATTTGTATGACCGTTAGCTTGCTCTTGATCTGCAGCATGTATCAGTTGTCATTGATTATCCAAGTCTACTTCTTCTCCTGAGATGTTCAAAACGTCCTAATTTGTAACCAGTTTCTTTTGCAGTAATGAGTAACTTTACAGGCAAAGCGACATTCATCATTATCACCATCATCTTCACCTTCATCATTATCAGTCAGTAGATCCTTTACAGCAGCTCGCTCTGGTAGACGCCTGTAACAACTAACGCAGTAACCAGTAACTTTACAGACTAAGCCGCATTTATCATCATCATCTTCATTATTAGTCAGTAGATCCTCTACAGCACCTCGCTCTGGTAGACACCTGTAACAACTAACGCAGTAACCAGTAACATTACAAACCAAGACTTTTCATCATCATCATCATCAATCAGTAAATTATTTACAGCACATCGCTCTCGTCAAAGCCTGTAACAAGTAACGAGTAACATTACAGACTAAGCCTCATTTATCATCATCATCAGACAATTTACAGCGCGTCGCTCTCGTCAACGCCAGCGTCCCTCTCAGGTTCAAAACCAATGATCTACGCAAAGGAACAGAAATCCCATAAATGCAACGATAGTCGTGAAAGAACTCAGCAAATTCCACTGAAAAATATAAGGTGAAGGAAAGTCAGTGGCTTTAGACAGGAAGTGCATTTTTTTTTTTAAAACCAGTAGAACGATATAACTCGAATGTCTTTACACTCTAAACAACTGCACCGAATTTGACACATTAAGGCAAACCTTTTGGCCAGAAAGAACAACAGTGGAACGTAACTATATGTACCACTGAATGAATCAACAACCGTTCTTTAATTTATACAAGAGACAAAATTGCTGATATAGACAACTTATTTCAGGCGAACGAAAGAAGAAGAAGACACTCAAAACAGCAGATGCATAAAAACACAGGCTGACTAAAAAAGTACTGGGTGAAGGGAGCTTACAAGTGAAGTTGAAGTGAAGTGAAGTGAAGTGAAGTGAAGTGAAGTGAAGTGAAGTGAAGTTGAAAGACGGAGAATGCATGGGGTGTGCTGGATGCAAAAACAAAGGGTACGAGGGCTTGGGATGAGCTAGTAAGGGGCCTATGCTCCATTGGGGAATAAAGGGCAGACATGAATCGTAGTAATCGTAGTTCTGGTAGTTATTACATATAGTCAATGAATAATAAATATGGCTTTAATATCTGTTCACCTATTACAGTTACACAATTTGCATAATACAGGGGTACAGGGGTAAAACCGTATTATCAGTGACTGAAAAACTAAACAAAAATTCACCTACAAACATGGACAACCCACACATAAATTTTTTTTTTTTTAATTCATACATAACTGATAAATTTTGTTTAAAGCATTTCAGGCCACTGGAAAAAAATGGGGGGGGGGGGGGGGGGGGGGAGCGGGAAATCCTAACTTATTGAAAACTTAATTAACAGAACAAACCCACTGAGGAAATTTGTTAAAACAACTCTGAGACTATAATCAAACCAACTGACACATTCTCTTAAACTAAGAAACGAACCCATGTACTAAATTTTTACTTACGGCTGACCTTTGTAGTAAATAGGGGAATAGAAGTTTTGTCTGTTTAAACTTTCTTTAAATAAAAACGAACCCGTTTGCTGACATTTGTTAAGATAGCAAGTAGAGTAAAGTAAAGGTCCCTTTACCCCGCCTTTAGGCGTATAGGGCATATAGGGCTAGACCTATATTTTATAGACCAATCGGCACAAGACGGGTGATGTGGTCAGCATTACGCCTACCGTTTGTTAAGATAAGCTAACCCCTTTATCTTTGTGAATAAAAACTACCTGTTGACGAACTCTGTTAATAAAAGTAATACTTTGATGAACTTAGTTAATAAAATTAACCCAAGGAGGAACGTTGCTATTAGAATTAACCAGCGGAGAGGCATTGATAATAAAATGTAACCCAATGAGACCGCTAGTAATACCAGCTTGCATATTTAGGAACTGTGTTTATAAATCTAACCCTCTTTGGACCTTACTGATCAAATTACCTAACATAGACGTTTTCTAACACAAACTAATACAATGAGAAAATGTATTAATAATAACTAAACAACTAATACATACGTGTTAATAGAAACTAACACACTAATCACATTTACTAGTAAAAAATAACCTATTTTTAAATATCTGTTAATAAAAATGAACACACTGATGAATATTTGTTAACAAAAACGAACTCATTGATAAATATTTAGTAATAAAAACGAACCCATTGATAAAACTTTTTTAAAAAGGTCAATTGATTTATTACACTATGTAAACTGTAAAAAAAAGTCACCCTCGTTTGCTGCTTCCAAACTATGCTCTCACAGTACATCTTGGCTCATCAGTATTGAAACGTGCCGCAGAAGTCCATTATTCCTCTTTTGCAAGATTGTACAGCCTGAAAAAGCCAGCCTTCTGCACTCCTTCCAATGCTGCTTCAGCATCATATGTCTTGAAGAACTCATCAATCTTCCTTTTCCTCCTAGTCTTCCACAACAACTTTGTAAGCTGATGAAACAACCATTGCTGAAGTCAGTATAATAACAAAGTACACCTTTATCTCATTTAAGCAGATTGCAAAGAACAGGGTTGAAAGTCATCAACGAATGTCCACAGCACAAGCTGAAGTGTGAAAGTAGTAGTGATAGTAGTAGTAGTATTAGTAGATTTTTACCCCACTAGGACATCACACAAGCGATAAACACCCGATGACACAAACTGCCACCATGCGGATGAGGATCACCATTGGAGAGGTCCCAGAAACCGCGTTCAGCCTTTAGACCATATTTATGGTCGGGCTATACTGCGGCCCCTGACAAGAGCCAGAGTGGAGCTTCAAACAACGAAAATTTGCATCTCACAAAGAGATTACTGGATTGTAATGTAAGTATGAAAGTTGACTGACTGACTTTCTACCCCACTAGGACATCACACAAGCGATAAACACCCGATGACACAAGGTGCCACCATGCGGATGAGGATCACCGTGGAGAGGTCCCAGAAACCGCGTTCAGACAATTGGCCATATTGATGGCCTGCCTATATTGCGGCCCCTGGCAAAAGCCAGAGTGGGGCTTTAAATAACACAAAATTACGTCCTGAAAAGGACGTAAGGGCATTCGTCTTTGTATGAAAGTTGCTAATAAAAAACTAATCAACTGATTAATGTTAAATAATTAAAACGAGTCAAATGATAATCATTTGTCAATAAAAACTACAGACAAATATGTGTGAATAAACTATAACCCTATGAGGAATGTCCATACAACTAACTATCCATATTTGTCCTTAACGAAATCACAGTGGGAAAGAGTGCTAACATAAATGAACATGCTGAGGAACAGTTTTAACGAAAATTAATCCACTGAGAAAAGGACTTAAGACAATGTCGCTGTTAGAACAATCCCCAGTACAAAGAAGAAACAAGGGAAAATAATCAGGAAAGCCAGATTGAACTTGTCCACTTTGGATAACTCCCCTTGGTTCAAGGGAGCGCAAAAGACGTTTGGGTCAACTTTCTTTCGCGCGTCGTCAAGGAAGGTCAGATGTCCAGCTCTCTGGTCTTTGGTTTCTGTAGGGCTTTGGTGGTCAGCATCTCCATCTGGAAGGTAGGTAGCGTTGTCCATTGCAGCCTGCCAGATGTAAATATTTGAATTTTAAATCTAACGGACGCAGGTACGAGGAGTCTTCAAATGGAAGCCTCTTTCTGCCATAAAAAACATACATTATATACTTTCCGTACTTTTCAGGACGACATTTTTCATTACTTGAAGCCCTATCTGGCTCTTGCCGGGAGCCGCAATATAGCCTGGTCATAAATATGACCTAAAGGCTGAACGCGGTTTCTGATCCTCACCCGCATGGTAGCACTTTGTGTCTTTGGGTGTTTATCGCTTGGGTGATGTCCTGGTGGGGCAGAAAGTCAGTCAGTCAGTCAGTGAAGTCATGAAAAAAAACATCATCACACTGCGTCCCAATGTCGGGGTCAATTTTGTGTTGTCTTAAAGCCTCGCGTTGACTGTTTCAGGTAGCTCTAACATAACCCAACCTAAGGGTTGAAGGGGGTTATTGGGACCTGTCCCCGAGTGATCCTCATACGAATGGTGGCATTTTGTGTCACCTGATGTTAATCGCTCAGTGTGAGGTCTTGTTGGGATTGGCCGTCATCATCATAATTTACCCTAAACAACGCACTGTGCGTGATTGTGTATTACTCGTGTGTACAAGCTGACATTTTATGGAATTTTTTTTTTCGTTTGTCTTTTCCATCTTATGTTTAGTGTGGAACTCTGAAGAGCTCAGAGAACATTTGTTTCCTGCAAGGATTGTTTATTTGGCCCCTCTGGAAGTAGTACACCCATGAGTTTAGTGTTGACATTTTGTACTCCCCGGGATTTTAGCTAGGACCTTGTTGGACTGAAAGAGTTAAGTAATGTGACTGATCTGGCAGTAAACTGTCTGTCACAGAAGTCAGGATGTTTCGAAACTTCTTACTTCACTAATAAACTTTTTCACCTGCCATGAGCTTGCATCACTATGCTGAACCTTCGTTCGCTAATGACATTTTAAAGGCATCATCCGTTCATTGATTGGCGAATAAAGCTGCTCCTCTCTTATTCAGTCTTATCTAAAAATGTGTATTAAATTCCCCAAACTTATATTACAAATTTAGTTGTTGTGTATCCTTTTAGAAGGCGTTGCAGAACTAGACCCAGCATTCTTTCAAGTTCAGTAGTTTGCAGTTGCTTTCTGCTAAGTGAGTTCAGGGGCGCCTTTTTTTAAGGAGGGGGGGGGGGGAGGTAATGGATTCACAACTTAACAAGAAATCAAAGACGGCGATCAATTAGTAGTTAGTTTAGATCAGATCTAGTGGACCAAAAGGTGGTGATATCCTATAAATCAAAGTGTCAAATAACATAATGTGTTTTGATTAACAAAAAGTTTTGAACATTTTCTATTTACACTTAACCTGAAAAAAAAAAATTACTTCAACTGACTGATAGGCTATCCTCCGAACAACGGTCCTAAACTATCAAGGCCGAAAATATACCCTAACAGAGCCTCATGCAGGTGTAAATTGCGGACGTCTATACCACCACCGCTGACAGTGGGACTAAACTAGGTGGCTGGGACTCACGAGCAAATAAAATGAAGGAAGCTGCATGAGATGCGGTAGCCGCTGCTCGTGAGTCCCAGCCATCTAGTTTAGCCCCGCTCCGAGCCGCGCGTAGCAGGGCGGAGGAAACTCTCGGCAGTGACTCTAACACAAGCCTCGATAATTTGGGACCGTCATTCGGAGGATAGCCGATTATTGTATAAACAAATGAACTCAATTTGAAAATTTATTGACGCCCTATTGAAAGTTAATTGAACGCTACCCTCGGATGGAAAAATCACTGCTTTACGAGTTTGCTCGTAGATAAATGGCATTTGTAAAGTGATTTATGGGGTAGTGGTTTATGGATAGTGGTTTATGGGATAGTGGTTTATGGGATAGTGGTTTATGGGATAGTGGTTTATGGGATAGTGGTTTATGGGATAGTGGTTTATGGGATAGTGGTTTATGGGATAGTGGTTTATGGGATAGTGGTTTATGGGATAGTGGTTTATGGGATAGTGGTTTATGTGGATAGTGGTTTATGGGATAGTGGTTTATGGGATAGTGGTTTATGTGATAGTGGTTTATGGGATAGTGGTTTATGGGATAGTGGTTTATGTGATGTGTTTATGTGGTTTTATATAGTTTTATGGATAGTAGGTTTTTATGGGATAGTGGTTTATGGGATAGTGGTTTATGGGATAGTGTGGTTTATGGGGTTTATGGAATAGTGGGGGGGGGGGGGGGGGGGGGAGGGGGGGGGGGGGGGGGGGGGGTATGGGGGCGGGGGGGGGGGGGGGGGGTAGTGGTTTATGGGATAGTGGTTTATGGGATAGTGGTTTATGGAATAGTGGTTTATGGGATAGTGGTTTATGGGATAGTGGTTTATGGAATAGTGGTTTATGGGATAGTGGTTTATGGGATAGTGGTTTATGGAATAAAGATAAAAGGTTAAAGTCGAGAGGATCAACCTAATACTACTAAACTGTTTAGGATGAAATTTTACTCTGGCTTTTGCCAGGGGCCGCAATATAGCCTGGCCATAAATATGGCCTAAAGGCTGAACGCGGTTTCTGGGACCTCTCCACGGTGATCCTCACCCACATGGTGGCACTTTGTGTCATCGGGTGTTTGTCGCTTGTGTTATGTCCTGGCGAGGTAGAAAGTCAGTCAGTCGGATCAACTTCATTGCACCGGGTTTTATCCCATGTGGCTTGTTCTCTGATTGCAGAACGGCCAGCCGCCTGCCGAGAGCGCCGCACAGAGCATGACTCCGTAGGTCAGGTGACGATCCCAAGGGATCTCCGTAAAACTTGAACTCGTGAACTGAAGAGCGCAGCCCTGAAACGAACCCGCGACCTTCATATCACGAGGCAAACACCGGATTTATTGGAGGCGGTTACTAATCGCATTACCAACCCTGTCAGCTCGTCTCTCACGATACGCCAGATAGGGTAAATTATTACAATCAAGTCTTTAAAAAATCACTCTGTTAGTCGTGGGTTTGAATTCCAACAGAGCCGTACTTTTTGTCATTTAAAAATGACGTTGGCTAGGTCGACCTAGCTTTGAATGGGTAACGGAAAAAGTCTGGGAAGTTAAGGTGGTTGCTGTGTTGTTGGCCGCATCACTCACCGAGAGCCGACTGGTCTGTCAATTATCAATGAAAAGGTGCCTTTTCCACCACTATAGGTTTACTGGGAATACAGGACTAGACATATATTTTTATAGATCAATCAGCACTTGGGGGTGATGTGCTCAGCATCACGCCGAGCGCCTTTACTTCCCAGGACTGCACCTGGTACCCACTCAGGGTTAGGTCGACCTGGGAGTCAAGGTCATTTCTAAAGGAAAAACAGAAAAAAGTCGGGCTCCTTTAGGACGCGAACCCACGCTTTCTGATCTGAAAGAGGACGTCTAACCGTCAACGCCACGGCGACTTCTAAAAATAGGAATAAACCCACAGGGAGCAAGTACAGCAGGGATCTACCAGTCGTCAGTAGAAGATATCCTCGTCAACAAATGTTTCGGCCCACGATTCTCCTAGACACTTTCGGAGGTAGGGCCCACCTGAGTTCATGAAGCTCAGGGCTGGTACCCTACTGCACGAGATTACCGGATGGTGTTTTTCTTTCGGATAGGGACAAGACGACTTGGTGGTTTCGCAGAAGGTACTGTGAGATAAGAAGTCGTTGCGGCAGCCTAATTAGAACAGTCAGCATGCCTGGATGACCGAGCGACAAGCTTACGTTTGGTTTACCGGACACATGTTGGACTTTTGTTAGCAGGTGGCAGAGGAACACTGGTAGACAATTCGGACACGATGGACTTTCAAAGGGCGAGAAAACCTTTTCCACTAGAAACCCGGACCAGTTCACCGAGGCCCGTCCCCTATAGATCTAGCATGATATACCCATTACACCTGAAGACGTAGACCAGGGTCCTATACTTAGGGCCAAAAAAGCCTGGATTACAAATCCATGAATCCTCTAAGGGATTCGGTAACACAAGCCGTCGCCTTCTCTAGTCGGCTGTGCACAAGTGCTAACTGCTGAGCAATCCATCCTTCTTTTCGTTGATTCTCTCCAGGATTTTGACTGAATTTTTTATTACACGAAGATTACAAAATTCTAGTGAATATGGCAGACCAACAGGGCAAATCGCAGACTGTTCATATTCCAATGAAGTTATTTTAACTATATTAGAACCAAACAGCGTGTAAAGCATAATTAGCACTGCTGTGAATTCCACCCAACATATAACATGTTCTGGTCCTTTACATGGTTGGTCACAGTATTTTAAGAAATCTGGCTTCCCTGGTATTTATACACTTGTGGCTTTTTTTTTTTCCTATTGGTTATTTATGCATTTGGGAATTTCCGATAAAACCTTTTGGAACTCAAGTAGTTAAAATTCGGGCATCCTTAACAGCGATACCCCCAGTCCTATGCGAATAAGGATTATTAAAAAGTAAAACATACTTGACACTTACTTGTATACACCTCTGCAGACGAACTGTTGATTCTATTGTGTGTGTGTGTGTGTGTGTGTGTGTGTGTGTGTGTGTGGTGTGAGTGTTTGTGTGTGCGTCTTTTAAAGTTGACAACGTGTTCCAACTCTAAAAGTAAAAGTAATGAACGGTTAGTTTCCTTAAAAAACTGTTACAACTGTCAATTCGTCGACTTTTTAGCTGAACAGGATACACATTTACGTAGAATATGTCCCTATTACATTTGCCAGCACACACAAGCAACTAGTGCAGATCTTACACAGCGATATACCTGAAATAACCGTTTAACATAGCAGACGATTTGCTTTGTTGTGAAGGTGAAGGTTAAAGGTCATGCTTGAGGGACACAAGTGTTTGCGGCCTGCACAGATTATTTCAAAGACATTGGTCCATGGCAGGGCAGCTGAAACTGGTACTGTAGCAGACAAAATCTGCTATTTGACTTTTGCTCAGTAAAACTGTATTTTTGGTACGATGCCCAATGCTTTTTGGTACGTTTAAACATTTTTGCATTAATATTTTAAATTTTGACAATGTACGCCGGATTCAGCAAATGTTACTGAAGGAAGACGAACGTCAGTTATGATTTTAAACGCATAAATAAAGAAAGGGGAAAATTATTAGCGTATGGTCAACCATTCAATGCTTTTGCAGTGGGAGCGGGGGGAAGGGGGGGGGGGAGAGTTCTGCTTTACAACTTCTGAAGAAATATGTGAAGACAAAAATCGCTTTCCATTTGTTCTAAATGTATGCTAATCTTCTGGCATTTTCTAATTTCTCTGCAGCTGCAAAAGACTTTAACAATAACTGTCTTGATGAGATTAAAATTATTGTTCCAGTACATCAACTGCACACACTGGAAACCTCCACAGTAGTTTCGGGACAAACTAAACTGCACAAAATTTTTCAGCAGTGTAATGGATACACTTTCAGTTCTGATCACAGGTAATCCAGCTGTGTGTGTGTGTGTGTAGGTATATATATATATATATATATATATATATATATATATATATATATATATATATATATATATATATAAATATATATATATATATATATGCATATGCATATATATATGTATATATGTATGTATGTGTGTGTGTGTGTGTGTGTGTAAAGACGTTTTAACGCTTTTTTAGTGAACAATTTACAATTTAGTACGTTTTGGTGTGTTTGGTACTTCTACAGTAATACAATTTCACCATTCTCTATTAAATTTCGGAAGCCCTGGTTCTGTTTATTTCGGTGATGTGTAGATATCGCTGTGAATAATTGTATAAACGAAGTGAAATAGGGTCATGGGCTGCTGCTAACTGGTTAGGAAAAGGAGGCATGATTAACAGTGTTGCCACTTTGGATGTTTTACATCCAGATTTAGATTTTTTTACGTTAAGATGGTAGATGTTTTTCTAGAGTGTTTTTTTTTTTTTTTTGGAGTGAATTTATCAAATCTAACCTCAGAAACCGGATGAAATTTGACCTCTTAAATGCTATCTTGGCAATAGAATTCGGCCTAATAAGAGTAGGAAAAGGCTGTTCCACTTATCAGCTCCCTAATTAGGTATTAAAAGAAATTGGAACAGCTAAAGCATACCAGTGTCATTCTGGATCTGAAGCTTCAACTTCCTCATGCAAGCTAAGTTTATCCTGTGATCTTGTAAGACAGACTTCAGTAAAGATGAGGACATGATTCTATAGGGTAAGTCATATCAAGTGCTATGTAATTTGTGACTCTTTCCATTTGGATGTTTTTTCTAGATGTTTTCCACCCAAATGTTTTTGGATACTTTTTGACCCCGTTTTGGATGTGTGTTTTTTTTTTTTTGTCAAAGAAAAGTGGCAACACTGATGATTAATTTATCATGTAGCGGGGTAGTATAGCCTGACGAAGCCCGTTTATTGCTTCTTTAAAGTTTAGGTAGACATTGAAACCAACTTCGATAGGGAACAGTCCGTAGATGTACTTAGGATTTCGTTCTTCAGTCTAGGTACTTTTATTTTTGTTGACCCCATTTATCGAACTGCGAGATTTCTGGACGAGTTCCCGTGAAAGTTCAGTATTATAGGGGGTTAGGTGGTTATGGTTAGTGTCAGTCGGTGTTTGTTCAATACCTTATCACCCTATACTATTGGTCTTTACCTGGAACTTTTCACGAAATCTCGGAGTTCCCTAGATGGGAAGAATAAAAAGAAAAGGACCTCAACCGTTTTACACCTTTAGGCTGGAAAAATTTGATGCGTGTTTCTCACGTTCACCGGCTGTAAAACTTCAGCAGAAAGTTCTGGTTGTTGGCTACTTCTGGACTTCAGTTTTGTTCCGGAACGTGAATTTTGTGTTGCATATCCGTTTTACAGATCTGGCTTACATATACGCAGACTGTTGGTTCTCGCCGCTTAGCAAGATGTGCTCCGACTTCGGGCAGAAACAGTCTCACATTAGTCTCCTTGTATGACCAGCTTGTTAACTTTTTGAATCCCAGAGGGTTTAGCATCACAGGCCCAAGGGGTAGTCAAAAAAGACGTAAAATCGGCGCATCAGTTCATTGGGCTTCTAGACAGTGACCTATGAACGTATGATGCGTTCCTTGGTACTCAAAGAGTTAAGAATATATGTATGTATGTATGTAAGTTGTACTCCACCAGGACATCAAACAAAGCGATAAACACCAGGTGACACAAAGTGCCACCATGCGGATGAAGATCACCAGTGAAGAGGTCCCAAAAACCCCGTTCAGACGTTAGGCCATATGTATGGCTCGGCTATATATTAGGTCCCCCGCCAAAAGCCAGGGTGGGGCTTCACATAACGAAAAATTGCATCCTATGGGGACGGCTAGATTTTCTCTGTTTTCCCCTCAAAATGGGAGGCTGACAGAAAAGACACTGGACAGACAGATTGGCATAGAAGATCGTCTTTGTCTTAACTGACTAAAAATACACGAGACAGAAGGATGTGACTGGACATGATTACCAACGCAACACAACATGGGCTACGGAAGATCATCTGTATCAGAGCGTACTGAAAGTTCGCGAGAGAGAAGGTTGTGGATAGAAGCGTCTATAAACGTCACATGTCATTGATTAAAAGACGAATAATCTGAACTAAAAGTAGAACTAGTCAACTTCGCAAAAGCGAAGTCACAAACTACGTAATAAAGGTTTTGCCTAGAAGCACTTATAAGCATGCTACACAAAACAGCAATAAAAAAAATTGGCCTGAGTCTCTAAAGAGGAAGCCAGTTTCTGACGAAGGTCTTGTGAGAAGCTGGCGAGAAATGAACCGAGCAGGTATATTTATACCGTGAGAGAGGTAGGGTGGCTATTATAATAAGAAAACTCCACAGGGAAGCATACACAGCAGGAGTCTACCGGTCATCAGTAACAGAAAGTCATTAGTAGAAGATCAGCCGTCGGCAATTGTTTCTGTCCGTTACCATCCTAAACAATATCGAAAGGTGGACCAACCCGGGTCATGACGCCAGGCCTCAGTCAGTCTTCTGCTGCGTTTTATGGGTCACGTATGGGCAAGACGAAGGTGATTCAGCAGGTTATTGTGGTGAGATTGGGCGACAAAATGAATCAAGTGATTAAAGTGAATATGTAACCTTGGCTAGAGCCTGCAACAGCGTCAATTCTGCTGGCTTAAAGTCCATTGATCACATTATCTACATAGGGCCGATATGCTTATTAAAACAGTTCTAGCACTATACATTTAAAGTCTTTACATACATCATGATCGGCTCTGTGGCTAAGTCGGTGCCGGGTTCGATCCCAGCTGCGGACCATGCGCCTTGTGTTGGTTTCGACCGTGGTATCAGGGGGCCGACCGTCCAGTAGGCAATTGCAAACTACTGGACGTAAATTTGCCTAGAGAAATCACACGATAGCCAGGGGCTGCTAGGGTTGGTTCTGCAAAGTCCTGTAAAGGATACGCAACTAACCTTAACATACATCATACAAAAAGGCAATTATGGAAGGGTGGCATGCGACTGGCTGCCTAATCGTGTAGAAAATCTAGTGCAGTAAGTACGAAAAGACGAACCTGAGGTGACTGGGGTCCAGTCTTCCTTTGGGAGATAATGGACACAAGAAGAAGAAGAAGAAGAAGAAGGCTGACCAGTGAGGGGAAATTCTTCGTCGCTGAAAACAAATGTGATAAGTTCTGGCTGGTCGTCCACTTCTAGACTTTGGTCTTGTTTCAAAATTTGAGTTTCGAGTGCACATCTGATTTACAGATCTGGCTATTTTATACGTAGAGTATGGATTCCTCTCCCCTTATGTAGATGCACTGCAACTTTGGAGCAAACACTCTTAATTAGTTACCAGCTACGACACGCTTTTTGGGGGGGGGGGGGGCAGGGGCAGTGAGTCTATTATTTGTTTCGCCACCTAAAATGGGGCACTGGAACACACACGGGGCGAAAGGGGAATTCAAAGCTATCAGACACTATTGCGGCAAAATTTCATTGTTGCAGATTTAACCTTTGCAGCATGCACCAAGAACCTCTCTATTTTTTTTTTCAACAGACTAGTTCAGAAAGTTCGCCAATAACCACCATAATTTTATGTCGATAGTATCAATGTTTACTCTATCATCTTGTGTATCTCCCAGTACGTACCGCGGCCCAAACGTCACGTTTGGCAAACGACCCCAAGTGGTTACAAAATACGAACTTTGCCGAGTTTAACAAGTTGACCAATTATGCAGTCGTCGTGCACGAGGATCGTCCCTGCGTCACGCTCTGTCCACGAGCCGAGATCTGGTGAGTAGCCGTGGTGGCGCGGGAGTGTTGTTTACTGGTTAGCACCTCGGCCTGCCCTGGGTGGCACCGTGACGTATGTGAATACGGCCCATTGATCAGAGCTGGTTATTGTGAGCTGTTAGCAAAGGTGCAGTTAAACAATGTGTAAGTGGTTCCTTCTGACCACTCTCTCTCAATCTCTCTCTCTCTCTCTCTCTCTCTCTCTCTCTCTCTCTCTCTCTCTCTATCTCTCTCTCTCTCACTCTCACTCTCTCTCACTCTCTCTCTCTCTCTATCTATCTCTCTCTCTCTCTCACTCTCTCTCTCTCTCTCTCTCTCTCTCTCTATCTCTCTCTCTCTCTCTTATATATATATAAATTTTTACATTCTTTTATAATAAAACTGAAAATCCATGTGTCTGTCTATTCAGTATCTGTCCTGGGGCCACTTCATAAACGGTGACTAGTAGAACGGTGAAATTTGCAGATGTCATTCTGGCTCCAGTGTGTAAGTGAACTGTACTGCGTGTAACAAGGTTTCTACCTATGTCGCCATTGTCAAACAAATTTTAACATTCACCCCTGCTATTTTCATTAGAAATACGTATTTTTTATGTCCCTCGAAGGAATTAGTTTTAAAAAAACTCTAGATTTTGCTGTTATCTGTTTTTTATACGAGAAAGTCTTAATAACAACTGTCGTTTTTCTTTTTTAAGCAGTGGGAACCACGATAGCGTAGTGGCAAGACTAGTATTTTCCAAAGTGGAAGCAACCACCCCATTTGAGGCACTAATGCTGTGGTCGATCTAATTTTTTTCGGGCAGTAGAATAAACAGGCTTGGATTTTACACTAGTCCCTCAGTCATCAACAAGAGGCTGACAATATTATGTATGGTCATGTGCTTGCCTGATGACTGACACAACTTTTCTTCTACATTATACAACAGACAATACACGTGTCTCTCTGTACATCCTAAAATATTGGTGCTGCTATTAATGTTTATGCTCGGATAATTCTGTAGTGCAGAGGTTATCACATTCGCTTAATACGTGGTTGGCCCTGGATTCAAACCCACGCTGAAAAATTTCTTTTATAATGTTTTTCATTGTATATCCTCTTAGGTCTTTATAGTTTTCAGGTCTTTATAGTTCTCAGGCCTTTATAGTTCTCAGGTCTTTATAGTTCTTAGTAGGGCTGTACCGAATATTCGCTTCGGGGCCGAATAGTAGACCTAAACACTATTCGGTATTCGGCCGAATAGTTGGGGTCTGGCTGAATAAGAATAGTGGTTACCTTACACCCATTCCTAGACTGGTAGAAATTAAACATATCAAGATTTCCCACCTTGGTTCATACTGTCTAGCGTTATCTCTGTGCACCACCTAGGAGCGTAACAACTGAACGTCTGTTTAGTAAAGCTGAAAATACCTTCAGTGAGGCAAGAAGCTGCCAATGCTGACAACATGGAACGATTTGTGTGTGTATGGAAAGCTAATGCCGCTTTCATGGATTAATTAAGCTGTCAGAGACAATTTACAAGTTTAGTTACTTATTATAAAACTAAGAATACTTTCACTCCTAAGTATTAGTTACCACAGATTGACTGACTAAAGAATGCAAAACATGAAATGTATTTAAATGTTTACTATTCTGTACTACATTGTGTGAAGTAAAATGTCAGCGTACATTTGACATTATGGATGTTTTCTTTTTAGATCTATTTTATACACGAAAGTTGAAGAATGGGCCTCAGTGTCAATAGTGGGAAGACAGAAGTAATGGTGGTATCAAAGAAAAATAATTACTCCTAAATGTGTAATAAAAGTCAATGGTTTTAATTTGGGACAAGTGCGGAAATTTAAGTATCTGGGCACATGGATAACATCAGATGGAAAATGCATTACTGAAAAAAGAAACAGAATAGGACAGGCAAAAACTGCATTTTATAAAATGAAGAACATCTTATGCAATATATCTTTGTCATTGAAGGTTAGAATATGTCCTAGACAATCGGTAAGCAGGCCAAACAATTTCTTGAAGCCTCAGAGAAATGGTATTACAGAACAATGCTTAAAATACCCTGGATAGTGAACGAACATCGAACCGAGGAGAACGGTGCTTACTACAAGAAGGCTGGTAAACCAGGATTGAACTGGGTCGAGCAGTGCTCACTACAAGAAGACTGGTGAACCAGTATCGAACTGGGGCGTTCAGTGCTCACTACAAGAAGACTGGCGTACTGGCAGTGAACTGGGGCGAGCAGTGCTCACTACAAAAAAGACTTGTGAACCGCCAATGAAATCGGACGAGCAGTGCTCACTACAAGAAGACTGGTGTACCGGCAATGAGCTGGGGCAAGCAGTGCTCACTACAAAAAGACTTGTGAATCGCTAATGAAATCGGACGAGCAGTGCTCACTACAAGAAGACTGGTGAACCTACATCGAACTGGGGCCGGCAGTGTTTACTACAAGAAGACTGGTGAACGAACGCAGCTGGGATCGAACCCGGCATCCCGGCATTTCGAAGCGAAGTGTTCGCATCGACTTAGCCACAGAGCCGACTGGTATTACATAACAATGCTTAAAATACCCTGGGCAGCTAAAAAAAAAAAAGCAACCAAGAAGTTTCGATAGAGACGAGAGCCCGAAGACAACTCCTCACAGACATCAGAAGAAGACAGTCATCATTTTTCGGCCGTTATAAGATGAGGGAAAATGAAACATATGGTGACCACTCGAAAGTTATGTGGAAGGAGGGAGACATGAAGAGAAGATTCTTGACAGTCTTCTGCATGGCATGGAGGTGTGTCAGCACACGAACTAATACACGCTGCAGGAGATCGCAGATTGTGGCGAGGCATAGTCGCCCATACCAGTCGGCAAAGCACCTGATGATGATGATTCACTATTCGTATTCGTATTCGGCCGAATAGTTGGTCCAGCTATTCGTATTCGGCCGAACAGTGAAAAACAGCCCTGATTCTTAGGTCTTTATAGTTCTCAGGTCTTTAAGTTCTCAGGTCTTTATAGTTCTCAGCCATTTCTGCAACGGAGAAACAAAGTAAAAAAAAAAAAAAACATTAATAAAAGAGGGACTACAGTTAATTATGACTATAGTCGAAGCCACGATTAGGTGTTGGTTAGACCAGTATTTCCAGATGTGTGGCCTACCACCCCACTGGAGGTGCTGGGGTGGTAGTTTCATAGGCCAAACTTTGGGTACCACCAACAGTCCAAACTGTAACACTGAGTCACACTCCGGTGTGGGGAGGGAGGAGTGACGGGAAGTGGTAAGACCCTCCCCTCCCTACCCCCCCCCCCCATCCCCTCAATCCCCACCACAGACTGGTGCTGTCCATAGTAGGCTTTTTTCTCCCTCACTAGAAGTGCTAAGACAACTAATGGGAGGGAAGCATCGTCGCTTAAATTTGTAGGGCGTTGGAATGGGCCAAGGGGTGCTAACAGCCTTATGTGCACTTAGGGGCAATAACTAAACATACGGCAGCGGCTAGAACAAGATGAATTAGAGGACAGGAGAATATATTTTTCTTCTACTATATTCCTGTGGGGGCGGTAAAGGGGCCGAAACATTCAGAGAAGGGAGGACCGTTTCTGACGATAGGAATTCTCCTGTTGTGATCGCTCCTTCCTTTAATTTCTATTATAGATTCGTCAGGGTAAAGACAACGACAAAGTGGAGGACGGAAGTAAAACATTTCTTCAATTTTCTCCACGGCAAAGCGTTGTAATATTGTCTAGCATTATAATGCTTTTGGATCTCAGTACCTAATAATAATTGTTATTATTATTCAAATATTTGAGTACTGTCAATTTATGATTCACTCCCCGCCGCCCCTAGAAAATTATGAGGAGGCAGACACCCCTGCATGTTTTTGAAAAAAAAAGCAATGACCCCCCGCCCCCCCCCCCCCCCTCAACCACTTCTTTTCAATCAGACTAAAAAAGGGCCCTTTTTCAAGAGAATATAGGTCTAGGCCCACATTGAATGGGGCTAACTGCACTTGTTGTATGATGTTGTCAGCAACACGCTGGTCGCCTTTACTTCCCAGGACTGCACCTGGTACCCACTCAAGGCTAGGTCGACCTGGCAACCAAGGTCATTTATAAGAAAAGTCCGGCTCCGTCAGGAACCGAACCCACGACCTTCCGATCTGCAGGCGAGCATCTAGCCTCTAGACCTCTGCGGCTCCCTCTTTAGTCTGACGCTAGGCAAATTTACAGTTAAGGTGAACTAAGATTGTGCTATAGGACAAAAACAATAAGAATACTTGCTGATGCAGAAGATATAGATATAGTATTAGAAAATAAACAACAGACAGTGAAAACACTGACTCACGTAAATGAAGCTGCTCATTACATGGAAATTGTTGTCAGTCAAGATACGAGTCGACTTAAGTTTAGTTGAGTCAAGAACTGACATCACAGCACTCAGAGCATTCTCATCCATGCTCCGTCCTCATCTTCAGTAGCAGTTCAGAGTTCCAACACTGATGGTACCGGTCACAATCGGGTTATATGTCCGTCTTGTCTTTCCTCTGAGTGTAGTGAGCCGGCCAGACCCTCTGGTTACACCCAGGTGCCTCATTCTCTTACCCTAAGCGCCTAAAGGCGTAAGAAAAGGGGTCTTTTTTGTTTTGTTTTACATAACAAGATTGGCACCAGACAGGGCACAATAGAGAGCAATGATACAGAGATACAACAGTAACAAAGTTTCCTTTTTGTTTGAAATTTCCTTGTTGCGTCAATTGAAAACTGAGATTACATATTTTTTATGGACTGTTATTATTATTTTCTGGATTTTGTAATAGAATTTCACTACTTTGGGTAGATTTTCAAATTCAAGTGAAACTCTATCGTTTTCGTTAACGTGTTTTTTGTTGTTAATTGAATTTGGGTACATGGTAATAGGGTTTCAGTTCCTTTCCAATCAAAGGAAGTTGTACCCCTTTTAAGTGTATGCGATATAATAATTGATACGGTATCATAGTTATCAAAAGCAAATTCTTTGATCTCTACTCCTTTGATAAATCATGATAAATCAATTTATCTAGTCGCGTGGCCATATCTCTCAGATGTGAGTAACATTTCAGTTATTGCTGACAAATGACTCTTGTTTGAAACCGTTTTCGCTCAACTCTCCATCTCATCCCTTTCATATTCAGCAGCTAGCAATCAAACGACGTATCTGTTGATTCGGTTTCAGCACATTTTGAACTGTAACTTGACAGACGGACTGTTGGAAGAGAAATGTTTTCTGTGAACGATGCTTTGTTGACTGTGCATGACTTGCCGTCGAATGCTAAAAACGACACCTTTATGGATCTTCTATTTGATTCGCAACAAAATGTTCTCGGCAATTGGAGTTTTTAAAATACTCGCTCGCGAACGACTGCGAGGTTTTTCGATCATTGGGTCGAAAATGTAGTTCCTTTGTAGTTGTCACGTCCTGAGCAAACCGAAGACGTGACGAGGGTTAGGGAAGGCTGGGCGACAACGAACATATATGCAATTTACAGAAAGTATCTAAAAATTGTCTTATTTTTTTTTTTATTGGAATGGTTACTCTGGCGCTTTCAAGTGTTTCAACTGTCATCATATATGCACACTTTAGGGAGATGTTCAATGAATGAGTGCAACTTAATTGGTTTTCATGCGTCTGACAAAAGACAATTTTATAAAAAAAAGGAAGATTTGCACATGCTAAAAACTGTCAAAAATTAGCGATGTTTTCGTTGGCAATATTTAAAAGCAGGCTTTCATAAAAAATTATATTCAGGTCACAGTATTATAGAATAACGACAATCTTTCGAGTAAACCTATTATATATATATATACACAGCTAAGTATTACATTAACTGAAATAAAGACGAAACTCGATAAAACAAAGTACAAGACAAAATAACAGAAACATAAATATTCTGAGACATAATGATAAGAACAATTATAGTCATCGTTACTCTTTTCCTCTTTATTTTCTTCCTCATCCCCCACTCCTCATTGATTCCTCTTTTTTTGTGTCTCCATTGCTATCTTTTTAGTCACCATCTTTATCTAGATCATCATCATAATCATCTTCCTCTTCTTCTGCTTCTTAATCTACTTCTTCTTCTTCTCTTCCTTCTCCTTCCCACTCACCTCATTTTCTTACGCACTCCATCTATTTCTTCTTCTTCTTCTTCTTCTTCTTCTTCTTCTTCTTCTTCTTCTTCTTCTTCTTCTTCTTCTTCTTCTTCTTCTTCTTCTTCTTCTTCTTCTTCTTCTTCTTCTTCTTCTTCTTCTTCTTCTTCTTCTTCTTCTTCTTCTTCTTCTTCTTCTTTTTCTTCTTCTCCTTCTCCTCCTCCTCCTGCGTTCACATTTCGGTCTTACAAGGACATTTGGCACGCCGTATTGCAATCTACAGCAAGTCTGCAATATCTGCGTCTTCAGGCCCAAGACATCGGATTTCACGAACCGTTTATTAGCTGTGTTGTACTGCTTGCTTGTGAAGGAGTAGTGGGTCTATTCTCTCCAACCCTACCCTCCCCCACCCTCCCAATGCACTCCTCTCATCCCTCCCTCCCCCACCCGACATCTTCCACACCCCTCAGAATGGAAGCCAACATCCACACGGAGAGCCAGGTTATATGTTATAAAAGTTCCACTGTGTGAAGAGCACACGATAAACAGGAAAGTTGTAATGAAAGAGACGTGGGCAAAGAAGCTATTAGCACGTCATTCATCGTTTACATAGAAGATAATATTGTTTTACAACAATTATTGTTGGTCCACTTGCAAAGGGCACTTTCACATACTTTTCTAGACCAATCGGCACTCGTTGAGTAATGTGGTCAACATCAAGCCGACCGCCTTGGCTTCCTACGACATATACTTATAGCTATTTTTTTGAAAATCCGACTCGATGCGGACTGGAACCCAAGACATTCGCTGGGCATTCGGGAACTAGTAATGACATCGCCGTGGCCCTCGACCGCTCCGTAAAAAGCATTATAATTGTTCCGATTGTCAGACCCAGAGCACGTTTTCACACTGGATCTTTAAGACCTCGGATTAGCCAGGTCTTTTTCGAGAAGAGAGGTGAAAACTGTAGATCACAAGAGATGAAATTGCTACGAGACGATGGGAATCGTTAACTCTTTCTCTTTTAGGCTGTTGTTATTTTAACTCTCTATGTTGTAAGAAGTTACTGAAAGTAACAATTTAGGGTCTGAGGAGTTATTTATGATTTGAAACAGGAACATAATCGACGACTCACATCCATATGTTGCTACAGGGAAGTTGCATGTTTTGAATTTTAATTTTGAGTTCCTTGCTGGTGCTTAATCAAAGACTTTTAACGCTTATATATCAGCCCATATAAGGAGATCACGTGGCCACTACCAACAATCTCAACTGCGGTACAAACTGGCGGTAGATGCGCCACATACAGAGGAAAGTTACATAGATGCATACCAACTTCAAACGGTTTTACTAGATCAAATACATTGTCATTATAAGATACTCCATCTCGGTTGGAGCTTGCCACGTCTTGTGCACTTTCCCACCCGAGATGTCTCATATTCTGTGTCTTTGCTCATGTCGTTCGACCTCTGTTTCTCTTTCCCGGTACATTTCCTCCGCTACTGTACTTTCAAATCCACCGAGTTACTTGATATGGCAACAGCTGCAATGTTGCAGCTGTATACGATGTGGAAGAGCAAAATCAGCATCGCAGTTAAGGATAATATTTACAAATCACTGGTAATGCCTGTTTTCTTATACGGATGTGAGAGATGGACTCTCACTGTAGAAATGAAAAGGAGGATTCAGGCTTTTAAGTGTGAAGGCTAGAGACGCAGTTTACGAATTAGTTATTTAGAACATAAAAACTAACAAATATGTCAGAGATAATGTATACAAATTTTCAGGACATCAGGAGCTTCTCTTGACAGTGGTGAAACGTCGCAAGATAGCTTGGTTTTAGCATGTGGTGAGGCATGATTCGATTGCAAAGACTACTTCAAAAAACATTACGGGGGGAGAGGGGGGAGGGGTTGTAGAAGAAAAGGATTGCACAGAAGAACCTGGAATGGCAACATCAAGAAATGGACAGGACTAAGTTATCATACACTTATTTATCAAGCAGGGGACAACTAGCACGAAGGTGAATCCACACTAGACAAATCTGCATTTAGACAGGCTGCAATGGGAGCGACGTTCTGTAAAGGATCGCTATAAGATGATATTTTGCTGTGACTTAACTTTTGGCTGTTGACAAAAGTAATCCGGTCTGGTGTCAAATGTAATGTGGCTGAATCAGACTGGGTATGTTGAAATTATGAAACTGAGATCGTAACGCCTAAGCTGCAGACATTGACAGGGACAGATGAATATATTTACAAAATTCTGGATAGGCGTAGAATGTGAGAACACATAAAATGATGGTTACGATTCACAAGAAACATCAAAGTATAAGTTACTCATTGTTTCGTTAAACTGTGAAGTCGCAGGTGTTAAAATATTAACCATTTGCCGGTTTGTCATTTGAGCATACACAAAGAAACAATGGCGAAGACAACTTCAATAATAACTGTATATTGATGAGAACCTGGTGTTTCCACAAAAATAACATAGTTGTGGTTATTCTGTGCAAACTTCGGTTTCATAATAAATAAATGCCCCTTTCTATTCTTCTATTATATTTTCAAGGCACAAAATGTTACTTTTACTTCCCGTATACAAACTGGTTCGTCGTCTGGTCACGCCGTGTCTCTCTGGTACACTGCTGTAGCAATGACTAAATCATGATGCACATAAACCGCGTAACTACCCAAGTCATTGGGCCATCTGAAATGTAGTTGTCGGTGTTGGAACCTGCTAATTATGCAGCGCTAAACATTGTTAAAGAAACGGTTTGCTTCTGTCTCAAGGGGCTTTGTTTTGACAGGATATTGTATTGTGATATTAAATTTTTATTAATGGAATCAGCCGACGTAGGGTTGGCAAGGTACACTGCAGTTCTTGCTGGCATTTGTTGCAGCTATTATTGAGTCCGCATCAATGACAGAAACTTTCCTAACAAAAAACAGAAGGAGAATTTCATTATCTTTGTTGATTTTAGCTTGTTGAATAATTGAAGGAAAAGTGCCTGACCGAGCGGTTACAACATCGTGCCCTCATGCGGGACATCCAAGGTAAAGGTAATGGAGTTTTTCTGTTGGGGGCAAAATTAAACACCCTAACCTGCACAGTCCGTGGTGACAGCAGCGAGGTGGCCCTAAGTCCGCAGGGTCAAGGTGTCCCCCCCCCCCCCTCCCCCCGCCTACACGGCCCTACAAACTAGTGAAACAATTTAGAATAATTGAAGATTTTAGTGGAGGTTGTCCGTTCTTCTTGTCTGTCTTTCCCACTCTCTGTGTGTGTTTTTTTTCTAACAGCATACTGCAGTGTTGCACTGAATTTCATCCATTATTTCGAGGTGATCGCTCAGGATAGAAGGGACTGGCTAAATAGACTGCAGGTCTTTTATGACATACAATGAATGAATGTTTCAGTGGTAATGCATTTTACCCCGCTAGGACACCACACAAGCGATAAACACCCGATGACACAAAGTGCCACCATGCGGATGAGGATCACCCGTGGAGAGGTCCCATGACTGTGTTCAGATATTAGACCAAACTAATGGCCGGGCTATATTGCAGCCTTAAAAAACGAAGATTGCCTCTCACAAGGAGATGGTTAGGTGCGTATCCTTTAAGGACGTTGCAGAACCAACCCCAACAGCCTCTGGCTGTTGTGTGGTTTTTAGGCAAATTTACGTCCAGTAGTTTGCCATTGCTTGCTGGACGGTCAGCTTTCTTGATAACTCTGTCCAAACCAACGCAAGGCATATGGTGGGATCGAACCCGGCATCCCAGCATTACGAAGCGTTCGCATCGACTTAGCCACAGAGCCGACACAACGAGATGACTTGGTTAATATATATTGTGAATGTTGCAGTTCTTTTGACAGATTTTACAGACAGCCACAGAGCTTATTCATGTGCTCTCTTTCTCTCTCTCTCTCTCTCTCTCTCTCTCTCTCTCTCTCTCTCTCTCTCTCTCTCTCTCTCCCCCTCTCTGAACCTATTTTATTTACCGTTTTTTTTCGCCCGCCTTGCTTTCCCATTCTTTTCTTTTCTACCTACATATTACAGTGCAGTTGCTTAATTATATCATTAATACATCAAGTCATCTATATTGTGCTCTTCAAACTATGTTTTTTGTTATCTGCCAAAATGTCTGTCAAGTTTTTTTTTTTTGGTGAGGATCCCAAGATAGTGGGTTTAAATCTGGCCGGTGCCAGACCCCAGCCACCTCAAACACGACAATGGCTCCCAGGTGGACCCAGCCTTAAGTAAAGTAAAAAAAAGTAAAGATCCCTTTTCACGCCTATCGGCGCATCGGGCATATGGGAAGAGCGTCCCATATTTTTACAGACCATCAGCACTCGGTGGGTAATGTGGTCAGCATTACGCCGGCTGTCTTTACTTTCCCAGGACAGCCCATCCTGGTACCGATTTTAGGCTGGGTCGACCTGCGACGTCCCATACCACGACAAAAATCCAGGCAGCCTGCAGTGGGTTTCGATCGCGGTATGCTGGCTCACGAGTCGGACTCGCAACGCCTTAGCCACGGACGCCGCGGACCCAGCCTTAAATAAAGGTAAAGGAGTTGAGAGGATCGACTTCATAGCACAAGGTTTTGTCCCATATGGCTCAGTCTCTCTCCGCAGAACTTTTGAACTTTTTTCAGAGAGCGTCGTACAGAGCACGACTCCCGTAGCTCGTGTGACGATTCTCAGGGATCGCCGTAAAAATTGCACACGGGAATTGAACGGTGCCTTCGTTAAACGAACCCACGACTTTCAGAGCGTGACGCAAATGGCTTGAACCACTTCGCCACGGAGATCGCCAGCCTTAAATAAGTGACAGGGACAATTCCAGGGAAGTAAAGACGGCATGTTTGATGCTAACCCCATCACCCACTAATGTCTATAGAGATGAGTCTAACTTTAAATGCCCGATGCGTGGTCAGCATTACGCCGGCAGTCTTTACTTCCCCAGAACAGCCATCCTGGTACCCATTTGAGGCTGGGTCGACCTACGACGCCCCATACCATGATAAAAATCCATGTAGCCAGCAATGGGTTTCGATCGCGGTACGTTGGAATTACGAGTCAGACTTGTAACGCCTAAACCACGGACGCCGCAGACTTTCTCAGTAATACCAGTAAAACCAAAGAAAAACAAGCAAAACTCAAATTTATGTTATTGCAGCGCTTTGTCTATCAAGAAAAGATGAGTTGGATTACATCCAAATAGTTTAGAGTTTATAAATTAATAAAGAAAACACAAAGTGCAGGTTGCAGTTGCACACATTTTGGCCAGCATTTAACTGCGACGCGTGGCCACCAAATCAACTAGGAGAGTGATATATTGTCACAATCTTTCCAGTCCAACCAAGGGCCGCCCGCCACAGACTGGTGTCATAACCACATTGCGGTTGACAGGCTTCACGCTCCAGTGATCCCATTCATCTTTCACCCCTCATCGCTTCACACATGTCCGGGTCGTTTTCACAAAAAATTGAACTGAAAACAGGTAACACCGTCTGCTTTCTATTCTTATAAAAATGTTTGAAAATTTGCTCACCTTTCCCCCAGGTAATGCACGTTCTCAGAAGCTCCGCGTGCGCCGGATATCCTACGCTGGTTTTGTCTCCGTGATCATGAATATGTAACAGCTTCGTTGAAGCGTAGAATATTCTTTTCTGTCATTGAGCAATGTTTTTATATTTTTACAACACACTCTCTTGTAGTCCTTAATTATTAATAAGCCTTTCAAACGCCGGCTAATGTAACGTTTTTTTCAACTGAAAATAACGGAAAGAAATAGACACTGCAGCTATAGTCTGATTAGTTAACAAGACAAATAGGTTTTTATGTACGACACAAATGGTGCTGAAAGATTTTCAATGGCAGTGAAAGGGGCTTATGATAGAAAAAGTTTTATTTATACGACATAAATGTTGCAGTCACCACAGTCTGGTGAGATTGATGCAGCGGGGAGTGAAGAGAGGTTCTGGCAGATGCTCGAGGCTCAGAGGAAAGGCAAGACGGACGTTTAATCAGAATGCTACTGGCACCATTAGTATCGGAACTCTTCGCTGGCTGCTGAAGATGGGAGCGGAGCGCTTATGGGAATGCCCTGAGTGCTGAGATAGTTCTTGAATCAAATCAAATCAAATTGTGCATGGTTTTTGTGTTTCGCCGGCGTCTGTGGCATAGGCGTGATGAACCACTTCGTAGTGCCGTGGTGCCAGGTTCGATCCCAGCTGCAGGCGATTTGGCAGCACACATCCTTGCGCTGGTTATGTCAGTGGTATCAAGAGCTGTCAGCAATGGCAAACCACTGAGCGTAATTTTGCCTGAAAAAACCAAAACAGCCAGCAAATTATGGGGCTGGCTTTGCAACGTCCTGTAAAGGATACGCAACTAACTTCGTTTTTTTCCACCTGATACTCTTTTCTCCTGGCCATGCCGGCGTGGTGAGTAATGAACAAGCAGACAGATTGGCTGGATCTGCAACACTGGATATTGAATTTATACATGGCAAGGCATATGTGGTCAAGGCCCTTTGGGAATCAACGGAATCAGCAGAGAAAGAAGATTATAACGACCTGGAGAGAATCAGGCAGCTAGAAGTAACCATGGGGTCTAGCCGGCTCACCCACGACCTTCTCTATTTATAGTCCAAACAGGTCAACCGGGATTCCCGTTCTTGTGCAATAATGGAGTCCTTCTGCGCCCACAATTTTTATCTAGGAGATGTATAGACAAATTAAACTACAGTTTCATTAATTTTCGACATATTTTATAGAGCTATACGTCATTTTTAAGGTAAATAAGTGTACTATTTAAATATAACAAGAAGGGCTCTTACAGACTAACAAAAATGCTTTTGCTACAGTCAACATGAACATAAACATCAATAACGTTTGGATATAAACTGAAAGTTATTCCAGCAAAAGTAAAGAAATATCAGTGCTAAATCTTTGATTCTGAGAGGGTATTGTTGCATCAGAGGAGCCCGGGGGGGGGGGGGGGGGGGGGGGGGGGTTGACATTTGTACTTTATCAAATTTAGCGCATAAAAATACTGCTGTGAAACATACACATGTCATATATAACATGAATATAAATGACTGATGGTTATTATTATTATTAGTAGACTACTACAACATATAAATATACTGTTATTTAATAATTAGTAAACAAGTACAGTCAATATGAAATTGATATGTGCAATAAACTTTCACCCAGAGCAGTTTTCTTAACAGTACTTATAGCACTACTAAATATTTATCCTCAAGGTACAAACAGCACAAACAAATTTGCCCAGTTTCATCTTGATCGATGAAATCAATTCCTTATCATTGCAAATTTTTTGGCAACTGTTTAAAAATACATCGCACATATTTCTGATACTGCATGCAACAACGCAAATAAGTATCATGAATGGTATATTATTTTAAAAGTAATTAAAGCAAATTTAAAAAAGACCATATAACTGCAAATGCTGTGCAACATACACATATCAAACACAAAAATTCCCCATATAGATACCGGATCTCATTGTTCATTATAGTGTCTGGAACAAGACTAAAGCCCAGAATTAGATGAACAGCCGAAGTTTCTGCCAGAGTTTACAGCCAGTGTTCGTGAAGCAGAAGCCAATTTACAAAAATTAACACAGACCGTACAACTGCAAATATGCATAAGAAGTAAATGAACAACCAGAAGTTTCTGCCAGAATTTACAGCCAGTGTTCGCGAAGCATAAGACAAATGGTTGAGGATTAATATTATTAGTGTACTCCTACAACATATAATTATACTGTTAGTCAACAATTAGTAAAGAGGCAAAGAGTGACTTGCTGTGAGAGGTAAGTTAGTAGATTAAATATTTTTTTCATCCACTTGTCCAGAGCTCCGAAATATCTTGACACTATTTATCCATAGTGTAGTTGCACTATTTATGCACAGTCAGTATGAAAGCAATATCGTGTATATCCACTTCACAATATCCGCTTGTCGATTTGTAATACGAAAACATTTAGAACACAGAACATTGTAAGCACATTAAAATGTCACCCGATGGAACACATGGAAATGCTTTCAGTAACCAGTTTCTGAGGGACTCCTTTTAAAAAGTGACGTCATTTAATTGTTTGGCACAATTAGAGACGGCGTTGGCTCACCACACTCAGAGGAAAGGCAAGGCGGACATATAACCAGATTGTGATCGGTATCATCAGCATGGGAACTCTGCGCTGGCTGCTGAAGATGAGGACGGAGCATGCATGGGAATGTCCCGAGTGCTGTGATGGCAATATTTTTACTCAACTCAACTCAACTCTCACGTGGTAATTTCATTATAATCATCATCACCATTATTAGGTCCTATTCTCAACCTCTGATGAGTTCTTATTTCTTTATAGATATATGTACGTTCTTAATTCCGACTCAGTCCGTTCAGTGTTCTGTTGTCTGAAAGTTTCCTAAATACTTTCGTTTTCCTGACTGTGATTTGAATCTGTCCGATGTAGTTAGAGTAAATACATGTCAGAAAGAGGGTTCTAAAATGTTACATAGAACCTGTTCTGCTGTATGACAGCGAATCTTGGAATGTCAGTGAACACATTAGGAAGAATTTGGAAGCAACAGAGATGTGGTTTCTGAGACGAAAGTTACAAATACCTTGGGCGGCCAGAGTACCTAAAAACGATTGCTTTAGAGAAGCTAATGAAAGTAGATCTCTATATACAACAATAAGAAAGAGACAAACACTGTTCTTTGGCCACATAATGAGAAGGGAGACATTGGAAAAAATAGTGACAACCGGAAATATCAGTGGAAAAAGAGGTAGAGGCAGAATAAGAGATGACGCTAGATGGGCTGAAACGATGACATGGAGGGATATCATCAAGATAACTGTTCCAAACAACCAAGGATCATGATCTGTGAAGATGCACGAGGGTCTACGCCAGTTGGCAGGGAACATGATGATGATGATGATATGGTTATAGCCTGATCAACCCAAGAGATCTCCTGACCATCACTTCTTCATACTGTGGCTACCCTTTCATAGAGTTTCTCATGTTGTGGCGATCCTTTCATACAGTTCCTTATACTGTGGCGACCCTTTCATAGAGTTTCTCATACTGTGGCGACCCTTTCATAGAGTTTCTCATACTGTGGCGACCCTTTCATAGAGTTTCTCATATTGTGGCGACCCTTTCATAGAGTTTCTCATGTTGTGGCGACCTTCAAACATACAATTATTTTCGTTACCACTCATAACCTCAACGAATATGTGTTTTCAATGGTCTTTTCCTATGTGGGTCCTTCGACTAAAAAAAAAAAAAAGGTAAGAACCGCTATTCCATAGCATATTTACTCAAAACCCCATATTTTCTTTCTTAAGATCTAGGATATAGTCCACGGCTCAGTAATCACTCTCTTGAAAATGCAACTTAATCTCTTCGCCGAGACCTAGCCTAGGATGTGGAAATGAGTTGTGCAGTGACTGGTAAGTCGGTGCTGCAGAATCAACAGTTCAACAAATGATGCTTGACTATTCCCGTCTATACAAACGGAACCGTGTGGCGGTTCTCAGCGAAAGCGAACTGGAGTCTTTTAGTGCACAAAGCCTGGCTTAAGATATCACACCGTCTAGTCTCAGAATGTAGGTGGAGGTAGTCACTGCTGCCTTCTGGTAGCTTGAGAACCAGATGTACACACTTCTCGTAATTGTAACCGAGTATGTTGAGAAAGATGGAAACAGGCATGCTGTTCCAATTACTCCACCTAACAATTACGTCCTCGGGTACAACTCAGAAAAGTCAGCTCATCTCGTCGACTACAGGCTTTCGTAGCGGATTTGTCGGGACACTCCTATAGTCTATGAGATAGCCGGGGTGTCATGTGTTTTTCGTTTCGAACGTTTCAAGCACACCCACCACCGACGACAGCCGCAGCCAACGAGCGTAAACAAATTCAAAGACATCAATGATTCGATACTCTCGCAGGGTCCTCCCTTCGGCTGTCCACAAGTGCATCAATCCACCTGCAATAATTCGGTAATGCACACCATTGCCTTCACTGCCTTAAAACCTAATCGCGACAACAACACAATCAAGAAAAGACAGTCGTTCACAAAAAAAGACAAATGCGACAAGAAAGTTGCGATATTTCGTCTCGGAAATAGTGGGTCGAACGATGGCGGAACAGTTGACACCACGGTGTGTGTAGAGGGGAAAGGAAATTACACCATAACACTCCTAGAACACAGAACAGCCCGTCGGGACGTCTGCGAGATCTTGTGCCCGAACGGGTTGATGTGACTTTCGTGATTAGTACCCGTCCTTGATAAACGTAGAAAAAGACAAAATATGTTATGCTATGACGTGTAAATCCCAAACAACGGCGAGTATGGCGTGCAAAACCTGGCTGGCGTCAAGAAATGACTTCCACAATTATTTTTCAAGACCGTTGTGGTCATAGCATTCTTTTGTTGTCATAACATGTAAAGAACCCTCCCAGCTGGAACTACAAGAAGGCTAACTGGAGCCTTTTCACTCCCAGTTGGACGACATGTTGAAGAGAGTCTTCTTCAGAAGACTGGAAATAAATGCCAAACTGAAGATCCTCAATACAACTATTCTAAATGCAGCCAAGGGTAACATACCACGAGGCAGCAGGAAAAACTGTAAACCTTACTTGTCGCCTGAACTGAACACTCTGCATTCCAAACTTAGTACTAGGAGGGAAAATATGGAGAAGGATCCGACAGATAAAAATGTAATACTTCATAACAGAGCAAAAGCAGCCTTCATCAAAGAGAGAAATAAATCAGATAGGGGAAAGCTGGCACAGAGAGACGGCGTCGTTTAACCTCAAGAAGGACATTTCACGTGTGTGGAATCTCACAAAAAGTCTGAATGGAGACAAGACAGAAAAGGCCAGAGTTGTACTCCGAACATACGATGGAGCTGTTACTGGCAAGGTAGCAGCAGATGTGCTAGCTGAAACACACCAGAAGGAAACTGAGATTCATATTCCCATGCAAAGAATAAAAGAAGTACGAAACCTGACCAAGACTCTTCTAGCAGACTCTAGCACAAAAACAACCGAGGCCTGCATGTCAGAAAAGTTTACCATGCAAGAGCTGGAAGTTAGAATTGCAAAGTTAAAAATGAAGAAAGCCCTAGGGTCTGACGGCATTACAAACGAATTTCTCTCTTATCTTGGACCTGCTGTCAAGAAGTTTCTCCTCTGCATTTACAACCAGAGCTGGCAAAAAGGTTTAGTACCGTCAGACTGGAAGGAAGCCCTCATCCAGCCTATCCTTAAAAGGATGGAGACAGAAGAGACCCTAAGATACCAGGGATCACATCAAAAAGATGCCCAGACAGAGACACAACTGAGAACCCTGGCTTTTGCTATGCTTGATGAGAAGTATCCCAAAACCACTTGGACTCAGGTTTTCACCGACGGCTCTGCTACAAATGCAGTCAGAAAGGGGAGCTGTGGATTATACATTAAACCCCCTAGCAGTAGAACAGAAACTCTCTCTCTACAAGCAGGTGACATCTGCACTAACTTCAGAGCTGAGGCGACTGCCCTCCTTTCTGCAGTCCAAAATCTCATCACTAAAGGACGCAGAGGGCACAAAATTGTTATACTTAGCGACTCATTGTTTGTTCTCCAAGCACTATCAAGAAAAAACAAGACAAACTAATTGCAGATCTAAGGATTAACATTGGCTTACTCTCCAAGGAAGCAGAACTGGTCTTGCAGTGGATACCAGCTAACTGTGGTATTCAAGGAAATGAGAAAGCAGATGAGTTTGCAAGAGCTGGGAGTAATCTTCCGCAACTTCATCCACCACACAGCTACAAGGAAACCAAAACAGCGCTAAAGCAGTCTTTCAAGCGGGAGTGGAGAAGGTAGAATAAAGATTACAGACCCAAGAGTGACAGCATAAACAAACTCAACAGGAAAGAACAACCATCAATTTTTAGACTTCGGACAGGACACTGTGGTCTTCGAGCACACCTGTACAGGATAAGCATAAAAGAATCTGCTGCCTGTGATTGTGGAGCAGAAAGACAGACACCTGAGCACATACTGCAGTACTGCCCTAACCTCTCCCAGCAAAGACTGTGGATCTGGCCCAAGGAAGCCACATTGCAAGAGAAGCTATGGGGGACCGGTGGCGACCTCAAACGCACAATCCTATTTGTGACCCAGACGGGACTCAATGTTTAGCATGACTGATGTCGAACGCAGAAGAAGAAGAAAGAATAACATGTATAGTAGATTTTGCAGTACCCGGCCTAATGTGGCGGATGGTAGGATTGATAACAAAACACCCAGTACTAGTAGTACATTCTACCCCACCAGGACATCACACAAGCGATAAACACCAGATGACACAAAGTGTCACCATGATAAGGATCACCTGTGGAGAGGTCCCGGAAACCGCGTGCAGCCAATAGACCATATTTATGGCCGGGCTATATTACGGCCCATGGCAAGAACCAGGGTGGGGCTTCAAACATCTAGATATGACTGAATTCTATAGATATTCAGTTTCTTCCCCACCCAAATCATTAAAAATATCTTTCTTATAACACGTCCCGCTCTTGTACATGTTTTCTGATCTCTTTGCCAGGGCTGCCAATAGGATTTTTTGAAAAACCCAGCTTCGCTAAACAAAAACCCAAGCAATACATAGACAAGGAACAAATAAAACAAAATAAAAACCCAGAAAACTCTTTTAAAAAGTAACACAATTTATATTTACGAAACGAAACATTTACCACTTTTATATAAGGATATATATATATAAAAAAAAAAAACCAGATTTTCCCCCAAGCGTCAAATAAAAACCCAGATCTGGGGAAAAAAACCCAGCATTGGGAGCCCTGCTTTACACAGGTCAGCACTTTATAAATGTTTCGTAGTGCACCGTAAGTTTTCAGCATTTATTACGGTTGGGGCGGGCGGGGGACGGGAGGAAAGGGGGGGGGGGCGCAGGAAGTCAACAGAAATACAAATATTGTTTAGATTTTAAGGAAACAAATTTATATTGTCTATGTTAACTGCTGGAAAAATAAGATCACGTGACGCATGCTTGCATCGACATGACAACGTAAACTGCTCCTTACTTCATTGTTGGGAAATTTTAAATGAACTGGATAATACAGAGTCTGGATAATCGGGAAGCAGATAATCGAGGTTTTACTGCATTTAATGTGCTTCTTCCGGGAATTTGTAAAAAGCTAGCCGTCCCCATGTGGGATGCAATTTTTCGTTTTTTAAGCCCCACCCTGGCTTTTGCCGGGGTCCCTGAATATTGCCGGCCCATAAATAAGGCCTAACGGCTGAAAGGGGTTTCTTGGACCTATCCATGGGTGATCCTCATCCGCATGGTGGCACTGTGTGTTACCGAGTGTTTATCGCTTTGTGTGGGGTACAACAGGAGAGAGAGAGAGAGAGAGAGACAGAGAGAAAGAGAGAGAGAGAGAGAGAGAGAGAGAGAGAGAGAGAGAGAGAGAGAGAAGTAGGACTTTCAGCTAATCTGCAGTCTTGTTCTTCTGTATCCGTAGTCCCCCTCCTGATTTAACTCTTCCATACTACAGAGTTAAACCTTTTCAGTATCGTACCACGGATGATTTTTTTTCGTACTGTCTTCTGCCTCCGAAAGTTATTATATTTCTTCATTCTACCGAATTGATTGTTTAACTCTGGTTGTACAATAGTGTTTATATTTTGTGTCTAAACCAAGACAAAGGCAGCTATAAGCTTAAAACGTTTAAGTATGGAAAGGGTTTTATTGGAAAATGGTATTTTCGAGGTTGTTTCTGTAGAAGCCTAAAAATTCCGATAATTTTATACATCAACAGCATGTAGCACCCTTTTTCTGCTTGATGTTATCTGTGACGAATCGTCAACCTTTCGTCGTCCTCGTTTTTCCACATGATGTTCTCTGTGACGAATCGTCAACCTGTTTGCCTCGCGCACTGAAGGTCGCGACTGTTTTCACAAACGTGGGACTGAGTTCACGAGTACAGATTTTACAGAGATCCCGCGAGTTTGGGGGTTGTTGATAGAGCTTTAGAGCAAATGCTTTGTGCGACGCTCTAATCAGGCGTCTAGCGGTGTAGAGGTAGAGAGACAGAGCCATGACCAGGATGCAACGAAATCGATCTTCTCGACTTTATCTTTAGCGACTTTAATATTTTCCCTCTTCTCGTTTCCATTCATTGAAGACTGAACATAAAATAATGTTACAGCAGTCTCAAATGTTGTCTACTGTGTTCAGTGGACACGTGGGAGTGAACTGAGTGGGATTTTGTAATCATTACAAAGCAATAGTCAATTGTGTTTATGACCATGTTTGTAAGCATGACGGCGTCTGTGGCTTAGGCGTTGCGAACGCGCTTCGTAATGCCGGTTTCAATCCCAGCTACGAGCCATGCGCCTTGCGTTGGTTTCGACAGTGGTATCAAGAAGCTGACCGTCCAGGAAGCATTGGCAAACTACTTAATGTAAACTTGCCTAAAAAAAAACTACAACAGCCAAAACATTGCTGGGGCTGGCTCTGCAACGTCCTTCTAAAGGATACCAACGTTTATTTTGTGAGCATAGCTCACGATGCGCGCACAAGAAGGCAACACAATTAAGGGTGAAAATTGTTACTGCCTATGCAACTGAAACCCTCTAAAAAAATAACGCTACCAATATATATATATATATATATTCATTTTCTAGCAGTCAAAAATGGCGCATCTATCGATACATTTAGTGAATCTTGCTACTGGCTGACTGCAGACAGAAAAAGGTCAAAGTTCAGGTTGTCAGGCAACTTAACGTGCACCAGAGTACCATCAGTTGACTTTGGCACCGGTTCCAAGCCAGTGGTTCAGCAGAAGACAGTCATCGTAATTGAAGACAGAAGCAGAGAATCGCGTTTTTCGGCTTCGTCCCCTCAGAGACAGGTACGTTAATGACATTTTGCGACCACATGTCTTTCGATTTTGGGATGCCAACAGATATATTTCTCAACAGGGCATCGCCAGACGCAATTCTGCACAGTTGACCATGCAGTTGCTGGCTGCTAAAACATGCAAACCCTTCCCTGTCCATTCCTGTCTGCAGACATGAGTCCGATTTAGCACCTGTGGGATGAGCTACAAAGACACGTTTGTCGCCGAGACGTTGCTTCAGCCAATGGTCCTGATCTGCTCTAAGCACTCCGGGAAGAATGGGCAGCCATCCCACAGGCCCACATCAGACATCTGATTCCATCTATGACCAGGAAGTGCCGAGTCACTTATGCACACAAGAGGAAGCCACGCACCATACTAACGGTAAAGGCCATACGCCTAAAATTATCATGACCGAGAGGGGGAAAAATTGATTGGTGGAACCCTAAAGTATTATTCTTATGTGAAATTTGAGTAATTTCACTTATTGCATTATAATGACGCAGAATGTCGAAACTGCCAGTATGTATGCTCCTTTTAGTAGCTATGCGTTTTTATTTTATTTTTATGTAACAGTATATCTTAAGCTGAAAACGGGACATTCCAAACAAGTCAGTATACCCCCACTGAAAAATAATTATTATTAGTTAATTAATGAACTAATACAACTGAGATCGTGAGAATATATTGATAAATACGCCTATATATTGTGTAAGCCATACTTTTTAATTAATATTCAAACTTGTTTCTCTAGTTGCATTGCAAGCCATATTTTTTTTTAAAAACTGAGCAATCTAATAAGATGTTCAGATCTAACAGTAAGTCTTTCTTCAATTCTCGAGCTGATTCCTAGATTTTTACAAAAGGGGACAATTGATGGTTTTTTTAAAAGAGTACTGACGGAACGGCAGGTACCTCAAAATAAAAACATAAAAAACAAAAACAAAACGGTACTGTAATTGTAGAAACGGGGCGTATGGACCCTAACTAATTGCAGAAAGTCACCCAAGAGATAACTTTGTCGTGTCCATTCTCCTCAGTCAGAATCTCACTTTTCTCAAATGTCATTCACAATAATAGAAGCTGTTAACGAATGGCGCCTCAACCAATAGCCAAGCCACACTCCACAGTCAAGATCAATGACTCGTCGCTCTTTAACCACAAGTACCGTGCAATGATCGGTTCGGAGCAACCATTCACCACTTCTGGTGTTGGATCCCTCAAATCCCCAGACTTGTAATCATGAGCACTATCGACCGCTTATTTCCAAGCCCCGCCTTGTTTTTGTAAAGGGTGTTCCATGTCTTAGAAACGGCCACTTCTACATAAATTCTTGGATTCCAATTAATTGAGGTACTATATATTCTTTATGTCTCTTGCAACTAACCTTCAATTGTGACGGCTTCTTTTTTGATGCGGCTGTATATTCTGTATCCATTATAACAGTTTTGTGTGGGCGACACATCCAGAAGGTAACACTTATTATAAATAACGTATCTGCCCATGTGCCCATGTCCACCATATCTTGTTATTCAATGTGTATTTATCAAAAGACTCAACAAGATCTGTTCAAAACTGAAAATAACTAAGTAATTACTTGTTTTAAATTTAATTATTTACTATGTTTTTATTGCCTACAGTTTATAACATTCCCGGGAAGTAAAGGCGGCCGGTGTGATGCTGACCACATCACCCATCTTGTGCTGATTGGTCTATAAAAATATAGGTCTAGCCCTATATGCCCTACACGCCTTAAGGCGTGGAAAAGGGTCCTTTACTTTTTTTTTCTACAGTTTATAACATCTGATTTCTCTAGTTAATTAATAAGTGGATAGATGATCTTCATTGCATATCCAAACAGTCACTCGATGAGTCCTCGGATCCCCTGTCCGGTAAATCTCGCAGCGTGTAGTAGTTGACTATACTAGTTTCGTTTTTCTTCTTCTCTGGCTTCCTGCATTGTGTTCTCGTTTGGCCACACCCGGCTTAACTCTTTTATCTTGCTTGCAGTCCGACCATAGTTACGGCTTCATAGATGTCACTTGATTCTTGCAAACTTCTTTCTTCTCGTACACCATTCGGTACATCAGCCCTGTCCATGGTTTTACTGGCCAGTCGGCATTCTGTGGGTAATGTAGTGAACATTACACCACTGCCTTCCAGGAAACTGGCTTAAACCAAATTTAGGCTGGGTATACCTGAAAGCCGAGTTAAATTTTTAAGGGAAACAACAACAACTAAATAAGCCCCAGTAAGGATTCAAATCCGCTGCCTTCGGTCCAGCAGTTGAGCATCTAGCCCCTAAGCTATAGGGTCAATGAACATGCTCAAGAAAATCTAGACAGGCTTCATTAGACAAGAATAGATTCTCTCAAAATGTGCCTCACTAATAACTAGACTAACCTTCACCTTTGTGCTGGTCTATACGGGTGTTCAAGGCAATGAGCGTGCTGATTATATGGAAGACAAGGCGGTTGCCACAACTGGCGCGGCAATGGACAGTAGTGATGTCATTAATGCATTGCGAGCTGCATATAGTAAACAAGATCACAACAACAAGCAGGAATCAGTATCTTTGTCCAGGTTGGTGCACCCTGGAGAGCTAACTTTGAACATTTCACCAAAGGCACAAGTGAGTAAGTAGGTACAGGACCCTCTCCCTCGCCTTCAGGCGTTTGAGCGTATATTGTTAGACCTAAACTTTACAAACCAATCGGAACTTGGTGGGTGATGTGGTCAGCACCACGCCGGCCGACTTTACTTTCCCGGGTTTGTACCTTATACCCATTTAAGGTTAAGTCGACATAGGAGGCAATGTCATGTTTGAAAAAAAGCCCAACTCCGTCAGAACCCGAACACATGGCCTTCTGATCCGCAGACGAGAGTCTAACCGCTTGACCATGGCGACTCCCAAAGGCACAATGCGTCTGGTTAAATTAACACAGAACGGGTGTCATCAATTGTTTTTCTCTTGTGGAAATGCTGAGGAGGAGATCGGACCACCTATGGATCTGTCCGTTTTCACTAATCACGGTATAGGGGTACGTACCCCTATAAAGAAAAGAGACCTAAAAAAATTTTGCCATGGAAAATTGTCCTTACATTTTGTTTAAGATCACTTGTAGAGTCCTAACTACTAATGCGGCTATCAATCTATCACCCAGTCAATCAATCAATCAGTGAAGGTTTACTGTAACAGATTTTCAAAGACTTTGCGTCTAGTCCTGATTGTGCACTGTCGGAGACCACTCTGTTCCACACGATCACAAACGCACACACTTATATTGTTGTCTACCTTTTGCTCATTTGACTTCAGATTTGTTTATGGATTTTGTAAGAGTTATATACCCTGTGAAGTTTCGGGTGGGGGGGGGGCGCGAGGTTGGGGGGGGGGGGGGCGTTACTATGGAGGTGGGGGTTGAAACATCAAATAATAAATCAGAAGCATGCTGTAAAAGGCCAACAGTTAAGGGTCTGCTGAAATTGGAAGTGTTGGGCTGAAAGACCTAGGTATTGCAATCTAGCTGTGAACAACACACAACTGCTCACCGTCCTACTGTGAGCGAACTGAGTTTTAAATGTTTGGAATAAATCATTTGGGATTTTTTTTATTTTTTTTATTTAGCATCAATTTGTGTGTGTGCGTGTGTGTGTTTCTGTGTGTGGGGGGGGGGGGGGGGGGGGAGGGGCACTGCTTGTCTAATTCAGTACTTGTGTGTGTTAATGTTTTTGTTTCCAAGAAATACGACCTATTTTTCTGTATATCAACATCTTCAAAGACTAAAACCTGATTTTTACCTTGCTGATCTAGGTCTCTGTCCTATACAGTAGGCCTGAGAATACACACAATGTCATAAATGTCATTTAGTTTTAGATATTTCAGTATCCAGAGAGTGCAGGGGTGGTCAAACTTTAAGTTCGCCAGTTACGTTTTATTTCAGAAATCACTGACCATCGACTTTATAGACTATAAAGATAAACTAATAAAGACTACCTTAAAATGGGCGGGAGTGTGGGTGTGTTGTGGGGGGGGGGGAGCAATAATGCTTCCATGGAAACAAGTATGCATAGTTTGTAAACATTAAATAAGTAATATACGTTTTAGATAAGTCATCAAAATTCGAAAGCAAAAATTATGCCATCAACACAGTTATTGACAAAAGGAGTACATCGCCGTAAACAGAAAGATAGTGAGGTTTGAGGTTTGAACAACGGATCAACATCACGGCACACAGGTAGTAACCCATAAGTGCTCCGTTATTTCTTCTAACTCCAGTCTGAGTCCGAAGAAGCTCAGCACGGTGCATAGGCTCTGAAGCACCGGCGAGGATCCTGAAATACTTTAGGTAGATTTTAAACTCTGAATTTTTGCCCGGGCAGAGCCGGTAGGCTACTCTTTTCGATTTCCATCTGCCACGGGATTTTTTCACGTGCGCTACAATACACACAGGCGTCCGATCTCACTACCCAGAGACCAGACTAAATTACTAGAATTCCAATCAAGTCCACGTTATAAAATCCCAGCCCTTACAGGGGATTGAACCTGAAACATCTAGCACTCGAGGCGGACACCATGCCTTGAGACCACGCAGCCCTTACGGAGAGATATTAGAACAACTAACAAGTTTCTCCTATCTTGAAACATAAATAACAGATAATGGCAGAAGTAAAACAGAAATTAACAAGAGAATAGGAAGGGCTTAAACTATCTTCAATAAGAGTCGAACAATTATTCACAGCTAGAGAGATAAAATAACGCATTAACAATGAGAATAGTTAAATGGTATGCGTATACAACCATACTGTATTGTGCAGAAACGTGGACAATGAACAAGCAACTAGAAAATTTAACTGAGTGTCTGGAAATGTAGATATAAAGAAGATTCGGTCGTATTTTACAGAAACAAAACCAATCAAATACATATGTTTTGGAAAGACAACAAATAAAAAGATATTTACTACAAAAAAAAAAAAAAAAAAGGGAAAAAATAGGTAATGGAAACGTTTTAAAAGATATAACGCTCTTTTAAAAACTATACTGAAGGGAAAGATCTAGGACAGGGGATCAAGAGGTCAACAACGATACAAGTGGGAAAACAACATCAAGAGACGGACAAACAGCAGTCAGAGAGAGAATGTACACCAAGACTAGGAAACGGAGCGTGTCGCATGTTCATTGCAGCAATCCGTTTTCGTGGAGACGGCATCTGTTTGATGGATTGACACGTTTTGATGAACAATTAATACCGCAGTTAAAAAAAAGGCATTTACTTTTCAAAAGACAGTAGACTTGCTGCCAGCCAATTGACAATGCATTTCGTAAACTAGTCTGCCATGCTACAAATCATATGACTACTGTCACTATAGTCAGTTCAGAAATTTGTGAACACGTTTACAGTTTATTTCCTCGAAAATTGCCTTTTAGATTGCAAATTATTTGCATGGAGCCTTTGAATATTCCAGAAGAAAAAATAATGATATTCTTTAGTCCAAACTTGCCCAAGATTTTACAAATTAGCCAATTCGTTTAATCGTTTGAACCATTGTAAAAAAGGAGAATGAAATTGTAGATTTTACAGTAAATATTTTAATTTTAAGATGATTTTTCTTTTTCAGAAACGTATCTTCATAGTAGTTTGAATTAAAATTTTTTTTAAAATACATACATGTCTTCAATAAGTATGATCTAATATACTCTTTTTCGGTCACCATTAGGCCCCTTTTATTTAATTGTAACGCGATCTGTATAATCACCTCTGTATATAGAAATGTATTTCTTGCCATTGTAGATATACGTAACGGGTTGATGATATTCAACACATTAAAAAAATGGTTTCAATCGTTCCAAATCTGACGATTGATAAATGGCCGAACAAATTTTGATCCACCTAGGTGGCAGTACTCATCTTCCTCTAGAAGCAGATGTTGAACAGACTTTTCTCAAAACTGAATATCTATTTTTGAGAGGGCCTCTCGTGTCAGAACTTCAACATCACACATTTGGACTATTCTGTTCATTTCAGCAACTTACCCGAGGACTTTAGCCGAAGCAAGCTCTTTCGGGTTAAAGTGTGACTGACATGCAAAGGGTCGCAGAAAACTATTGCCATATTCCTTAAATATTTTGTCAGTGTGATACTTTTATGAGTGAGTGACCGAGGTAGTGACTGATGTTCCACCCCACCAGAGGCACACAACGAGCGAGAAATACTATGTGACACAAAATACCACCATTCGGATGAGAACAGCCTGGGCTCAAGTCTTACAAACCCAGAAACCCAGTTCAACCTGTAGGTTGTATTTAGGATTCCCCGACAACAACCGGATCTGAACTCTGAAATAACAAACATTTGCGTTCACATTGGCGCGGATGCTACAACTATGTCTTATTTGCTCTCCTCACAAGCTGCGACAACTGTGGCTTCAAATGTATCCTCAAATTTGACCATTTGCTTAGCAAGCCCTGTCCTAATTTGATAATTTGTATTTGATATAGTAGATATTTTTTTCTTGCTCTGATGCGGCCATTGTGATAGGAGGCATTATCAATTACTAAGCATGCTGGTCTGTCCAGAATTGGTATAAGATCATTCTCCAGCCAGTGCCTGAAAAAGTTTCCATTAATGTATGTGTGGTAGTCCATATTATCCCAACCTGCACATTCCGTGGCGACAGCACTAGCCGTGCGGCCCTAGAACCTCAGGCTCACTAACCCTTGTTAAAATCACCCTAAAAACGGTTCATACAGACAGTAGTAACAGTGTTTTTGAAAGTCAGACAGTAGTAACAGTGTTTTTGAAAGTCAGACAGTAGTAACAGTGTTTTTGAAAGTCAGACAGTAGTAACAGTGTTTTTGAAAGTCAGACAGTAGTAACAGTGTTTTTGAAAGTCAGACAGTAGTAACAGTGTTTTTGAAAGTCAGACAGTAGTAACAGCGTTTTTGAAAGTCAGACAGTAGTAACAGTGTTTTTGAAAGTCAGACAGTAGTAACAGTGTTTTTGAAAGTCAGACAGTAGTAACAGCGTTTTTGAAAGTCAGACAGTAGTAACAGTGTTTTTGAAAGTCAGACAGTAGTAACAGTGTTTTTGAAAGTCAGACAGTAGTAACAGCGTTTTTGAAAGTCAGACAGTAGTAACAGTGTTTTTGAAAGTCAGACAGTAGTAACAGTGTTTTTGAAAGTCCCTATCATAAGTACTCTTTCATTGGAAAATAAATCTAGCATCATGAAAAGGACTTTTTTTTCACTGTTTCTTGCATGAGCGAGTATAATAGGCTGGTCTTTTCTGCTTGGAGTTTGTACATGGGGGTTGTTCTCTGTAATGCAGTTATGTGGGGAACACCATCTGAGTATGCAGTTGTGAAAAAACTAAACAATAACCAATATATATATATATATATATATATATATATATATATATATATATATATATATATATATATATATATATATATATATATATATATATATATATATATATATATATATATATATATATATATATATTAAAACGGTGTCCTGAAAAGGACATGCAATTTACTTTAAATAATAATTCAGTTTCAGCCCCATGCATAATTACACAACAAGTTAAGTCAAGAATTGACATCACAGCACTCTGGGCATTGCCATGTGTGCTCCATCCTCATGATTGTAATGAAATTACCACGTGGAGAGTTGAGTTCCGTCCTCATCTTCCGCAGCTAATGCAGAGTTCCAATACTGATGGCACCGGTCACAATCTAGTTTTATGCTCGTCTTGCCTTTCCTCTGAGTGCAGTGAGCCGGCCAGACCCTCTGGTTACACCCAGGTGCCTCATTCTCTCTAGGCCATAATAATCTTGTGTCGCTACTGATTCCGTTGCTTGTTTCCAAAGGGCCTTGACCACATCTGCCTTGTCATGTATCATTTCACCACCCAGTGGTGCAGATTCAGTCCAATCTGCCCTCCTGTTTATTACACAATACGCCAACAAAGCCTGGAGAAAAGATCCAAAGTATGCTCACTACCCATGACCTTCCTAGTGAAGCTTGCCACTCTGCTCGAAGCATCCCTGTCTCCACTTTTCTCAGCATGCCTTTAGAGTCTTTTATCATAACGACATGTGTATGCATCTTGTTCTCTAGCTACAGGAGAGCTGCAGTTACCGCCTCCACCTCCATTCTCATGCTAGATGTTGTGGTGTCGTATTCTAGGCTGTCTGCACTAAATTACACCACAAATGGTTTTAAACAGTTTTTGGATAAATGCTATCAATTGTATACATTTGTTTCTGTCTTATACCAACAGATGGAGATTACAGAGGATGCGCCACTCCTGGCACCATGGTATAGACATCCGTCTAGTGTGCTTTGTGGGCGTTACCTGCATCCGCTACTTTCTAGTCCTCATACATCTGTGGATACCCTGTTGAATCTTCGCTGCAATCATGCCTCAAACTATTTCGATAGCACCAGAGCTCACAGTGGGATTGTGAAGCCGAAAGCAATCAGAATATCCAATATGCAGCCTTTTCTAAACCCATTTTACCCCGATCATCAAGTAACCTTGACCGCCGACTGTGAAGATCACATAAACCCATATGGCTTCAACGTTAGAGTCCCATTTATAAGACATGGTGTCATTGCCCAACCGAATGCCGTTTATTCAAACATACCTTACCTCTTTTCTTGCCTATCCACTTTACAAGATTATCATTCTAGATCAGAGCTTGATGTGGACAATATATTCAAAGAAACGCTTCGGGGACAAATACAGTTTTTGAATCGCAGGGAATCATCTTACCCCAAAGAAAAACAGCACAACACGCAATATGAGAGCAGATGCCACTGAAGCATCAGATCTGCGTTTGTCTAGGCAAACTGATTCCTTCAAGAACAACAATTTCCATTGGCAGAGTAGCAGAACCAACTCTACTGAAGCTTTATCGGACTGCTTACAGGTTCCATTTAAATTATACGACACATCCAGCAGGAATTCAAAAGTTCGCGAATTGAAAAGGCACCAAACATATGTTCAGAAATTAAAACACAAAGCCATGAATAATTACCGAAAGCATTTCATGACACCAGGCAATCAAAATATTATTAAGAAAAGACAGGAATCGCTAAATCCAACAATGGCTAAATGTACAGGTAAAATGAAAAAGTACATTAATACATTGAAGGATTTGTCTCAAATAGAAAACAATAGAAAAGCATATACTTCTGCAGAAATTCTTACTAACACTAGAAGAAATAAAGAAGAACCGATACGTCGTCTCTAGTTGGCTTCAGCAGTGAACTCAGAAAAAACGCAACGGTTAACTCTGAAGCTGAGTCGCCAAAACAAAACGGTCTCACCAACAATATGTATCCCTCTGCGCACACGCTTGCATTGCTGACGACAAGAAGACATTTAAGTGTCCTCAGTGCAGGTATCTGACTGACCGCAAGAACAATCTCAAGCGACACATCATGACCATGCATCAGGACAGCAGTAAGAGCTTGGAGTGCTGTGGCATCAGCTTCCAAAACAAGGCTGCTCTTCGAGATCACAACTCTATATTTCACCGAGGAGGCTACAGATGCCAGATATGCTCCAGAAACTTCTGCCGAAAAGCTTTGCTTCGACGACACCTGACTGTTCACAGCGGCCAGAAAGATTTCTTCTGTGAAATTTGCGGCTATGCTACCAGTCACAAAAGCAACCTGGAGAGGCATCAGAAGGTACATACCAAAAAGGAGCCGACAACTGAGGTACTTCGAAAACGTAGCACAGCGACAGAAAATCTTCAACTTGGTACAGCATCTTTTTTGTCACGAGCCATTCTGAATTCACAGGCTCAAAGTATGTGCTACCAAGTGCCTGGTGTCACTTCAGCTTTGCCCAGTTACGAAACTGCCAACAAATCCTTCATAATCGATGGAGCACTAAATCAGAAATCACAGTTTGCAGCGTTCACTGTGGAATCGGCAGAAAACTACATGAACAAACTACAGATATTGTCAAGTTTGAAAAACTCTCTGCATGACAATATTCACGTGAACTCATACACAAAGAACAATTATGACTGCGATGACAAAAATATAAATGTGAAACGGGAAGACGAAGAAGGGCCAGTTCCTAGCATACATATTAACACTTACTAATAATCTCCTGTTTTTAATTTTTTTAAAAAAAATTTTTTTTCTCATCATCGTCGTCGTTGTCGTCCTTTTCATCATCATTATATTCATCATCAACATTTTGTTGTTGTTTTTGTTGTTGTTGTCGTTGTTGTTGTTGTTCTTCTTCTTCTTTCTTCTTCTTCTTCTTCTTCTTCTTCTTCTTCTTCTTCTTCTTCTTCTTCTTCTTCTTCTTCTTCTTCTTCTTCTTCTTCTTCTTCTTCTTCTTCTTCTTCTTCTTCTTTCTCCTCCTCCTCCCCCTTCTCATCCTCTTCTTCCTTCCCCTTATTCTTTTTTTCGTCGTTGCTGCTATACTTTTCTTCAGTGTGCCATTCAGTCTACACCCTGATGGTACAACTGTTGGGTCATTACTTTATTCCTGTGCATGCATCCTGTCTGTCTATCTACGTGTCAATTCTAACGTCTATTTGTCTGTCTCACTGTCTGTATTTCTTTTACTATTCAATAATATTTTCATATCAGCCTCGGCGTTTTTATGTCAACCTATCCGCCAGAAAAGTTAACTGTAAACACCAAGTTTTTGTAATTACCATCATTTTCGCCTTAGAATGTAATATTATGTAAAAACCGTAAATGACCCCTTTCTCTGCCTCCAGACCTATTTTTTATAGACCAGTAGGCACTATGTGGGTAATATGGTCACGCCGGCCGCCTTTACTTCCCAAGATTTTTACCTTGGTACTCACTCATGGCAGGGTCGACATGGCAGTCAAGGTAACTTCTCTTAAAGGACCGGTTCCGTCAGGAACGCTACACACACACACACATACACACATATATGTTTTTATATATATACATATATATTAATGCCCTCAGAGAAATGGGAAGGATAAATCCACATCACTCGCCAGAATGGCAGACTTGGGAATTAAGATCGGCATAGCAAAAAAACGAGACGCACACCAGACACGCCAGAAGACTTGTTAATCAACATAGAACTGGTACTTTAAGCCATCGGATCTGAGCACCTATGGACATGTCCGGAGTGCCATAATGATTACCCAACAAACTAACTAACCAACCATATATATATATATATTCTTTTAAAGTCCAGGGCTGCTTAGAAATACCTTTGCGTGAAGCAGTAAAAAAAATCTGATATAAAAGAAAGTAATTTAGGTGAAAACATCATTTATTGAATACCAAACTGACTCGTGGCGTATTGATATGGAAACAGACATTTAGACGCAACAAGGCTGTCAGGATAGCGTAGACGCATCAAGTCCACACAATTCCAAAGGGATTCCTAAAGAATAGCTTGCCATTCCTGAAGCGGAAAGGTAGTGCAGCTGTGCACTATGTGTTAACAGGGAATTGAAATAGTTGGGGCAAAATAAAAGAATGTCAGTTGACAGAAAAGTTAAAACTGTATACACAAGGGAGATGAATGGTCGCAGACCACGAGACAGACGAAGAAAAATATGGAGAGATAATGCCCAGACAGACCTGCAAACACTTGGGCTCGGAATGCTGAAGAAAAAGAAGAATAAAAAGAAGAAGAAGAAGAAGAAGGAGGAGAAGAAGAAGAAGAAGAAGAAGAAGAAGAAGAAGAAGAAGAAGAAGAAGAAGAAGAAGAAGAAGAAGAAGAAGAAGAAGAAGAAGAAGAAGAAGAAGAAGAAGAAGAAGAAGAAGAAGAAGAAGAAGAACAAGAAACAAGAACAAGAAACAAGAACAACAACAAACAAGAAGAACAAGAACAAGAAGAAGAACAAGAAAAAGAAAGAAGAAGAAGAAGAAGAAGAAGAAGAAGAAGAAGAGAGAAGAAGAAGAAAGAAGAAGAAGAAGAAGAAGAAGAAGAAGAAGAAGAAGAAGAAGAAGAAGAAGAAGAAGAAGAAGAAGAAGAAGAAGAAGAAGAAGAAGAAGAAGAAGAAGAAGAAGAAGAAGAAGAAGAAGAAGAAGAAAAAGAAGAAGAAGAAGAAGGAGGAGAAGAAGAAGAAGAAGAAGAAGAAGAAGAAGAAGAAGAAGAAGAAGAAGAAGAAGAAGAAGAAGAAGAAGAAGAAGAAGAAGAAGAAGAAGAAAAACACGAACGAGAAAAAGAAGAAGAAGAAGAAGAAGAACAGAAGAAGAAGAAGAAGAAGAAGAAGAAGAGAAGAAGAAGAAGAAGAAGAAGAAGAAGAAGAAGAAAAAGAAGAAGAAGAAGAAGAAGAAGAAGAAGAAGAAGAAGAAGAAGAAGAAGAAGAAGAAGAAGAAGAAGAAGAAGAAGAAGAAAGAAGAAGAAGAAGAGAAGAAAGAAGAAAGAAGAAAAGAAGAAAAAGAAGAAGAAGAAGAAGAAAAACACGAACGAGAAAAAGAAGAAGAAGAATAAGAAGAACAGGAAGAAGAAGAAGAAGAAGAAGAAGAAGAAGAAGAAGAAGAAGAAGAAGAAGAAGAAGAAGAAGAAGAAGAAGAAGAAGAACAAGAAAAAGAAGAAGAAGAAGAAGAACAAAAAGAAAAAGAACAAGAAAAAGAAGAAAAAGAAGAACAAGAACAAGAAGAAGAAGAACAAGAAGAAGAAGAAGAAGAAGAAGAAGAAGAACAAGAAGAAGAACAAGAACAAGAACAAGAACAAGAACAAGAAGAAGAACAAGAAGAAGAAGAAAAAGAAGAACAAGAAGAATTCTTTTTTCCAACCCTCAATGACAAAGATTTATTGCATAAGATGTTCTTTTTTTTATAAAATGCAGTTTTTGCCTGTCCTATTCGGTTTCTTATCTCAGTTATGAATTTTCAATCTGATATTATCCATGTCCCCATATACTTAATTTTCTGTACTCGTCCCAAAATTACATCATTGACTTATATTACACATTTTTGAATAATTCATTTCTTTGATACCACCATCACTTCTGTCTTCCCATTGTTCAGACTAAAGCCCATTCTTCCACTTTCTATCACCACAATGTCTATCATTTCCTGTAGTTCTTTCTGACTTGTTGCTATCAAGGCTATGCCATCAGCATCCTGCAAACTGTTTATATTGTACACATAAAAAACCTTTGGGTGAAGAAGAAGTGTCTAGTTGTACGGAAGTTTAAAAAAAAAAAAAACAGATTTAAAATGTGAATTTGGTTTCGAAAACAAAATTGGACGGTATCAACATGGTTATCGATAAGTTATTTTTATGCTTTGTGTGTATAGAGGAATGTCACAGGAACGCACATCACCCACTTCTACTAAAATCTTCTTTATTTGACTGACTGACTTTCTCCCCCACCAGGACATCACATAAGCGATAAATACCCGATGACACAAAGTGCCACCATATGGATGAGAGATCACCCGTGGAGAAGTCCCGGAAACCGCTCTCAGCCATTAGACCATATTTATGATCGGGCTATATTGCGGACCCTGTCAAAAGCCAGGGTGGGGCTTAAAAAAAAAAAAAAAAAAAAAATTACATCCCACTAGGGGGATCACTTTTGTTACCTTCTTTTCTTTTTTTCTTTAATCATTCTATGCGCTTTTATAAAAGTGTACCGAAAACAATAGGGTGGTGTTGATTTTTGACTAGTAGTATGAATTGTATAGTGTTGTATTTTTGTTATTATTATTATCGGTTCATGTGTTAATAGAAAATCTGTTAATCTCAAACAGACAAGCAGCATAATCTGCAAATACATTACCTCTTTCTTACTAATAATGACACAGTACCACCCCTGGCGTCGATTCCTTTACAATATCGTTATTCTATACCTATTATATTTCTTAAATGTTTTATTTACTAAGGAACAAATAATAAAATCGCAAACAATTAGGGCTGTACAGAATATTCGCTTCGTATTCGCTTCGGGGCCGAATAGTGGATCTAATAACTATTCGGTATTCGGCGGAATAGTTGCGGTCGCGCCGAATACGAATAGTGGTTACCTTACACCCTTTTCTGGACTGGTGGAAAATGAACATATTAGGATTTCCCACCTTGTTTCATACTGTCAAGAGTTAATTTGTGCGAGCGTACCAAGTGAACGTCTGTTTAATGCAGGTGGAATTCCTTCAGTGAGACAAGAAGCTGCCTTAATGCTGACAAAATATGTGTGTGTGTGTGTTTTAAAGCTAATGCTTTTTTGCTTGCTACATACATCCAGTTTTAACATATGGCTGTGAATTTCATGAGGCCTCAGAGATGTGGTTTTACAGAAAAATGCTTAAAATACTTTAGACAGAAAAAAAAAAAAAAAAAAAAAAAAAAAACGCAACCAAGAGGTTTTGAGAGAGGCGGGAGCCCAAAGACAACTACTCACAGACATCAGAAGGAGACAGTCCTCATTTTTCGGCCATGTTATAAGATGAGGGAAAATGGAACATGTGACCACTGGAAAGATCTGTGGAAGGAGGGATAGAGGAAGACAACGAGAGAAGATTCTTGATAGTCTTGTTGCGTGGCATGGAGGTGTGTCAGCACACGAACTAATACATGCTGCAGGAGATCGACGATTGTGGTAAGGTATAATCACCAAGGCCGGTCGGCAAAGCACCTGATGATGATGATTTACTATTCGTATTCGTATTCGGCCGAATAGTTGGTCCAGCTATTCGTATTCGGCCGAATAGTAAAATTCACTATTCGGTACAGCCCTAAAAAAAAAATAACTAAAAATTAGTAATGGAAACCAAAAATATCCTACAGCAATACAAAATTAACTTTACCTAACAATATTATCTACATCAATGTTGTGAAACCTATAACTGAAAAGTAGCAGTTTTAAGTTTTAATGAGTTCCATCTGGTAATATAGTAATCTCAGTTTCAGCTTCATTGCAAACGGGTCATCCCATAGTTGCTTCGCTCCTGTGCCAACGAAGAACACACAGAATATTTATCACACTCCCTTGTGGAAAGATTAACAGACTGCTGTCTTAGCATATGCACTAGCATACATACGCATTAAGAGCATACGGTAGCTATCCGAAGTGCTAACACACACAGTCCGACATTAGAAATGCAGTTCATCATGGATGGTAGCAGAAGTCACCAACATATCAGCAATTGCACATGCGATCAATTTTAATCACATAAGGGCACCACCAATATTGCGACAACAGGCATCGCGCCATTTTCTGAATCTACAATTCCCATCACCACGTTAGTCACAGTCTAAAAACATTCCAAATAAAACCAGCAGCTCACAGTGTCACGCCATGCACTCAACGCAGAAGCTGGGCGACGAAACTATATCCTTTCAGTCTACAAATAGAGCAAAAATGCAACGGCAACATTCTGGCAATAGCACACAAAAAATTGCCACGGCTCAAAAAACAGTGACTGTACCTAGCGTCCATTTGGACCAGAAGTTCCATCTAGTTGACTGTTGCAGTGTCATGAGAAAAACAGTATATTGGTAACCTCCCAACATTCAACACATAAAAACACATTTCCATTTATATTCAAATTTGAATAAAAAATAAAGAAATTAATTAGTGTGTGAACGTGCAGAAAATAACAGAAAAATATGTACAACCCAAATTTACACTTTCAAATAAATACATTGTATGCAATACACAACATTTATGTTAACATTTACACCTGTCATTTCCTATGTTTGGGAAACAGTATGTGTCGAATACGGTAAAATTTTCACTGGCCGCATTTACTTCTGATTGCAATTCCTGCTACCCATTTTAGTCTATTTAGGCACGGATGCCATGGTCAATTAGAAAGACTTATCGTCAGGTGACAAATGTCAAATCTTTAGGAGAGGGTAACAGGAGTAGTCGGTGGATGTGGGGGCAGGGAACGGAGGCTGATGACAGATACATGATTTTACAGTTCTAATTTGTTAAATTATTTATATTTTAATAACGCTACCTCATCTCATTTTGTTGTTGTTGCAATTTTTTTTTTTTTTTAAAGTACGGTAGTAATCTTTACTTTCAGATGTCTAAAAAAAGAAGAAAAAAAGAAGAAAGAAAAGGGAAAAAAAAAACCTGTTAGCATGTGAAAACAAATATCCAATTCTTTTTTAAGCCTTAATAATACATTTTAAACGACAATTAATAGAAAGACACAATTATATGGTGTGTGTTCTAGAGTCGGCAAACAAAACTATAAATATGCGAAGAAATTTATTGAAAAATTAACAATTTTAGACACGTGTGAATTATATTTGCTATCTTTGCCATTTAGCCAGACTAAGCCACAGCAACTCGTGGCCGGGTACAGCTAGTTAAAATAAAAGAAATAATAATAAGAAGAACGATATTAACAAAACTAGAACTAGTCATCGGGTGGATACTCGCACACTGTTGTGTGAACTGAAATGAAAGGCAGATGATGTCGTAAAGCCTGCATGGTACCCCAAGCAGCCCCACTAATCTTAGAGATTTAAAGCTCCAAATAGACTCTTTCATTGGGAGAAAAATAAATAGAGTGACAGCAGACTCAGAGCACATTCCTACAGCATGGTTTTTGCTGACTTTGCCTCAAGCGGTTATTGTGCAGAAATCTAACTACAGATCACGACTTAAAGACTTTTCTAGTCAGAGGGAAGAACGACGCTGATAGACGAGCTATGGGCGCGGGAGCAGAGCTGAAACTTACCTTCCTGTTTATAACCCATGCTAGAATGTTGCGTAGGAACACATTGATCATTGAAACGTTCACATTTTCCTTTGTTACAATAATCTTCTGTGTGTAATGAAGGAGGCTTTGATTTATTTAAAAAGTACAATTTACAGTTTCATGACATTTTATTTAGAACAAATACTTTATATTTTGGAATTAATTCCTATCACAATACCTCTAGAGAGTGCAGCAACCTATGTCACAGGTATTCTCTTTCTCGGAATGAAAACGTAAATGCAAGACATCGCGGAAACCAAACAAGAACGTGGGACACACCCGTAACTTTCAAGAAAGTCGACCAGCCTAAAAAACTTGTGAATGTAAATTTTGGGAAGACTAACTTCGACTACCTATGTTTTTTTTTTTTCAAATTTAATATTATATATGTTTGTCATTCAGCATAAACTGACACTTTTCAGCGTGTTCATGCGTACTGGGCATATAGTGCTAAAGCTATATTTTATTGGTCATCGGCAATGGGTGGATAATGTGGTCAACATCACGCGGGCCACCTTTACTTCCCAGGTCTTGCACCTGGTACCCACTCAAAACTGGGTCGACCTGGCAGTTTTGAAAAAAATAAACACAAAATCTACTTGCTCTATCAGGATCTGAACCCACGACCTTCGGATCAGCATTCGAGCGTCTAGCTGCTACACCACGGCGGCTTCCAAACAATGTAATTGATTAACAGTAAACTTGATCTAAACAAGGCTGTTAGTCTGAACAGAAAGAAAACAGAAGTGACAGTAATTACAAAGAAAGCTGACCATCAAAATGCGACACCAAAGTAAAAGGGACAAACCTCAAGCAAGTTGATCTGTTTAAGTACTCGGGTACCCTGATAACATCAGATGGAATGTGTATTATGAAGTTAAATGACGAATAGCTCAAGTAAAGGCAGCATTTTACAAAATTAGGAATATTTTATGCGATCTTTCTTTGTCAATTAAGACGAGAAAGATAATTCTTTAAGGCTAAATAAATCCAATATTGATATACGGATGTGAATCATGAACTGTTTGTAAATTAGTGAAAACTTATTTGGAAGCTGCCGAGAGGTTATAGACGAATGATGAGAATACTCTGGACAGATAAAAAGAGTAATGAAGACGTCTTGAAAGAAACTCGCTCACAAAGAGAACTTTTTACCCTCATCAGAAAGAGGCTATCTACATTCTTTGGTCATGTGATAAGAATTTAAAAAAAAAAAAACTAGAGTACATCGTGACGGTAGGAAAGTTTGAGGGGAGAAGAGGCAGAGGAGACCGAGAGAACAGATGCTGGACAGTCTGACATCATCACATGGAGGGTCATCTGTATAAGATTTGATTAAAAGTACACGAGGCAGAAGGTTGTAGATAGACATGACTACCAACGCCACACGTAGAAGAAGATACATGACTCATTGAAAGCTGCAGCATTATAAAAACTACGAATCATAACAAACATAAATGATTACTACCTGGTGAACGATGCAATCATGTCATTGCAACCATTTCTGACATTACAGCACTAAGTTCTAGTTCCCCACATTTTTGGCTGGTAGGCTGGGGCATGGTCACGACAACACAGTCTCTTTTCGCAAGTCGAGTAGCTGTATTCCGCTCTCCACATACATAGTTAATTACTTTATGATCCAGAGTAATTACAGTAGTAATTCTCTTGACCCAAATCTACTGATCACGATACTTCTTGTGTTAAAGAAAATTTAGAGGGAAAGTAGCCTCACACAGGCACACAGCAAAAACATACAAATATAAACACACGCAAAAAATATCTCTTATTAGAGTACACATTGTCTGGATAAAATAAAGGGGAAAGGGGGGTAGTAGTAGTAGTAGTAACAGTAGTAGTAGTAGTAACAGTAGTAGTAGTAGTAGTAGTAGTAGTAGTAGTAGTAGTAGTAGTAGTAGTAGTAGTAGTAGTAGTAGTAGTAGAAGTAGTAGCGGTAGTAGTAGTAGTGGTGGTAGCAGTAGTAGGAGTTGTACTTGCAGCATCAGTAGTAGCAGCAGCAGTAGCAGCAGCGGCAGTAGCAGTAGCAGCAGCAGTGGCAGTAGCAGCAGTAGTAGTAGCAGCAGCAGCAGCAGTAGTAGTAATAGTAGTATAGTAGTAATAGCAGTAGTGGCATTAGTAGTAATAATAATGAGCTGAATGGAGATGGGGGGAATTGTGTGCTCATCAGCACTCGAAATAAATCCTCCATCATTCTGTACCCCTATAACTTCAGTCTTTCAGTTCTCTACCATCCTATCTATCTCAATCGCTGAACTGCATTTTCCCACCCAAAATCTGACGGTTCCCATGCCACAGGTCACTCTACAAATTTGACACGGCGCCGCCGCAACTTCTGTTCTCATTCCAGCTGTAATCCGACAAGAGCCAGCTCAATTACGTCTTTCTACAGCGGCTCCCAACCTTCCTAATGCCACGACTCTATATAATTATTTTATATCGAAACTTCAATGACTACGTGTTTTTCGGTGGTCTTAGGCGACCCATGTGAGCTATGTCTGTCCTACATATTGAAAGCACAACAACGGAATACGAACAGAATTTGTGTCAAACCATTTAAATGGCACCATAGTATTATACAAATTTACATGAACCAAGCATAGATCGAATGACAAGCATAACAATAGTTACAAATACATAGGACAGTAATACTGTGTCTAGAATACAACTAACTTTATGTAAGAGATTTATTTGCTTGGTCGGTTTATCTGTGTTCCATGAAATACACATAAATACACAGACGGGGAAGCCTGGAAGCTGTATAAACATTATTTTTGCTAAACGAATAGCCAATGTTTGGGACCAATTATGTACGATCGACGTGGCTAATGAAAACTCGGTACAACTCACGAAATCGGGCCCAAACACAAGTTCATTGGCAGTTCATTCATCCTTTCTGACCTTAAACACGCCTGGCAGCAGCAGCAGTAGTATACTTCTCATTCTCTTCCTCCTCCTTCTCCTTCTCTCATGTTCCTCCTCCTCCTTCTTTTTCCTTTTTCCTTTTTTTTCTTTCTTCTTCTTCTTTCATCTTCGTTTTTCTTCTTCTTCTTTCTTCTATTTCTTCTTCTTTCATCTTCGTTTTTCTTCTTCTTCTTTCTTCTATTTCTTCTTCTTCTTTCTTCTTCTTCTTCTTCTTCTCTTCTTCTTCTTCTTCTTCTTCTTCTTCTTCTTCTTCTTCTTCTTCTTCTTCTTCTTCTTCTTCTTTTCTTTCTTCTTCTTCTTCTCATTCTTCATCATTCTTCTTCTTCTTCTTCTTTTTCCTTCTTCTTCTCTTCTTCTTCTTCTTCTCTCTTTTCATCATAATAATCATTTTCTTCTTCTTCTTCTTATTTCTTCTTCTTCTTCTTCTTCTTCTTCTTCTTTTATCTTCTTCTTCTTTCTTCTTCTTCTTCTTCTTTTCTTCTCTTCTTCTTCTTCTTCTTCTTCTTCTTCTTCTTCTATTCTTCTTCTTTCTCTTCTTCTTCATCAATCTTTCATCTTCTTTTCATCTTTTTCTTTTTCATTCATCTTATTATTCTTCTTCTTCTTAACAATTTTCTTCTTCTTCTTCTTTTTCTTCCTTCATCATTTCATCATTCATCACATTTTCTTCTTCTTTTTCTTTTTCTTTTTTTCTTTCTTTTTCTTCTTCTTCTCCTTCTTCTTTTTCGTCTCCTTCTTTTCTTCTTCTCTTCTCTTCTTTCTTCTTCTTCTTCTTCTTCTTCTTCTTCTTCTTCTTCTTCTTCTTCTTCTTCTTCTTCTTCTTCTCTCTTTTCTTCTCTTCTTCTTCTTCTTCTTCTTCTTCTTTTTCTTTTTTTCTTCTTTCTTCTTCTTCGTCTCTTCTTCTGCTTTTTCTTTTTATTCTTCTTCTTCTCCTTCTTCTTCTTCTTCTTCTTCTTCTTCTTTTCTTCTTCTTCTTCTTTTTCTTCTTCTTCTTCTCTCTTCTTCTTCTTCTTCTTCTTCTTCTTCTTCTTTCTTCTTCTCTTCTTCTTCTTTCTTCTTCTTCTTTCTTCTTCTTCTTCTTCTTTTCTTCTTCTTCTTTTTCTTCTTCTTCTTCTTCTTCTCTTCTTCTTCTTCTTCTTCTCTCCTCTTCTTCTTTTCTTTCTTCTTCTTCTTCTTCTTCTTTCTTCTTCTTCTTCTTCTTCTTCTTCTTCTTCTTCTTCTTCTTCTTCTTCTTCTTCTCTTCTTCTCTTCTTCTTCTTCTTCTCTTCTTCTTCTTCTCTTCTTCTTCTTCTTCTTCTTCTTCTTCTTCTTTTTCTTCTTCTTCTTCTTCTTCTTCTTCTTCTTCTTCTTCTTCTTCTTCTTCTTCTTCTTCTTCTTTTTCTTCTTTTTTTTCTTCTGCTTTTTTGTGTTCAACAGCTACAGTCTCCGGTGGGAAGATTTGATTGTCTGTCCATTCATTTGATTCTACGTTAAACTATAGACGAATAGTTTTTGTTCTTGCATTTGTGGGCTTTAATCTCGTTCCAGAACTTGAGTTTTTCTTGCAACATCAATTTTACAGATCGGGATTTTCCTGATAGCAATCTGTTAGTTTCTTGCCTCTCACTTAGATGCACTCTTACTTTGACGGAAGCGCCCCTGTTCAGTCGACTTTTACGACATGCTTGTTAGAGGGCAGTGGGTCTATTCTCTCCCCCACCTCTTCCACAAAAGTAATCAACACAGAGAGGTTTGTATTTATGGCCATACTAAGACTTGATAAGCCCTTAGCTATGATTAAAAAAAAAAAAAAAACCAGCTTATTTCAGAGAACTTTCAAATATTTACGAATTTTTGCATATATAAACAGGACCCTTTCACGCCTTTCGGGCGCTTTGGGTACATAGTGGCTAGACCTTTATTTTAAAGACTAAACGGCACTTGATGGGTGATGTGGTCAGCAAGGCTGGGTCAAGCTTGAAGCCAATGTTATTTTTGAAAAAAATGTCCGCGCCCGCCAGAAACCGAATCCGCAGAAGAGCGTCTAGCCGCGTCTAGCTGTTGCTCCCTTCTTCTTCTTTTTCTTCTTCTCTTCCTCTTTTACCGCTGTGGGTGTCGAGGGAGATATAAGGTTCTGTTTCTAGCTCTTCTGGCTGCCTCGACCATAGGCACATCGTGCTGTTGTAGAGTTTCTCTGATGTTATCCTTCCATCTTGTTCTTGGTCTACCCCGTGCTCTACGTCCTTCTTCTCTTTCCATGTATGCTTTGTATGGTATGGTGTCACAAGGCATTCTCTCTAAGTGTTCAAACCATTTCACTTGCTGTCTTTGTATGTAATCCAGAATTGGTTCTGTGCCGACTTGTTCTCTTATAACCCAATTCTGATCTTATCTCTTATGGTCACTCCTACAGCCCTTCTCAGAAATCTCATTTCCGTGGTTACTTATTTTCTTTTATGGTTTGTTGTGAGTCACCATGTCTGGCACTGGTAGCACATAGTTGGAATAAATATGCTTTGAATAAGATGTCTCTTTGTGCTGATTGGGATTGTCTTATGCTGTAAGAGGGGGGCTAGCTGTCCCAATACTTGGTTTGCTTTACTGCATCTAATGTCAATTTCTTTATCCAATTTCCCATCTTAGGTAAATGTAGTTCCCAGGTATTTAAACTCAGATGCTTGTTTAATGCCTTGTCTTCTATTGCTATGTTTAGATCTGTCTTCTTTTTTCCTATTGACATTACTTCTGTCTTTTCAGTGTTGATTCTCATATTATTTGTTTTACATTGTTCATTCATGGATGTTAGATGTTGTTGCAATTTCATGGCTGTATCTGCTATCAAGGCCTGGTCATCTGCAAAGAGTAATTCGTTGATCTTACTAAGATCTTCATTCATGGGCTTGGCATTCTTGCTTATATTGTCGATGTAGGTGATAAACAGCAGTGGTGATAAGACACACCCCTGTCTTACTCCAGATGTCACTGTGAAAGGGTGAGATGTTCCCTGATTTATTCTAACTACACTTCTACAATCCCTGTATAAACTTTTGCACACTTCGATGAGGTGGCTCCCTTATTTACATGAATGGATGTTGGAAATATACTGTTGTTAAAATTCTAGACAAGAAAAAAAAAATAAAGAATGTGTCTGCAGAATCACATACATGCAATTACAACATCTTCTCAAAGGCATTTTGAAAAAAAAAAAAAAAAAAGCAGAGCATTTCTAAAAAAACAAAATAGTAATTTGTCAAGGCCATCGCAGATTGCGAGACCCTATTGCAGCCTACTTAGCGTATGCCTTGAATTCAGCACTCTTCCTATTCTTCGAGGTGTTTTGTCTTTCGTTTTTTTTTTCTAATTGACGATGGCTCCTATGTGAAGCCAGTCTAAAAATGATTGAAAGAAAAAGTCCCAGGGAGTATAGTCGGTGTTGTGTGCTAACTGAGCTAACATAGTAGATGGTGTTGTGTGCTAACTGAGCTACCACTAGCCAGCACACTACCAAGTGTCCAGCAGGTACAACTATCGCTTCCTTTCTTAGAGACAGAACTGGACTACAATGACTCCGTCATACATTTTATTCAACAGGTAACATGACACAACTGCAAAGACGTAGCTATTGATCCCAATTAACATTCGCCTATAGTCCATTTAGTCAGCACTTGCTCTCTCTCTCAACTTGTAGCGACCTTTCCTTGACCCCTACAGCTCCAAAGGCCTACAGCTGTCCACAACTCTGGCACGCCGTACAGCTGAATAAGACGAATTCTCCTATCCACTGGACCCTAATATTATTTCAGCAGACAGCCACAGCTGACTGGAGACGGACTTCCCTTCCGTACTCCAAAAGCACACAGCTATTGTCAGCCTGTCGAAGGACTCCGATGACCGACAGGACTTCTAACACAAGTCCCCTCAAGCACACAGCTCTCGTCGGCATCCCCCACTGTCCTGTTTCCGTGGTGACTCTACGTCTCCTCGCGTCGTCACCCAGAACAGTTACTATTGGAGCATCCCGTCCCCTTGGACTTATTTCGCCAGCGGGACTTTACCTTCGACCAGTACTACAACCTCAACCCTTACTCAGGCCTTGATGACTGATAGTTGTACAGTACTCTGTCTGTTATACTCGAGAGAGATAATCACTAACCCTAACTTGGTCTCCCCCTCTCTCTCTCTCTCTCTCTCTCTTTCTCTCTCTCTCTCTCTCTCGCTCTTTCTCAGTCTTGCTCTGACTCTCGGACTCAGACTCTCGGACTGACTCCTCAGCCTCAGTTTATCCCTGTCCAACTCCTGTAAATTACACGAGAGGCACGCTCATGTGGGTATTCTCGAGACTCACGTTCAAGGGAGCGTTCTCGAGGATCACACTTATGTGAGTGGCTGATGTCACATGAGAATCAGGCTATCACGTAATACACACTTCTCTCTGTTGTTCTCATTATCCATGCTTGTCAACCCCCACACGGTAACCCACGCGTCTACTTTCTCGTGCGTGCACGCCTCGTTCATGATAAGACATTTTCACTGGTCAACATTCTCTCCTCTCAATACTCGGGCCATTTTGACACTATTCCCCCGTGAACTCACAGAAAGTACTTACATACCACTCTGTCCCTTCACACAATATTACACTCTCCCAAATCAGCACGCAACAGTCGGTCGTCGCAATGTTTACAGCAGTCCCCCTCTAGGGCTGAAAATGTATCAAGTGACTGTGACTAAAAATCCTAACAAAATCGGGAAGCAGAACAACGAGCACAAAACACACAAATTGAAGTTTCTGCCGTGGCCTTTCTCGGTATGAAATAAACTACACGACCATAGCGAAGGGGGAAATACTCCAACTACCAGCGACCACCAAGGAGTCACGTAGTTAGTTGATGTGGAGTAAATAAAATAAAATAAAAGGAAGGAAGGCTGGAAAAACGGTCATAAAAGTAATAGTGGTAATATATAATAATAGTGAGAATAGAAGAGTAGTAGAAATACAAATGTAAAAAATCTATAACTAGTACTGATAAGAGATAGAATAAAATAATACAATGAATTAAAATAAAATATAATAAGCATCGAAATAATATTACAATAAAATATTAAAACATACCGTCTAGGGCTGAAGGGGCTTACATATAAATGGGATCTCGAATAGCATGCTCAATGTGTTACTGGTGTGGAAAATGTTAATTATCAAAACTCCCCAGAAAAAAAACCACGAATTGCACTCCTTGTATTCCTCTCAACTTTCTGTCTCTCAGTTCATCTTAACCGCCCCTGTCTTCTTTCCCAGTCATAAACCCGCGTACACATCACAACAGCTATTCATGAGATCATCTAGACCTGACCACGCATTACTTCAATTTTTTTTTTTTTTCTATATCGAAAGTCAAGGATGCGGCAGTCAGCAGTCACGATGTATGAACGTGAACAGTCTCTGCTCCAAGAATGTGATATGTGAAATCCCTAGGAGCAGGCGTGCCACAACGAAGAAGTTGAGCCTGATTATAACTTTTCCGGAGGGGGAAAGGCTTCAAGGGGTTTAATTCTTGTTTAAATGGACACAAAAATTAACAATCGTCACTACAAGTTTAGTTTTTTTTTTTTTTTGTCCTGGTGGTACACAACGCAGTAGGGGTCATCGTGGCGTAGCGGGTAGACCCTCACTTCTTGATCAGAAGGTCCTGAGTTCGGGTCCTGACGGAACCGGACAATTTTGCTTTTTTAAATGTCTAAAGCACCCAGTTTGACCCAGCTTTGAGTGGGTACCGGGTACAGTCCTGGGAAGTAAAGACGACCGGTGTGAGGCTGACCGTATAAACTACTAAGTGCTGGTAGCTATATACAATATAGGTCTAGTATCTTATGCTCAATACGCCTAAAGACATGAATTAGGGTCTTTTACTTTTTGTTTAGGCAAAGCGACAGTAGTGGTACCATTTTCTATTGAGAAGCCGTTATAATTATTAGTATTATTCCTAATAATATTAATATTACTAATAATTATGTGTGCTGAATGACAACAATAAAATATAAAAATTTCTTTGAATTGCATGCACTGTGAACTACATAAACAAATAAATACAAACTGATAAGACACAGACCAAGAGCAAATCATCGATTTTTTTTCTAGAATTTTCAGGTATGCTAAGTAACGAGCAGGTGGATAGATTAGTTGCTGCTACTGTTTGGAAAAAGTGGATGTGGTAAAGGCTCTCAGTGATAAAATGAACGTTCCGAAAGGAACAGACAGGGAATCCATACACGGAAAGACTAATTCAACGAGGAAGGGGTGGAAAAGAGGGGTGAAAAAAGGGGACGGGAGGGGAGGGGTGTAATTTAGAGGTTCTGAAAGATATTTAACGCTGTAAGGTAAAGAGAGATGTACTTTTCATCAGGCTGCAACTAATATTACAAGCATATCAAATCTGTTTACTGAAGATTAGGACAACGCACATATGGAAATGTCCTGAGCACAGTGATTTCAATTTTTGATTGATGTTTTGGATCATACATGTATACACAGAGGACAACAATACCTGGTGGTGGCGGTTGAGTGGGGTGGGGGGGGGGGGGAAGGGGTAGCTCTCCTTCATATAGAAAATTAGGGGGAGGGGGGGGGGGGGGGGAGGGCCTAGCTCGGCAGCTCCAGATAAAACAATTGGGTAGGAGCCTCAAAAAAGAGCTTCAGTTTCCCATATTCCGGCGCCTGCTGCATGAGGTTTATTGATTAACCTTTCTAGGCTAAAGAAAACCTCGGCACTATTAAGACAATGTGTATACTATGGGCGGTGGATATTTGTACCAAAATATTGCGTATAATGTTGTGGCATAATTTCAGTTACCGTATACAAAGCAAGTGCGAATTTTGATTGTTTAGCGTCCAGTATATGAATGTATGATAATTCGATCGTGTTTTAATATGATGAAAAGTACATAGTTTACACACAGTATACACGTCTGTAAGTATATAATTTCTCTCTCTCGTACACAACTCTTTGTCTCTCCATCCATCTCTCTGTTTATTATTATTATTGTTATTAGCTTTTTATTATGTTGAATTAGTTTCGTCTGTGCAGTTGTTTGCTTACGATTTTTATGCTTAATTCCCGATAAGCTATACAGCTGAAACTTTTCACACACATGCCTTGCGGATGACAATGCGATATGGTGAAAACATATTGGGACATTGTTTCTTAGTGGTAATTTTTAATATCTAAATGTTTACTAAAATATTTACGTCAAGGGAAACAATCACTTCCCCAATGTATATATAGCCTGCACGATTTTTTAATATAACTGACTTGATGTTTACGGCTATTTTTTTAATACAACAAATTGTGCATATTTTTCAATTATATAGTTGTACACTGATTAATAATAAAATATCTATGACCTGTTCTCTTATTTGTATATCTGTCCATTACATCATTTGCATCCATATTACTAATAGAGGCTGACTGAAAAAAAAAAAAAAAAAAAAAGTGGGGCGACTAAGCTATGTTAAAATGCGTAATTTTATACATATATAAATTATATTGCCTTTTTTTTTTATTCACCATTTTGGCTTTTCACGTTATATTTGTTTGAACCTCTCCTCTATATTTCGTTTTCATCTAATTTGAAATACATATGCATTTGTTTTTTCGTTTATTGTACATACGTTGATACAATTTTTAGTTTTATTTAATCGTTTGCCAACATTCCGGTCGTTTACATTATGTTTTTATCTACTTTGAAAGGCCTTTGTGTCTGTGATAACAGACTATCTGTTTGCCTATCAACTGGCATTGGCACTAGAACTTAGGATGTTAGGTTTCGTGACCCCCCCCTCCCTCTTTTTCTCTAACCAGACCCCCCCCCCTCCCCTCCCCCACCCCAATCCATATATAGAAATTCTTATAGGGGTATTCTGTACAAAGTTGTTATGATTTCAAACATTTTTTACATTTATTTGGCATTTAACAGATTATTATTATTATTAATATGTTCTAAAACTAGGATTATGCGACACTTATTTGACGGTTGAAATGCAAAATGTTCTGTCTTTTACAATTTAGGTCGCTGCATACAAATTCAAATTGACTACCGAGTCCTTGTCTTTTCATTCTCAGTAAGTCTGACTTGTTTGTAACAAAATGCACAAACCAGCTGTGATGAAATCTGGGGACATAGAATATCCAGGTCAACAATCCCGTACCCTTCGCTGTCACATTTAGGATAACTATTTACCTCACCACATTCTTCTAAATCTGTGTCCGGATCATCATCAATGTCATACAGGTTGTTAATTTATATTGATGACCGACTGTGAGTGGGTGTGGCACTGGGAATGTGGCAACTTTGGTACTGGCTTTACTATTATTATTACCACTACAAATCCCCAATATTACTCGTAAAAATGCCAATGTTTAGTAAAAATGCCAATGTTTACATGTCGGTCGTTTTCAATAGTATGATTTAAATCTTATTCTCCACATCTCCTGGTAGCACTCATAAACCTATTCAAGTGAAACTTTCGCTTCCTTTTATGTTTACACTTCTTTTTATCACTTGACATTGTTTAGAATATCACTTATACAAATGACTTCAGAACAAACAAAATGTAAACACGCTTCTACGGAGGCAGCCATTTTTATTGTTCTATACAAGGGTCGTTCGTTGTAAGAAAACTTTCATCGAGGCTAGCATTGTCGCTAACTATATCTGTAAGTGTGAAAACACGAATTTCTGATTTTTGTTTGTGTGTTTTATCCCCTTAAAACCAGTAAGACCTGACCATCTTTGAGCTATAACTCGGATACTACGTATTCGATTAAACAAAACTATACAGAAACGTGTAGGATATTGGTTATTCTTTACTTTGATACCAAGTTTGTTTCGAAATTAAAAAAAAAAAAAAAAGCATTTTTTTCAAGATTCCATGCTAGAACTGCCCTTTTAAAAGTTTGCGAGGCCTGAGGGCGTATCGGATCCCATCATTGTCTTGATTTCATCGCCTCTGCAAACTGGCTTCTATTAGGTAACTGTTTGAAATTTAAACACTCTTATCTGGTTCCGGCATTATATAGATTCGTTTCTTGAAGTTAAGGTTTCAATGTGTTACTCGTATAAGTGTATGGATTACTCATGTGTGATTTTTATCTTTTTATTTTCTAGCTAGTCGGCTCTGTTCCTAAGTCGATGCGAACGCTTCATAATGCCGGTATGCCGGGTTCGATCCCAGCTGCGGGCCATGCGCCTTGCGTTGGTTTCGACAGTGGTATCAAGAAAGCCGACCGTCCAGAGAGCAATGGCAAACTAATGGACGTAAATTTGCCTAGAAAAACCACACACCTGCCAGGGGCAGTTGGGGTTGGTTCTGCAACGTCCTGTAAAGGATACGCAACTAACCTTATTTTCTAGCTAAGTGATCTTGGTCTGTTTAGTATTGGTGAAGACTTTAATCTAATTCTTATCTGGTTCACTTTGTCGTTCTTCAAGCTTTCTACTTGTAGTTTATTCTTATTTGTATCCGTTAACAACTCTACACCTGTCACTTTTCTTCGTCTTCTTCTTTGCGTTCACCAGCTGTTAACTCCGGCGGAAAGTTTTGGTTGTTCTCTAAACTTTAGTCATGTTCCAGAACCTAAGTGTTGCGTGCACATTCGTTTTACATGACTGACTTATTATCATGCAGACTGTTGGTTCCTTGCCTCTCAGGCAGATGCACTTTGACTTGAAGGAAGCTCAGAGTTGGTCGACTCTTACGACCTGCTTGTTCGGGAGGCAGTTGCTCGATTCTTGTTTTCCCTACAGTGAGCCCCGGAACCCACGATGAAAGCAGTCACTTTTGTATTTGGCTATGTGTGTGTGTGTGTGTGTGTGTGTTTGTGTGTGTGTATGTGTGTGTGTGTGTGTGTGTTTTTTTTTTTTTTTTGGTAACATCAAAATCCAATTGTTATAAATAAATCAGACTTCACCACCACTTCGCCTAGACGACCCGTGAGACATGGAATCTCGCCTACGACAGTATATGTCATCTTGACTATATCGAAAATTGTTGTTTGTCTCTATCTCTGGAATATAAAGTAGATGGCCTGTGATTATTGCAACGAACAGTAGCTCTCACGTTTGTATATATATATATAGTCTATCTCTAAACTATAAAAGAATATGTCATCTTGATTGTATCAAATATTATTGTTTGTCTCTAGTCTATTTCTAGACTATAAAGTAGACGACCTGTGAGTATTGAAACTAAAAGTAGCACTCACTTTTGTCTGTCTAATCTATCTCTAGACTATAAAGAAGACGGCCAGTAACTATTGAAACGAAAAGTAGCTCTCACTTTTGTCTGTCTAATCTATCTCTACACTATAAAGACGACGGCCAGTAACTATTGAAACGAAAAGTAGCTCTCACTTTTGTCTCTCTAATCTATCTCTAGACTATAAAGAAGACGGTCAGTAACTATTGAAACAAAAAGTAGCTCTCACTTTTGTCCCTCTAATCTATCTCTAGACTATAAAGAAGACCGCCGGTAACTGTTGAAACGAAAAGTAGCTCTCACTTTTGTCTCTCTAATCTATCTCTAGACTATAAAGAAGACGGCTAGTAAGTATTGAAACGAAAAGTAGCTCTCACTTTTGTCTCTCTAATTTATCTCTAGACTATAAATAAGACGGCTAGTAACTATTGAACCGAAAAAGTAGCTCTCACTTTTGTCTCTCTAATCTATCTCTAGACTATAAAGAAGACGGCCAGTGATTATCGAAACGAAAAGTACCCCACACCTATAAAGGTTGACAACCACTGATATTTCTGTATTTAAGGCAGGGAAAAAATTCTAATCAAAGCAGAGATTGCATTAACCAAACAAAGCAGATCACTACATAACCTGATCACAGCGCAAAGAGACATGATACGTGTGTAGAACATTGTCAAACAAACACGGCAGGGACATTACAGGTAGATCGGTTTCAACAAAATGAGCTACCAAAGTAAATAACGTTTCTGACCAGTACATAATAAACTGGGAGCCGCGGTTGTGTGGGAACCAAACACTGGTATGCCGGCCCGAAAGGTCTTGGGTTTGAATCTGCACTCTGCGTATTAAAATAAAAAAAGACATAGACTCCGAGTCTAAATTGGGTAACAGGAAAAATCGTGAGAAGTGAAGGCACCCACATCAGCCATTGAGCTCCGACTGATCTATAAAAGTATGAGTCTGTTAGCATTTGTATTTTTAGTCGCTAGTGTGAGAGCTAAGGAGACAGCGAGTTTCTTTCAGGTAGACAGTGACGAGGGCGACCTTCTGCAAGCGACCTTCTGCATGCTGATGATGATGATTGTGAAAAAGATGCATAAATTTTAATTTAACATAGCAAACTACTATCATGATAGCTATAAATAAACAGAGGGGGAACATTTGAGGCCGTTAACTATTATGAATTAATCAAGTAACAGAAAGTGTATTGATCGGCACTCATAGAAAGAAGTAGAAAGATAGAAGAACACACTAGACCGTGCCGGGAATTGAACCTGTCACCTCCTGACGGCGTGTGCGCCTCGCCATGGATACAAGTGCACTAAGAACATGGTCAACTAGGAACCCACTAGCTATCATGAAAGCTAGTAGACTGAAATAGTTGGGGCATATTGAAACAATGTCATATGACAAAGAAGTAAAAACTGTATACACAGGAAAAAAATTGGTTGTAGACCACGAGGCAGACCAAAAAAAAGTTGAAAAGATAATGTCCAGACAGACCTGCAAACACTTGTTGTCACCAACTGGAAAGAGAAGGCCAACCAGAGAGATGAATAGAGGCGGATGATAGCAGTAGCAATGAACCTCAAAGGCTCGGAATGCTAAATAAGAAGAACTACCCGTTACTAAACAAGATGAAGACTTAATACATATATTTCTATAATGTCTTACGACGAATCCGTGGACGCATCAAAGATGTACACAGCAGGGGAATAGAGGGTGAGAAGAAACAACGAAATTAAAAATCTGTTAACATCAATATTCATCATGGGCATGATGGCTAGCCGACTGAAATGACTTGGGTGTTTTGAGATAATGTCAGATGACAGGGAGGTAGAAACTATCTGCAAAAGGGAGTTGAACAGGGTCACTTATGAGAATTTTCTAACTGCTATAATTTCAGTTGTGAATTCAGTTTCACTTAAACACACTTCGAGTTAACAAGAGGCATTACATTCACATATTACTGAATGGTTAGTTGCGTATCCTTTACAGGACGTTGCAGAACCAGCCCCAGCAACCCCTGGCTGTTGTGTGACTTCTCTAAATTTTCGTCCAGTAGTTTGCCATTGCCTCTGGACAGTCGGCCCCCTGATACCACTGTCGAAACTAATGCAAGGCGCATGACTCGCAGCTGGGATCGAACCCGGCATCCCGGCATTACAAAGCGTTTTCATCGACTAAGCCACAGAGCCGACCATTACTGACTAGTTAATATATATATATATTCAATAAATAATTGACATCATATAGCTCAGAACACTCCCATATCCGCTCCGTAGCTATCTTCAGCAGCAAGCGAAGAGTCCCAATTCCAATAGCACCAGTAACTGTCTGTACATCCGTCTTGAGTGTTAAGCGTCGACTAGACCCCCTGGTAAATCCTCGCAGCGCCATTCTCCTCAGACCGTACTGATCTATCTGTGCCTTCGCACTGTTCACTCGCAAAAAAATGCATGTCAAACAGCTCACCATACTTGATACACTTCATGGGAAAGAAACATTTAAAGGGAAGAGATCTCCAGGCTTGATCCCATCTAGCTTGACCTCTCTTCTCAGAATAGCATATCGCCTACTTGGAGGGTTACACAAAGCACGAACTCAGTAGCTACTGCGAAGATCCCCTAGAATGAACCATGAATATTGTACGTCTCTGGCCAATATTTAGTAAACTACGTACTTAATGGTTTACTATTTAAAGATGGCATGCTTAATTCAATTTAATTCAATATAAACCGTGACCACTTTCAGCTAAGGGACAGAAAGCATTGCTGCTCCCTGCCCTGTCGGTGCAGCTGGTTTAACCAACTTAGCCAGCGCGCCGGGCTAAACTAGGGTTTAAAGCATTTATTTAGCAGGCAGGAGGGAGAAAACAACATCTCAATAGTCTATGAAACAGAGTTTACTGTACAGACATATCACAAATCGATTTTCGATGTCTCCTGCCTAACAATCTGTAATCTACAAAACACCGTAAAACCGTGTTTGTTTGTTGTTGGGCATTTGTTTATCTAGTTGGGAGCTCCAAAAATAAAAGTTCTGTAAAACGGCTGTAGGTGAATTCCTTCTGGATTTATATCTATTGATTCCGGTGAATTACAGAGCTGGCTGGTGATAAAATATAGTTCTTTCGATTGAGTGAGGGGGATATATGAGGATGATATATGGCTGTTGATTCATCTGGGTGACAGATATAGTTGGCGATGACATACTATCATTGATTCATTGTATGGCAAAGTTGATGGTGACATATAGTTGATGATTCATTGAATGACATAATTAGCTAAGACAGACTATGTGATGCCATAGTTAGTGATGACATAGTTGGTCATGACATATTGGATGATGACATAGTTGGTGATGACATAGTTGGTGATGGCATATTGGATGATGACATAGTTGGTGATGACATAGTTGGTGATGGCATATTGGATGATGACATAGTTGGTGATGACATAGTTGGTGATGGCATAGTTAATGATGACATAGTTGGTAATGACACAGTAGGTGATTACATAGTTAATGATGACATATTAATTGATGGCATATTTGGTGATAAAGTAGTTGGTGATGACATAGTTGATGAAGAAATAGTTGATAATGACATAGTTGGTGATGGCATAATTGGTGATGCTATAGTTTGTGATGACATAGTTGGTCATGACATAGTTGATGATGACATAGTTGGTGATGACATAGCTGTTGATGCCAAAGTTAGTTATGACACAGTTCATGATGACATAGTTGATGATGACATAGTGTGGTGACATAGTTGATGATGACATAGTTGGTGATAACGTAGTTGATGATGACATAGTTGATGTTGACATAGTTAGTGGTGACATAGTTTCTGATGACATAGTTGATGATGACATAGTTGGTGGTGACATAGTTGATGATGACATAGTTGATGATGACATAGTTGGTAGTGACATAGTTTACGATGACATTGTTCATGATGACATAGTTGGTGGTGACATAGTTTATGATGACATAGTTGGTGATGACATATTTGATGATGACATATTTCGTGATGACATAGTTGGTTAGTTATGACATAATTAGTGATGACGTAGTTGGTTATGACACAGGACTCCCGTGCTATAACATATAGTTGTTGCATTTATTGAATGACGTAGATGGCGATGACACATAATCGTTACGTATTGTATAACAAAGTTTTTGATGACATATAGTTGTTGATGCATTGTATGATAAAGGTGACACGGTTGGTGATAACATAGTTGGTATTGACATAAAGCTGTTATTTTACTGTATAATATAGTGGGTGGTGACATATAGTTGTGTTTCTTTTTGTGTGTATGTGTGTGCGTTTTGTCATCGCTGGAGATGACATATTAATTGGTTTATTGTATGACATAGTTGTAGTTGACATATATTTGTTGATTATCTAAAAGCAATGCTGGAGCTGGCGTGCACGAGTGTCAGGACTCCCGTGCCACTGAACACTAGTGCTTATAGCAGATTGTTGAGTGCGAGGGTGGGGAGGGGGGCGTCAGGGGCAGTGCATGAGTATTTCCTACCATCCAAAAAAGGCATCAATAGATGCAAAGCTGACACATGACATTCTGATCCTGGGCCCATCCAAGGAATCGCCAAGTCCTGCACTGAAATGCTTAACCTCACAGCAATATGTTCAGCTTCAAACGCATCACGGGTTGTGCCCTCTGGAGATAAACAAGGAGCCGCCTGCAGGTCCAGGAATTCGATGACTACTACACAAATATGTACTTTCTTCATCGGAACGTTGTTTCAATTGGAAACCTAGCACTACAGTAGGGAAAAAGCATTCATCATGTGTGGCTTCTTCCGATTGGTCCCAACACTTTGTCGAGTGGAGCCAATAGGCACGTATATCAGGAACTTTCTGAGATCTGGTGGGATTTTTCATGGTCGGTTATTTCTTTGCTGTTATTACGTAGGACATATGATTGACGGATATGTGAGTCTAATCAGCTCTCTAACAAAGGTAGATTGTCCGAGTATATTTTTCTTGATGACGACAACGTTGAGGGTTGACAAAAGATTGCGAAGACGGGACTGTACTGAGAGATACAGCACGCAGGAGATATTGCCTGTCTAAGATGCCAACAAATCTCTTGGTCTAGACAAATCTCTTGGTATAGGGCTGAGTCTCAGCAGTTTAGTAGCTCTGTCACTCGACAAAGATTTGAACCACGGTTTGTCATATAGTAAGAAGCTCGGTCAGCGAGTTCAATTCCATATATGTTATAACAGATGCATGGGAGTGACAGTGGTGAAGAGGGGTGGGAATGTGCTGATGAGAGCTAGAGAAATTCTAGACAGATCCTCTCCGAGGGTGACTAACTTCGAAAAGCCCTACCAGCTCGGTTCAGGTCCATACGAACCATTATTCGCAACGCACGAAGAGGACGTGCAGCAGGAGTCTTGAATTTTGGGGATTCCTTGTCTAAAACCTCACCCAGTGATCTCAAGGCCATGTTTGACGCGTTTACTATTGGCTTAATTTCTCATTCTTCTTATTGTTCTTGTTCTTGTTCTTGTTCTTTTTCTTGTTCTTGTTCTTCTTCTTTTTGCTTTTTCTTTCTTCTTCTTCTTCTTCTTCTTCTTCTTCTTCTTCTTCTTCTTCTTCTTCTTCTTCTTCTTCTTCTTCTTCTTCTTCTTCTTCTTCTTCTTCTTCTTCTTCTTCTTCTTTCTTCTTCTTCTTCTTCTTCTTCTTCTTCTTCTTCTTCTTCTTCTTCTTCTTCTTCTTCTTCTTCTTCTTCTTCTTCTTCTTCTTCTCTTCTTCTTCTTCTTCTTCTTCTTCTTTCTTCTTCTTCTTCTTCTTCTTCTTCTTCTTTCTTCTTCTTCTTCTTCTTCTTCTTCTTCTTCTTCTTCTTCTTCTTCTTCTTCTTCTTCTTCTTCTTCTTCTTCTTCTTCTTCTTCTTCTTCTTCTTCTTCTTCTTCTTCTTCTTCTTCTTCTTCTTCTTCTTCTTCTTCTTCTTCTTCTTCTTCTTCTTCTTCTTCTTCTTCTTCTTCTTCTTCTTCTTCTTCTTCTTCTTCTTCTTCTTCTTCTTCTTTTTCTTCTTCTTCGTCTTCTTCACTTCCTCTTTCACCGCTTTTTGTTCTTCTGGTGGCCAGACTACCATAGACACATCGTGCCATCGCAGTAGAGTTTCTCTAATGTTTTCTTTTCATCCTGTCTTTGATCTTACATGTGCTCTTCTTCTGTTTTAGTGTATGCCTTGGTATGGTATCGCAAGGTATTTGTTGTGTGCAATCCGAAGATTCACACTTTTGACGACCGCTAATGAACATGCGATATGACGAGAGACACGACGTCATTGGCCTACAGAAGAAATGGACAGAAAAGAGTTACAAAAAATGTAGGAAGGGCAGAAGCTTGTATTTATATGCCCTTATGCCACCGTTCGCGGGAGAGCAACGTCTCTGAGCACCATCTTGGAATAAAGGAATTATTCTACCGTTGTCCCGATGCCGCAGTTCGCGGGAGAGCAAAGTCTCTGAGCTCCATGTTGGAGGAAAGAAATCATCTTACAGTCATTAAGTACAGCCATCGTAACATATTCATTTCATGGACATACATTATATCTGTGGAGAATTGCTGAATAAACGTATTGATATTGCCTGTCAACGATGTGTTCTCAAATGTAAAAGTTTCAACAGTTGACCTTGTTGGTGGCGTTTTTTACATGTCGTTGGGTTTGGCATTTGTTACCCCCTAGAGTAATAAGTTTCTTAAACTTATTACGGCATGGACCTGGGACGATATTTCAACGGAATAATCTATCCACAATATGAGATACTAATAATAGTAATCGCCTTACAGTATTCTCTCTCTAAGTTGGCAAACCCTTCGATTTGATTTCTTTGTATGTAATTTTGAAATGATTCTGTGCTGACATTTTCTATTATGACCTCATTCCTTATTTTATCTTTTCTGGTTAAACCTCTCCCTTTGTCAGACTCTCAGTGTTATGTTAGTTTTTTAGTTTTTTTTTAAAAATAAATTTTATGTTTTCCAAAACTACCAATTACTGCCTTTGTAATACCACTTTTGTGGTGTAGGCGAAAAAAATAAAGGAAGGGGGAGGGGGTAAGGGTGAGGAAAAAAGGGAGGGAGGCTGTTTCTTTGAGCTTGAGGATTTAGGGCCGCATGGCTAGTGTAGTCACCACGATTGTGCAGGCGAGGATTTTATTTTGGTGCCATTCCTTTATTCGCTTGATGCATTGCATACTCAACTTCTGAAGTCAGTATGGATGGTCCTTCGCTGTTTTCCTGCTAATATGGCATCTGTTAATAGTCATGTCCTCGAAAAAAGTTTTTTAATAATGTCAGCAAACAAGACATTTTCAAAACATCAAATTGCACTCGTTTCATAGGTGTTCCACTCCCCCACACTGGCTCTTGCCAAAGACGGGGGGGGGGGGGGGGGGCACAATATAGCCTGGCCATAAATATGGTCTAAATGCTGAACGCGGTTTCTGTGACCTCTCCACGGTGATCCTCATCCGCTTGGTGGCGCATTGTGTCATCGGGTGTATATCGCTTGTGTGATGTCCTGGTGGGGTAGAAAGTCAGTCGGGTGTTCCACTCTCAAATGGTCATTGCAAGCATTGGCTTATTTTTGGTTATAGGGGCGAAGTTTGTCATGGAATTCAGGATATGCAATCAAAATAATCACCACGCATCGCTGCACAAATCTCCCCGCGTGTGTTAGTTACTGTGTATTATATTTTTAGGGATACACAAATTATTAGTCAAATACAGATCACAGAAATTCGCTGCTCTAAGAACACAGCAGCACCTGTGCAATTGTGAATTTAAAAAAAATCATAAGGAAATTAGAAATCAAAGACTACATGCAGAAAAAAAATTAATTACTGTTGATTCGTTCGGGAGTTTTCGAAAGATTTGTTAAATGGGGAAACGTACGACTTTTGAAACGCACTATAACAACGAAAGTTACATTTAAATATTTTTTTCGTTTAAAAACAAATGGATATAATATTCTCTATTCTTACCATTATTACATTATAACTCTTTATCTTTGAACAGAAAAAGATAACATGATACAATTCTACATCCTAAACATATGGTAAAGTCAAACACATGTAACCATGGATGCGAACAGTACTGTCGACCTACAGAGTGAGTTTATTCGGGACAAATAAACTTCACCACAAGATGCTTAACTGGAACAGCAGCTTCAATGGGAGCTACATAGGGAGAAGACACAACATCTCACATTTCATCGAGTTTCAAGCCAGCGTCATGATCTGGCGATATGTGGCTCCTGTCATCCTTGTCGTCGGTGAGTGGCTTATTGTTTTGTGGTTATTATATGTGGCTCCTGTCATCCTTGTCGTCGGTGAGTGGTGTATTCTATTGTGTATATTACATGTGGCTCCTGTCATCCATGTCGTCGGTGAGTGGCTTATTGTTTTGTGGTTATTATATGTGGCTCCTGTCATCCTTGTCGTCGGTGAGTGGCTTATTGTTTTGTGGTTATTATATGTGGCTCCTGTCATCCTTGTTGTCGGTAAGTGGTGTATTCTATTGTGTATATTACATGTGGCTTCTGTCATCCATGTCGTCGGTAAGTGGCTTATTGTTTTTGTGGTTATTATATGTGGCTCATGTCATCCTTGTCGTCGGTGAGTGGCTTATTGTTTTTGTGGTTATTATATGTGGCTCATGTCATCCTTGTCGTCGGTGAGTGGCTTATTGTTTTTGTGGTTATTATATGTGGCTCATGTCATCCTTGTCGTCTGTGGGTGGCTTATTGTTTTGGGTGTTATTATATGTGTCTCTTGTTATTCTTGTTGTCGGTGAGTGGCTTATTGTTTTGTGGTTATTATATATGGCTCCTGTCTTTCTTGTTGTCGGTAAGTGACTAATTGTTTGTGGTTATTATATGTGGCTCCAGTCATCCTTGTTGTCGGTGGGTGGCTTATTGTTTTGTGGTTATTATATGTGGCTCCTTCATCCTTGTCGTCGGTGGGTAGCTTATTGTTTTGTGGTTATAATTTGTGGCCCCTGTCATCCATGTCGGTAAGTGGCTTAATGTTTTGTGATTATTAGGCAGGTCTACAGAATGTGCTCAGGTGTTTGTGGTCCTGTTTGACCGGCACACTGCGGTGACTGTACAATCTTTATCTTATGCATGTGGTAGCTGAGCCTGTAGTGCCCTGTTCATAAACAGAAAATTGTTGTATGTTGCTTTCTGTCGAGTCTGCTGATAGAGTCTTGTGGATGTTTACTGTTAGTTTGTTCTCTCCACAATTCCTTATTTTTTTCCTGCGATAAGTGTTCTGATTTTTGGTAACTACAATAAATGAAGGTGTTGTTTCTCCTTGTTTCTATTTTATGCGAGTCTGTCTGCTGGTCATTATATGTATGTGGCTCTTCACAGTTCCCCCGAATATTGTGGATTTTCTGTCCAAGACTTTCAGGTGTGCAAGGTGACGAACGAGCACGCTGATAGAATAGCTACTGTTCCTCTGGGCGGTGAGCTACTATATGATACAAAGTCGCAGAAAAGGCTCGCTGGGATCAAATGTACAATGCAATAGAACAGAGAATCAATACATTGGAAGACGAATTCAGCTGGGGTGAACAGAGGTTCTAGAAGGTTTCCAACACTAATCGTGGGACTTTTAATCAGGTTGCAGATGGCACTGTTAGCGTGTCGACTGTTCGTTGACTTCTGGGGGGACGGAATAGGTGTCGCAATGTTAGGAGCATAGTTGACTTTGACGGACTGTGGAATTGGGCGTGGCTTACTTGATATACTCAATAATTCATTGCCTTTTTATTCTTTGAACCCGCCCCTAATTGACATTGTAAAGCAAAAAACAATTCGCACCGCCTGCACGAGCGGTGCAGGTCATTTGTGCGTAGGGATCAATCGCGGCTCCGATGGTTTGTGTTCACCCAGCGGATCGCTTGAGGTTGGGGTTCTGTGATTTGGGATCAAGAGTCGGATAAGGCTCAGGAGTCGTTGTGGTTGTGTATCTGTGAGGGGTTGGGCAGGTGGAGCTAAGGACCTGCAGGTTTCAGGAGCGGCAGTAAGCAGGGCGAGCACTAAGAGATCTGCTATAGGGGCTGTATACTAGAATAATGAAAACTAGGGGCATTGATTGGCTCGGTGGCGGGATAATAGAAAGTATGCATGTTATAAAGCAAAAGTATACAAAAGGGACAAAATAAAGCGATATGATACTAGACTTGTGTAAGTTATATAAGAAAATAAAGGAAGTGATGGGTACATTAAACATTACCAGGAGTGATAAGTCTTCTAATGCAGCAGTAATTTAAGGGTACTTTTACTGACTGTTTCTACTAGAAGTTGGTTATAATCTATCCTATCTTGACCTTGTCGGTGGCGATGACGTACTATCTTCCAAAGCCATATAATTGTCTTAGAAATAAAGACATTCCTCATTATCTGCCAGCCTTGTCGTGAACTGATGCATTTTAGTGTAGATCAAACCATATGTCCTTGTGGGCATGTAAAATTTGCACAAGAGTGAACAAATCTTCGCAGTCTGCAGAGATTAGTGCGGCTAGGGAGTGACCACTGACTTGACCGACACTCAGGACTCGAAAGAAAATCAAAACGGACACATTATCCGACTGTTAATGGCAATATCTTTTTATGTTATATATATATATATATATATCACATAAAGATATACAAGAGAAAAGTAACAGACTACACTGCACAGCAGAAATGGTGGGACTGAGAATAAATACAAAGAAAACTAAGATCATGACAAACAGTCCAAACCAACAAACAGGATAAGCAACCAATCACTTGAAAATGTAGATCTTTTCACATATCTTGGCAGTGTGGTGTCCCTACTGGGAGGGACAGAGGAAGACATGCAGTCACGTCTGAACAAAGCTAGAGCTGCTTTTGGAAGGATGAGGTAAATCTGGAAATCCAACAATTACTGCAGAGGAACAAAACTCCGACTCTACAAGAGCATCATTTTGCCAGTTCTTCTTTATGGAGCGGAATGCTGGAGAATGACCAGAAAGGATGCACACAAGCTGTCCACCTTCCACCACACATGTCTACGTAGAATTATCAAAATTTTCTGGCCAGACACAATCTCAAACACTAAACTACTTCAAGCCACAAAACAAGAAACTTTAGACAGTATGATTACCAAAAGAAGATAGAAATGGCTTGGCCACGTTATGAGAATGACTTCTGATATTTCTGCCGAAAAAGCTCTCACATGGAGAAAACAGGGGCGCCCAAAAACAACATGGAGACGAACGATGGAAAGTAACCTGAGTGCGGCATCTTTGACATGGAAAACTGCACTGAAGATTGCACAGGACAGGAAAGCATGGAAAGTCCTCTCTGAAGCCTCATGTGCCACTAGGCATAACAAGAACTGATGATGATGAAAGGTAATATCGAATTTCAACTAGCTTATGGAGATGGAAGAAGGAGGAGAAATTCATTTTAACAATCTGTAATAAGGTAACTTATGACGAACAGAACCATGTGGTGTTGCGGCTCCACCCTCTTTAACCGGAAAGTCGTGGGTTCAAATCCCCTGTCAGTAGATTGGAATAAAATGACATTGCCCCCCAGGTGGACGCGGTCTAAAATGGGTACCTGCTGAAGTCCTGGGAAGTAAAGACAGCCCATGTGCTGTTGACCACATCATTTACCGAGTGATTAGTCTATAAAATATAGGTGTAGCAATATATGCCAAATACGTCTATAGGCATGGAGAATGGTCTCTCTCTCTCTCTCTCTCTCTCTCTCTCTCTCTCTCTCTCTCTCTCCTTTTACCCCACTATGACATCACACAAGCGATAAACACCCGATGACACAAAGTGCCACCATGTGTATGAGGATCACCCATAGAGAGGTCCCAGAAACAACGTTCAGTCATTGGACCATAATTATGGCCGGGTTATATTGCGGCCCCTGGCAGGAGCCAGAGTAGGGCTTCAAATAACGAAAATGTGCATCCCAAAAAGAGATGGCAAAGTTGTACAAACATGGAGAATGGTTCTTCAGTTTAAATGTTAGCGATATAACAGTGTAAATGATACAATAATAAACATCTATGCATATTGATTTAAGTTAGTTGCTTTTATTTTGTAGGACATTGAACAACATTAGCATTTTTTTTCGACTGTAGTGGTATTTCTATGCAAATTTTCGTTAAATAGTTTGTCGGCATTTACAACAATACAAAAGAAAATTAGTACCCACGGAAATAAAGTGTCTGAGAAATGCTGTAGGGGTGACCAGACAAGATAAAATCAGGAATGAGTTCATACAAGATAAATTCGGCATAGACAAAATTCTAAATTACATAGACAGCAGATTAAATGGTTTGCCTATTTGGAGATAATGCATTTTGATGCTATACCATTCAAGACATACACAAAGAGGAGAGGGGCGTAGAGCAACAGGTAGACCAAGAACAACAGGGAAGGATAACATCAGAGAAACTCTACAGTATTACAATGTGTCTGTTGTCAAAGCAGCCAGAAAAGCACAAAGCAGGACCTTTTTTCTCGATTTCAAGACTTAAAGTGCTAAAAGAAAACGTAAAGAACAAAACAGAAGTTTGCCATGGCTCTCTGTGCGGTCGGCGCTCGATACGACTGTCTAAAAGGCTAGGCAGCCTTGGATGCAGCTGGGATCCAACCCGGCACCCCAGCATTACGAAACGCGTTCACAACGCCTAAGCCACATACGCTGATAAAAAAAATAAATATATATATATATATATATATATATATATATATATATATATATATATATATATATATATATATATATATATATATATATATATATATATATATATATATATATATATATATTTATATGTCTGTGCGTGAGCGCGCGCGTGTGCGGGGTGGTTGCTATTGATACGGATGTTTTTCTTCTGCAGGTACACTTGGAAGTATTTTGTCGTTGCTTGTCCTTTGTAGAAAGTCTTTGAGATCGCAGACAACAATGTTCTATCTGTCCGCTCTGGCAGTAGCTGACCTAATGGTTCTCTACGCTGGACTGGTCAGGTGAGTGCACCTTTGGTCAGCTTAGCTTCTGTTTGCTCATTGTATCAAGTCCTCCAAGACTGTCCCAAATACAACATATCAAGGACAAACTTTTGGCCAAGAGAAACATCGGTGCAAGTCAAACTTTACGGGTAGCTGAGTGAATTACAAAATACAGTGAAGTTCATACTAGAGACAACATTGCAAATGTAGATCATATATTCAAGCGAACGAAAGAAGAGGAATTGTATGTGGCAACAACGGGCTCAATATCGCTGTGTAGGTTCATGGTCTATGTTTTAGTTAGGAAAAAAAAAGACCCAATGTCCCTTAACAAGTGTGTCGTAAAAGGCTTCTCATTTTTGGTTTATTGATTTTGGATGTGTCGAGTCCAGAGTTGCAAATGTCGCAGCCTAGCTGCAAAAAACTACTTACCAACAGTCCTTTTATGTCGCAAAAAAGAAAAAAAAAAAGAAAAAAGATGAAACAGAAAAAGAGTGTGAAGCGTTGACATAGGTGTATGTGACTTCTTTGTTATATCCCAGCCCTTACCGGGGATTGAAAACGGAAACTCTTTAACACTTGACGCAGACACCATGCTTCGAGACCACTGAAAGTTCACGACACAGAAGGTTGTGGATAGACATGACTGCCAGCGTTACACGTCGTGGACCTGAAAAAAAGATTGTTTGTGACTTCTTTATTCAAAACAAATAGACTTGTTATAGTATGACGAATGCCCTTGTGCTATTTGCCGCTGGGTATGGCTACAGCAATATGAAAATACTGACTACAGACTTGGTACAGTGTGACCCACTTTTTTTGCATTGCTTCCCTCAGGTTGTGGTGGAGCATGCTGAGAACATTTACATAAGACTCATGTCCAGAGCCGCTTGCAAGACCCACAACTTCTTCGTCTACGTGTCACTCGATATTTCAGGTAAAGCTACAGAACTTTGTAATGTATTCAAGTGTACGTTGTTGTTCGTCTGTTGTTGTTCGTGATGAAGGCCACTTTTCTTCCATTAAATTAATGATCAATGAGTATGAGTATGAAGATGGCTGATAAGTCCTATATGAGCCTAGGAGATTCTTGAGCAGTACGGACAACAGGTGGAAGAGGCTGTAAGTGTGGGATTAGCGATACGGTTCTTTCTGGTCTGCCTCCGTTTCACTGCCTGTGCAACCTCCGCTTTCTGGCAGGCTGATGGAACATGCCTGAAGGATTTCCGCCATCCAGAACGGTTCTGTGCAGCAGCCTCCTACGTCGCTGTGTTGATGCAAAAAGAATTGAGAGCAGCCTTGATAGTGTCCTTACCGCGATTTTTTTTGGGGGTCCTCCCTGGGACCTCTTTCCTTGCTGGAGCTCGCCATAAATACTCTCATTAGAAGGCTATAGTCTGGTAGGCGGGGTAGGTGACCAGGCCAACGCTTCTGATTATTCTTCATTGTGTGTATGTGTATATGTATATATATATATATATATATATATCATTGTCCCGTTGTGCCATCATACATAACTCACTGTTTATTCTTCAGTTCCGTTTTATGCCACGCAGTCTCTTCGATTTCAAGAATATAATCCACACTAGCTCATTTTGTTTCTCTCACCAGCGTTGTTTTTAGGGGTTCTTTTGGACGTCTCGACTTCCTCAGATGATTTATTTTCCATTTTAGTGACTGTTTGGCGTTTCTTCTCAATAAATTATCAAAATAGACGCCTCTCTTTTGTCTATAACCTGTTGTTACCAGTGGTTGTCCGGATATATTTCTTATGTTTTCCCCAGTCTAGAATTCATCCCATGTTTTTTGTCAGTTTTTCCACAGGCAATTTTTTAATGCATTAAACTTTCCATCAATGTGTTTAGTGATTCTCCATGGCATGTGTTAAAATTGGAGAAAAAAAATTTGAGTTAAAAAAACAACAAAACTTTGTTTCAAAACAGTACAATTTAACCAGATGGTGAAACCATTTTGCTGGGAAGCTGAAACTGCGATAACATGATTCACACACACACACACACACACACACACACACACACACACACACACATATATATATATATATATATATATATATATATATATATATATATATATATATATATATATATATATATATATATATATATACACACACACATAGGACGCGCGCACACACACACACACACGCAAACGTACACAGGCACACACACTCACGCAACAGACATACTATGTTTAGAGTGTCTGAAAATTCTGATACGAATCTTCCTGCTAAGTCTTTTGAAACTTTCATGCTTTGTTCTGTATGTTTTTCTGTTTTCACTCCATTTCGACTTCAAAGATTGTGTTAAGAGTGGTCTTGGCCTTTGAATTCCCTGAGACGAGTGATAGTGCAAGGGGTTATATTTAGCAGTGACGAGCTCATCTGTGTTTGCAATTTTATCCATTATAAACATCACAAGTAAATGGAAAGACAGTACAAGAAGAACTGACTGAAAGTACAAAAGTACAATAGACAGACAGATGGTGGGGGTGGAAAGCAACGGTAGCTCTAGAAAACATCTCTTCGAAGAATACTAAATATCCACAGGACAGATTTTAGGTCCAATACGCAAATAAGACGAGACCAAGCAGGACAATGTTGTGAGACCTCTAGCACGAAAATTGGAGATAGAGCTGTCATAGGGACCCTTTGATGGCTGGCGGAACAAAAAGCAGCTCACACGTTGATAGTGACAGACTCCACGAGCATGAATAAGAAGATCCTACCTGGCAAACTCTGACTAGTATGGGTTGACAGCCCCTAGAAGTCCCGGGAAAAAAACCGTCTTGATTAGATGCCGGGATATGTCAGTGTAAAGGGAAATTAAAGCAGCAGACCAGACCAACCATGTATGCCTCAGTTGGGGGATGAAGAAGTTTAGAGAGGGAAAACTCGCTTAAAGCACTGTTATAAAGTGCTCTGCCACTAGTACAGACAGCTGATAAGAAACTGTCCGCCTGTGTCGCCGTCCGCACGCAACGCCGTAGCTACAGCGACGTTCCTCCATTTACTCGAGAGTGTTAACTCTGGTACCCATTACATAGAGGCTGGGTAAACCCCGGGGAATCGCCCGGTTTCGAACACCAGCCCTGGGCTGCAGCGAGTCGCAGTTGATTTGAAAGCGAGCCTCCAATCGACTGCGCTAACGCCTCTCCCCCTCTCCCCTTTTCCATAAAGCGCTGTGTTCTAAACACTTTCAGACAATCAGACAATGTGGTCAGAGACGATAAACCGGCTTTTGGAAATAGGTATTGAACGAGGACAATCATGAAGAAACCAGTTGCAGGGCAAATAAAGAGTTTAGACCGGTTATTCCCAAACTGTGGGCGCCAAAAGGGGCGCCGCGAAATATTGTAAAAGCTTCATAATGAATTTAACCATGACACGAATAGTCATACTTTTACTTAGCTTAGGGCGCCGTGGAAAAAAAAAATTATTGAAAAAAGGCGCCGCGACAAAGAACAGTTTGGGAAACACTAAGCTAGACCAATTAACTCTTCACTAGGCGCGTTAAGAAGGGAGACAATGAGATGGCTGCTGCATCGAAGGAGGGAACCCGAATGGGTCAAACCGATGAGCCAGGATGTCGCTATGGGCATTAGGTATCATTTCCTTTACTAAGATTAGTTGCTTATCCTTTACAGGACGTTGCAGAACCAACCCCAACAGCCCCTGGCTGTTGTGTGGTTTGTCTAGGCAAATATACGTCCAGTAGTTTGCCATAGTTTTCTGGGCGATACCACTGTCGAAACCAACGCAACGAAAATGACCCGCTGCTGGGATCGAACCCGGCATCTCGGCATTACGAAGCGTTCGCATCGTCTTAGCCACAGAGTCGACATTTACATTACACTAGAGCCAATATTTTAAACGTTTTTCTATCTATATGTTCTGGGGCCTTATGCTGACGAGGGGAAAAAAATTTTAAAAGGCTCTCGTGAAAAAAGGCGGCGAATTATGGGTGTTTTCTACGAAGTATCCTGAATTTGATTCGTACATATCCTCTTTCCAGACGATAGTGTTATGCTCTATGAAGAGGCATGGGACTTAAAACCCATGGCGATGGTGAATTTGTTTAGCAAGAGCCGCCCGCGTTAAAACAAATCTTCCACAATTAAAGAATGAGATTTTATGACAGTTGTTGCAAACATGTGTGTTTAGTCTGTTTTTTTTTTTTCTCAGACGCTCAGCTCTCATTGTTTTTGTGACCATTTCTTCCTTGATTGTCACTCCCTTACTGCTTTCCCTCCTCCACACAACACGGTCCTTGGCATTTTGTTCCCACCAGTCCATCTCAAAACATGTATCATTTAGGCCGCGTTAGTACACATCTTTATATCGTAGTAAAGTAATGTGCATACAATCTCAGTATTGTCCCACTTCTCTCTGTACAGTGTGGATCCTTGTGGCAGTATCGGTCGACCGGTGTCTGTACGTCTCTTGGCCTCAGCTGGCCAGAAAGTGGTGCAAGCTGAGAAACGCTCGCATAACCGTGGCCACCATAGTGGTCCTGAGTGCTTTAATCAACGTCCACTTTTTCTGGACTTACGACTTGGAGACGGCTGATAGTCAGCACATCTACGCCAACGGAAACAAGAAATGCTACGCAGACACTTCTTCAGAGTTGGCCGTCAGGTAAAATTATGATGTATATTTCACTGCCTTGTGAATATGTTTTCTTTTTGTACATTTTACTGTTTCTGCCCCGAGACTGATTGGGACTATAAACAAACCTAAAATCAAGCAGTAACAAAGGTGCCTGAAATTGGATTGGTGGTGGTGGTGGTGGTGGTGGTGGTGGTGTGGGGGTTATGGCCCTTGAGCCTTCCCCACACTAATTATTTTTTTACAGACGAGGGGGTCGAGTTACCCCCTCCCTAAACCCCACCCCTAAGAGAACCCGTTTAACCCTGTGTATAAATAGTTTTAAATCATAATAATAATAAACAATAATAATGTGTTAAAGGACAAAACAATTATATTACGTAATATGAAATGTACTCGTATAAACACATATGTTTGAAAAAATAATTTTTTTGCACGACTAGAATGGGCTTTTAACCACCTCCCACAAGGTTATGGGGAACGAAGGAGAGGGCGTGGGTGTTAATGAAATGCCTGTACATAGACATTTATCTTCTAAAACTTTAACCTGGCATGTATACATAGATGCCTATGAGATGCCTATACATATACATACATATTTATCTCTTAAGAATTCACATTGGCATATCAGTACTTGTTTTTATATAAACATATAGAGAAGACAGGGGCGCTGAAAAACAACATGGAGACGAACGATGGGAAGTGACCTGAGTGCGGCATCTTTAACATGGAAAACTGCACTGAAGATTGCACAGGACAGGAAAGCATGGAAAGTCCTCTCTGAAACCTCATGTGCCACTAGGCATAACGAAAACTGATGATGTGATATATATATATATATATATATATATATATATATATATATATATATATATATATATATATATATGTATACATATGTTAGGTAAAGTCCTGGGATGTAAAGGCGGCAGTGGTGATGTTGCCTACATCATCATTCAAGGTCCCTACATACATGAATCTAGCTTCATATGTATGCTGCTCTGCTAATGTGCAAAGGTAGCTTCACTTGACCAACTGTAAGCTGTGTTTTGTGTCATTTTATTATTTCATAAGTTTTGTCTTTTATTTCAGTTTTGTGGAGAATGTCTGGCCATGGATTGATTTCTGCGTCTACTGTCTGTTCCCGTTTATGTTCATGGCTACAGCAAACTCCATCATTATCAAACAGCTAGTTCGTACTGAAAAGAACATGGCTTCCTACTTGAATACGAATTTGGACGGAGTGCAGAGAAGTGCTACAGAACTAAGACAGGCCAGCCAAGTAAGCATGTCTAACTTTACCAGTCCGGGGCGAAACTCGAATGCTGCCATAGAAGAAAAAACGAACGAACGGGGGAAGGGAAATAAATCAGTAAATGATATCTCGCAACTTGGTATAACAGAGCGGATTATCAAGTGCTGTGGGGATCCTTTTACAGTTCAAGTTGTATACTCTTCAGAAACGGAAGGGAAGCGAACACTCTCAATGGATGTGGGGCTTAGCAATGAAAGAAAGTCAAAATCCCTTACTACAGACAAACAGTGTCAAGGACACCGATAACTCTGGGGCTGGTTTTAACTTTGATGAATGCGGAACTCCCAATGTTACCACTATCATGTCTAGCAACTGTCAATCTATAATTTCATCAAATAAAACATCAACAATGAAACGTGAAGAAAACACACATAGGATTCGAATATTAGAATCACACGTAGAAACAACTGATTTTCTCAAAGAAAACGCCATACCCAGTGACGTAGAAGACAAAAGTGAACTTCATGTATCGATGATAAACACAACATCTTCACAAGACAGTCTAGCAGAAAGCAGACTCAGCCTCGAATGTCAGTTCGACAGTAGAAATGTGCATGTGATGCGTTCAAAATTCAGGTTACAACCAATAGAACTAGCTGTCTTTGATGAGCTGGCAGATGCTGCAGTAGGGGCAAATCTAACAGTAGAATTTCAACAAGACTACATGAAACGAGAGAATCCATTGAACGAGATTCACACAAATATGACAGAATTACGACCAACAAAATCTACAGAAAGAAGGAAAACTCTCAGGAACAAAGTTCACCCTCTTCAACAAATTAACCAGGCATATTTTCCTGATATATTTTCAGTAAGCATACCCGACACGCCAGATGCGAGTGAGGAGATGGTGGCATTGTGGGCATTGACAAACGACGAGGGTGACTTTTTAATGAAAGAAATGAACAATGATTCCAGTGCAACAAAACATATCTTTGATGATAAACCACATGCAGAAAATATCATCAACGCGCACCGTACGACATTTAACAGTAATACAGATCAAATCTTGAAACAGAACTCAGAGCATCTAGAGAACACTGATGTTGGTGTCAATAATAACGAGATGGTTGGCGCCGTCATGGAAAGTACACCACATTATCACAGCTGTAACACTTGTATGGATGAAGATCAATCACACTATCACAAGAATAACAATGGTATATATGTGAATAAGTCACAGTGTACTAATTATGATTGCACAGATATACATAACACATCACACTGTCACAATAAGAAAACAGACGCCGATATACAAAACACATCACATTGTCACAATGAGAAAACAGACGCCGATATACAAAACACATCACACTCTAAAACTAACTTTCACAATGATACAATTGGAGTTGCTATAAATAAATCCCACTATCACAGTGAGAACAATGGCGTCAGTGTAAACAAATCCCATAATCATAATGAAAACATCGGCACAGACGTAGAAAACAAACTATATTGTTGCACTGGTAACACTGGAGTTGCTTTAAATCAATCAAACCATCACAGTGACATCAGTGGCGTCGGTGGAAATAAATCACATAACCATAAAGAAAACATCGGCACCGATGAAGATAATGAACTACTTTGCCCCAATGGTAACATTGGAGTAGATAAAAATCAATCACACCATCACAGTAACAACAAAGGAATAGGTGTAAATAAATCACAACATCACAATAAAAACATTGGCACCAACGTAAGTAACAAATTACTTCTTCGCACTAGTAACACTGCAGAGGATATAAATCAATCATGCCATCACAATGTCAGCAATGGCGTTGGTGTAAAAAAATCACATTTTCACAATGAAAACGTGGAGACCGACGTGAAAAACAAACTATTTTGTCGCAGTCGTAACACTGGAGTGGGTATAAATCAATCACAAAATCACAATGGGAACAATGGCACTCAGATAAATAAATTACGTTATCTCAATGAAAACATCGGCACCGTCGTAGATAAGAAACCACTTTGTCATGACTCGATAAGAAGCGGAACACATCAAGGTGTACAACAAACCCTAGGATTGCCACATACACTATTATCATCCTCACAAAACAAGTGGCAGAACACTAGTACAGCCAGCGACATGCTAACACCAGCCCTATCCCGTCGCAACACCCGCAGCGTAAGTAAGACGTTACTTGCAGTCACCATCGTCTTCTGGATTCTCAATGCGCCCATTGTTATCTTCATCATTGGCCAGACATACATCATCACTTCAGCCGACGACCGAGGCCGGGCAGTGGTCATCCTGGCGTGGACAATTGTGAACATTCTACAGTACATTAACGGGGCTCTTCATTTTTTCTTATACTGTTTGACTTCACCAAAGTTTAGGCAAGAGCTTAAAGATATGTTTAAAGAATGCAGTGAAAAGATGAAGAGAACAGTTCCCTAGTCTAAAAGAGGACCTAACATGGGTACCAGTTAAAGTCCTGGGAAGTAAAAGCGGCCGGCGGGATGTTACCAAACAGTTAAAGGTGGCCCTTCATTTTTGTCTTAATATTTTTTGACGGGACCAAAGTTTAGACAAGAGGTTAAAGATATGTATAAAGAAAACCTTGCGATCATGAAGAGAATAGTTCCCTAGTCTAAAATCGAACCTAAAATGGGTATCAGTGGATGTCCTGGGAAATAACAAGAGGGCGGGATGTTGACCATATCACCCACCGAGTACAGATTAGTTAGCATCATATGCCCACAGCTCATTAGAGTAGTAAAGGCTCTTCGCTAAGTGACGAAAGACAGTAATGTCGTCACAGCTGCAGATCTATCACTTGACGTGGCAGATCATGAACTCGTTCAGCCCCAACAGGTTCTCGCAGCACATGTGGGGGGAACGAATGCCCACTATGCAAATTCAGGAAACCATAACTTCCCAACAGGCAAACTACGCAGCGGAAGTAGCCAATAGAGAAGCCAGATTTCTTTACTGCGCTGTGACCAACAGTAAAATCGGGGTGAACACATCACGCGATGGATGAAATTAATGTGGGAAAACTCTTACCCATCAAGTGTTGCATAGAACTGAAAGAGTTAATAGCTGTTTTTGAGTGGCTGTGACTTTTGCTAAGCAATTTTAGATTCAGTAGTGTGGCAGTAGGTCGGCTGTGTGGCTAAGTCGATGCGAACGCTTCGTAATGCCGGGATGCCGAGTTGGATCCCAGCTGCCGGCTATGCGCCTTGTGTTGGTTTTAACAGTGGTATTAAGAAAGCCGACCGTCAAGAAAGCAATAGCAAACTACTGGACGTAAGTTTGCCTAGAAAAACCAAACAACAGGGGCTGTTGGGGTTGGCTCTGCAACATCCTGTAAAGGATACGCAACTAACTAAGTGTGGCAGTATGAAACAATCTACGTTCGTTGGTTATGACACAAAAACGAAAACAACAACAACAACAGGAGTACATCGTGAAAGTGGGAACAGTGGAGGGGAGAAGAGGCAGGGGGAGATCGAGACAGAAAGAAGATGCTGGCCAGTTTGACACCATGGCAAAGAGGATTGTCCGTGTCAGAGGTGATAAAACGTACACGAGACAGAAGATTGTGGATAAACATGACTAGCAACCTCACAGAGTGTGAACTTTACGAGGAAGACAATGTTTGTCATGTTTATAATTCATAAGTAGCCGGGTCAGTTCAGCTGCAGGCATTTTTGACAGCAGATCGGTTTGCGTTTATTTTGACAAAAGTATGTGTGTTGACCATACAGTAAGTAAAGGTAAATTACAACATGCTACTTGCCCAACTTGTATAGGACGTTGCAGAACCAAACAGTTTAGATGTTTGCGATTTCACTAGGCAACGTTAAAGTTCAGTAGTTTGCCATTGCCTTCAATAGTCGGCTCCCGATACCACTGTCGAGATCAACGCAGGGCGGTCTGCTGCCAAATCGACAGCAGCACTGTAATATAATTAGATTAATTGCTCAAAATCTACACAAGAATACCCTAGGGTTTGAGCAATCAGTAGAGTTCTGTTGTGTCTGGTCTGTCGTAGGTTTTAGGCATGTGAGCTTTCCTGTCAACTAATAAACATTCCACTGGCAAGACATTAACGTGGCTGCTTCAGTATATGTCAATTAAGTGATTTTGTGCATTGGTGTGGTTTACTTGTGCGCTGATGAAGGCTCTATAGCCGCAACGTTCATGTTTTATCTGTGTTTGTTCAATTGTGAAGCTCAGTGATCTACTTTTCTTTCTGTTTTGTATCTTTTCATTATGCGTCAAATTATAAAAGCTGTTTTTTTCAAACAGGAATGTACTATTCATTTTTTAACAGTTCACACACACACAAACACACATACACAATAACACATATACACGTACACACACGCATGCACACAGACAGACAGACAGACAGACAGACAGACAGACAGACAGACAGACAGACAGACAGACAGACAGACTGACAAACAGACAGGCAGGCAGGCAGACAGACAGACAGACAGACAGACAGACAGACAGACAGACAGACAGACAGACAGACAGACAGACAGACAGACAGACAGACAGACAGACAGACAGACAGACAGACAGAATATACACACACAAGTATATAGCGATTAAGGGTCGATTTTATTGCTGTTGGTTTAAGCCCCGCTGCTTGGTTTGTGCTTGCAGACTAGTCGCTAAGAGCATACCAAGCAGTAAAAGCTAGCTTTTATTTTAATCATCGTAATGAACGATATTTTACGATAATATTGCACCTAACTTCTAAGTTTAGGACTCCAGAAGTTCTGAAATGGCTGTAAAATTAGTAGTGATCAGGTTTTCTTTTCCGTAGCTCCTAAAAGTACTCAGTACTTACATCTTTTAGTGGCATCATATTTTTCAGCTCTAGCTTATAGATACTCTATGGTGATTACCCGCAGCTTTTGTAGACACTTTAGGGTAAAACCCTGTTTATGATGATCATTTGTTACTACCTAAATGGAAGATTCACGTTCTCAAAAATTGAGTTCTGTAATTTGATTATTTCTTGTCTCTTTTTGAACTGTCACTTCTGTTTTATAAGTACATATCGTGGCGTGGTGCTTTTGGTCAGCGCGTAAGAGGGAAAGTTAGGTTAAGATGTGCGTAAGGAGATACTACGTACCTTGCTTCGGGCGCCAGCCTTCTCTGTGCTGGTTTTATGGAGCCTCATTCAAGGCTCCTGTTGCACGTCCCCGTCGTGCCCAGGGATAATGTCTTAAATTAGCATTAATCGAGCTGGCAAGATACCTCGCAGCTGGTGGTCGACAGAGATGCAGTGTCTAGTTTAACTATCATTAGCCTACCCCAAAAAGCATGGGTCAAAACGTTTATTAAAACTAATTAAATTATGTACATATATATAAATATTCTAAGAATATCTTGGACAAAGAAGAAAAGAAAAACTGACATCTTGAAAGATCTGAACATCAAAGAAGTTTGGCTAATAAACAGCATGCTGTCTCGGAAGCTGAAATATTTTGGTCATATCAAGCGCCAAGACGGATTGGAAAAAAAAATTATAGCAGAAGGCATGGTACCTGGAAGGAGGAGCAGGGGCCGACCAACACGAAGATGAGCACAGGATATAAGTGACTCCTTAAGCATGAAAGTATATGAGACGGGAGAGCTGGCGAGAGACCGAGTTTCTTTCAGGAAGACGGTGATGAGAGCGATGTTCTGCAAAGGAGCTGCTACATGTTGACGATAATAAAAATACCTTAAATATGCATAGACTGATCAGTGATTTGGCAGGTAAAAACTTATCAAACCAGTGGTTTTCTACGTTTATAAGGCTGTGACCCTTTAATTAATAAAGGAATGACCCGCCACTACACATAGTCGTCGAGTCGGGACCTGGACCCCCCCCCCCCCCCCCCCCCCCCCCCCCCCCCTTTGCGCTCGACAAAAAATTCCAAATTTGGAACCGTCCGGAAAGGTATATAGTCCCTTATATTGATCTATACCTTTATCAGGTAAAATTATAGTTTCTAGACCTTCTAGTTGCTTTTACTTATCGTCATTTTCAAATTTGCAACTGTAGGTTGACGTTTTCTAGGGTTTTATAAGAATATTCATAGAAACCGGTTTACTCCTTGCTCATGTATACAAGGAACTTCTTTTCTACTGACGCCAAGCTTAAGTTAGAGCGGGCATTCTTCTGCCTGCATTCCTAGAGACCAGATGTATTCATCAACGCCTCATAAATTTAAACTTTGAGAAGGCGGCCTGTAGTGTCTAGGACATTTCCTATGCTTGGGTAAGTTAATTATAGTTTACGAGTACCTTAAATGATGCCTTGTTAAAAGGGTCACTGCTGTAGATTGAGTGGTATCGGTTGTGGGATCACACATAGTTCGACCGTTCTTGATCTCCAGAGAACCAGATCCAAACCTTAGACCTTCCTCTGCCCAGACTAAATAGTTTGTGCCCTAAATAACCCACACCATTGGTAAAGATATTGAACCTACAAGTGTTAATCATTTGAACTAACAACAGAAGTTTGTGCAGTACTAATGGCGACGGAGAATGTAGGTCAGTTACTTGGCAGTTAGCGCGTTGCTTTGAGTGTGTTTGACACAGATCAATGGATGTGTATTGAATGGCCTGAGGAGACGGAAGAGATATAGATACTTACTGTAAACACTAGTGTCTGTATGCAGATGTGAGGGGGTGGAGAGAATGAGATACGTGTGATAGTGTCTATCTATCTTCACTATATATATCTGACTTTCCATCTCTTGCACTAAACAGACAGATAAATGAAAGGAGACATTGTCTCCTGGTCTTGAGAGTACACTCTGAGGAATGTAAAAGAGGAGCAGAGGTGGAGTAGGCTGATGTGGGATGGAAACTGATTGCTTATTCTGAGTCTTTCCTGTTAGATGATACCCTCTTGGTGATTACTAATTCTGAGTTCTTTCCAGACAGGATGAAACCTCTGTAAAGAGCAGGCAGATTAATCACAGTCCTACCAACATCCACCAACCAACTATCCACCAGCTAACACCAGTGAATGTACCTGACATCATCAGGTTGTGCCATATACACCACCACCTTAACATGGCCAGAGCGTGTGAGTGAGCTCCATGGCAAGTGAACATTTGCAGAGACAACTTTGTGACCTGACCTGTGGGAGAGACTTGTTGAGTCCATATACAGTTTCTGTGTCCTCGATGGTGAGGTACTCCTCTGTGACCAGATCAACTTGAGGCAGAGCTACCAGAGTCAACTACAGTCGAATCACCAGGAGCTGAGGGGAGCATCAACAATAGAACTCTGATAAGTCCCAGTTTTGTTTCAATATCATGCTCTATTCCCCACAGCTTTACAGTATTCCAAGGATGACACTGGGTGGTTAGTCAAGACTATCTGGCTGTTTCAATATCTGAGTCGTGGCTCTGCGTCCTGGTTCTATAAACATTCTAGAACATTATTCGTCCATTTATGTACAGAAGTTGTGCTGATTACATACATTCATTTTCATGGCTGACTTAAGGGTCTTTATTTCACCTTTCTAAGTGTTTAGCATTGTTGTGTGTATGAATAATAAGTATTATATGTGTTAACATGGTTATGATAGTAAACTATCATAACCTGGGGGCTTTCTTTTTAGAGTAGTGGGGGTGTCCAGCCAAGTGTGCCTAGGAATATTGTATTCATATACATATATATTTTGTAGTGCCAAAACTTGAGTTACCCTACTCCGGAAATAAGTTGAGCGTATATTGGCCACGGGGCATCCCTTAGACCAATACGAGCCAAACGACTCAACATAATTATTTCGGAGTGCTGTTGGTTCTTAAGGAGAAATCCTTAGATCAGGCACGCGACCGGAGTGATATGTGACATAATACAGTTCCTCATGTTGTGACGACCCCCCAGCCATACAATTATTTTCGTTGCTACTTTATAACTTTGCTGAATATTTGTTTTCCGACAGTCTTTGGCGACCCCTGTGAAAGGGTTGTTCGACCCACAAAAGGGTCGTGGGCGGCTGCGTGGTTTCGAGGCATGGTGTCGGCCGGGAGTGCTTGAGGTCCTGGGTTCAAGCCCGGTGAGGGCTGAAATCTTTTCACGTGTACTTCATGTAATTCGCACTGGTCTCTGGGTAGTAAGACCGGACGCGCGTGTTTTGTTGCGCGCGTAAAAAAACACTAGACAGTTGGAAATCGAAAAGAGTAGCCTAACGACGCTGCCCGGGCAAAATTTAGAGTTAAAAAACTACCTAAAGTATTTCAGGATACTCGCCGGTGCTACAGAGCCTGTGCTAAGATTCTTTACTCATGATTTAGTTAGAAGAAAAACGGAGCACTTATAAGTTGCTACCCGTGTGCCATGATGCTGACCCGTTGTTCAAAACCTCAAAACCTCAACTCCCGTATGTAAACAGTTTTAAACTCTCTCTGTCACCTGCGTGCAACATATGTTTCGTCCTTTTTAGGACGAAATTTTTCGTTTTTTGAAACCCCACCATGGCTTTTGCCAGGGGCCGCAATATAGGCAGGCCATAAATATGGCCAATTGTTTGAACGCGGTTTCTAGGACCTCTCCACGGCGATCCTCATCCACATGGTGGCACTTTGTGTCATCGGGTGTTTATCACTTGTGTGATGTCCTAGTGGGGTAGAAAGTCAGTCAGTCACTCTCTGTCACCTGACACTCTCCCAGTGCACCTCAGTCGTTTCCGTTGTTTAGTTCTTATGATGCATGTGTTTAGTGTAGATTCAAACAGATTAGGAATTCCATTGTTGCTTCTTTTTCCCCTTTTCCCAATGTGTGCTTCTTTGATGAGCATAAAGATTTGTCACAAAGCTTTTTTTTTAATGTGTAGTTAGGTTTTATCTTTTTTTATTTGTGCTCCAAGTTTTGCAGCCACATTAAACAACTAGTCTTATTATAGATTTATATATTGTGATCATGGTTTTATCGAAACAGAGACCTTGATTTCAACGAATGTTGTATGGCCTAGTATACTTTATTTCCATATTTTATTATAAACTGAATTTCTTCTCTTAATAGATTGGAGCAGTTGGTTTGCACCGAAGTACTTATACATTCTGATTGTTTGATTTTTATATAATCTGTATGTGGCTAGAGCTATTATCATCCTACTTTGCATTATCTAATTAAAATAATTGTTCATGTATCCCCAAATTATTCTCGCTTCCGTTTGACAAATCGTTGACCATCTGTAAATACACAACGCCACAACTTAACGATGAAATACATCATCAAGAAGATGAGGACTGCAATAACGGCGATGATGAAGACAACTACATCTAACACCATAATTTGATACCAAGGCATCTTCTGCCCCGGTGATCTCATATATTCGCCGCCATACTTCATCACGTGATCCAGCCAGTAAGCAGCTTCCTGTTTTGGCAGTTTATACAGCTCTCGGTAAAGGCGGGAAGCTTTCTGTATGTTTTCGGTGTATGTTTTATTGTAAATGATTTCCTTCATGATGGCCGCCAACTCGTCTGCGCTAGCCTGTCGCATGTCGGCACGAAGACCAAAATGTTTGACGACAACTCTTTCTGAGTTGTAAGGTTGATCGGCATATATGGGCAGACACAGCATAGGTACTCCGTGGTAGAGAGCTTCGTATTGTCCATTCTTTCCACAGTGGGAAACAAACAGTTTGGTTTTCTCGTGTCCCAGAAGATCATTTTGTGGTACCCACGTCGACGTCAGGATTTGTTTGGGATCAGGGGAGACAATATTGATCCTCCAGATGACACTCTGATTTAGCTGCCTGAAAGCAGAAGCGATTTTAGATACGATGTAAGAAGGCACATTAGTAACAGAACTGCCAAAAGACATAACGACGACGCCGTTTTTAGATTCATCCACGAATTTTTTAAATTCCCCAGATAACGGTTTCGCAGGAGATGTAGAAGATCCCCCAATTAGTTTTGTGTTTGGTAGTACTGTCCGTGGATAGTCCAGTATGTGGTCAACTTCAGCAATGAAAATTTCAGCCTCTGTCACCAGTTGACTGATGGTCTTGTATGGCTTGTGTGGAGCAAACTTGGCAACCAGACTGCTGTCGTAGAACAACTCAAAGTTCATGTGCACAAAGTAAAACAATGTCATCTGAAGTCTCTGAAAGAATGTCATCTTTTCACTTATGTCGAAGAGGCAGTAAGGAGTAGTTGCAGGACTAAATGGGATCTTTGATTGCACTGGGTCATGAGCAGTTCCGACCAGTGCAAATGGAATGTCTAGCATATAAGGAAGTACAACCATGTTTGGTGCCAATATTGTTGATTCCAAAACAATTAAATCGGGCTTCAGATTTCTCACTTTCCTTACGAATATCTGGTCAGCAAGAACAACTTCGGCCACTTTAACGAATGTTTTACTGAAATCAACAATGAGTTTTATAGTGGAAAATGTTTCGTTCATCCAGAATGTTTCTGCAATCCTGGTCTGTTCGTATAACTGCTTCACAATGTCACCAAGATATTCCCCGTACACGAGGGTATTAATAGACTTATCCTGTATCAGATGTTTAGCCGTTAGAGAGGCTGGCACACAGATCCAGACGTCGTGACCTAAACTAGCTAAAGCTCCAGCCAAACTGGAATGGTACACGATGTAACTGGTCAGTGGGAGGGGGTAAAACACAACAGTCTTGGCAGTAATACCAGTGAGTGTTGCCACAAATACCAGTGTGACAGCAAATTGGATTTGTGACTTCATTGTTGAGTTCTGAAAATATGGAGATTAAGTAAACTATGTAAGTGCATGGGCTGCTTCAGTAATATATACTGTTATTTTAATTGTGTAAGTAAAGTAAAGGACCCATTTTTTCCCCGACGCTTTCAGGAGTGATGGGCATATAGGGCTACACCTATATTATAAAGACCAATAGGCACTTGGTGGATGATGTGGTTAGGATCGTGCCGGCCGCCTTTAATTCCTTTGATACCCACTACTTGTCCAACAGGGCCCGAACCCACGGCCTTCTGAACCGCAGGCGAGTGTCTAGCCGCTACACTACAGCGACTCCCAGTTTACTTATATGCCTTCTTTTATAATTCAAAGGTTTAAATTTTAAAGACCTAGTTTTTTGAAAACACACTCCTTACTTACATCCGTACAAAAATCTGTCTTTCCATGCCATTCACCTATCTTTTACGTCTACGGAAGAAAAGTGGGCTCATTCATTTGTTCTGTATATTGGTTCTACTACCGTTTTTTTCTCCTACAAAGCGATTCCCACAACCCTTTTTTGTATTCACCCCCTCCCGAAACTCCCTCCCAGATCATCATTTCAACCCTGTGTTATCAATGTCAGACCTGGACAGTGGCATAAAAAGAGAAAAGAAAGATTACAACAACTGAATTGAGATTTCGGCGAAGGGCTCTCAATATAACATGCGGATATAAGATCAGAAGCGATGAAACCCAAAGGGAAATTGGAGTAGTAGCAACTGTTGATTTCATTAGAAGACATGTAAAATATTTTGGCCATATAACGTAGGATGTCAGCAAACAGTATACCACAGCAAGCAAGGATGTAAGACCAGGCGGGAAGCGAAGGAGAGGCCAACCATCCTAGCAATGGACAGATATAATTACTGAGTCATTGGAATGCCAGGTTACGAAGCACACAGTCGGGCTCTTTCCAGTGAATTGTGCTTCATCTAATCTCGATACCCAAGGTGGAAGAATATTAAAATGAGATGGTATGAGATAATCATTTCTGACCCAGCCTCCGCACATGAAATCTGACATCGTTCGCTGGCATTTAACAGCTGCTTAGCTTGTAAGAATTGACAAAACTGCTGCACTTCATCGTTAATGGCAACGTCTAGCTCAAGAGCCGCCGTGGTGTAGTGGCTAGACACTCGGCTGCGGATCCAAGGTTTTGGGTTCGGGTCCTGACTGATTTTTCTTTATAAATGACCTTTACTCTCAGGTTGACCCAACATTACACAGGCACCAAGTAAAGTCTTAGGAGGTAAAGGCGACCGGCGTGATACCGACTACATCACCTACCGAGTGCCGATTTATCTATTAACCATATGTTCAGCAGTAAATGCCTGGGAAAAAGGTCCTTTAAACATCCAAATCCGTGATTACAACTTCTGTCTAGAATTCTAAGACACTTAACTCATTCAAGAGTCCACGATAATGTATAGGAAATGGCAATCTCGTTACAAATATGTGATGTCTGGATACATTTTGAACGTCGCACCCTAACAAGGCAGATCTGATGTCTGTATACACTTTAAAATACTTACCCTGTTAGAAGATATATTATATAATAAAACCTAACCTTAAAAAAATTCATATTTGGTCTGGTTATGTCAATGAAAACATTAAATATAACAATGCACGCAACAGTAAACCAAAGAGAGAAGCAGAACGAGTCAGCCTTCCAGTAAAAACGCCATCACACATGACAAAATGAAAGTTGCAGAAAGACTGATATAAAACTTTCTAATATGTCAACTTCTTTCCACTAGTGCCAATCAATACACGTTTGGCTGCTTACTATCTCTATACTGCAACACTATATGTATGAGTCATGCTTTTAAATGCTTCGTAGCACTCAGGATATTCCCATAAACGTTCCGTCCTAATGTTCAACAGCAAGCACAGAGCAGCAACATTACAAACCTGTACAAGCTAATTAAGTTTTTATCGCTCTTGCCAGTTAGTTGGTAAAGCACTTAATGATGATGTTGATGATGATGATGATGATGATGATGAAGGGGAGGAAGACACGTTCGATGTGTGTAGTTCTAGAACCTGACTAACTATAAACCGCCGCTTGTGTAATTTTGTCAGGCAAATACCTTGCAAGACAGACCACGAACAACAACTACTTACAATTGTATTCCATCCAGGACGGAATCCTGTCTGTACAGAGTTACACATTTTGCATCTTTATAATATCAGTATGACTTTGTGCGACTTTAGTACGCTCCCACAAATGCATGACAGCACATTAACAAAATACCATTTGGAACAAAACGATTTGTACTTGTCAGTGAGGTGAAATTATGGCAGCTGTATTGACTTATCTATTTTGACACGGGCTACTCTTTCGGTGCCAAAACAGACCTACACACTCATACAGAGAAAAAGATATACACACACACATGCATACAAAGTCACAAAGCGAGACAGGGAACGAAACTACGAAATGATTACAAATTGGGCCGGAAGGCCCGTTATACATTGAGCCCTTTCAAAAAACCTTCCTTCAAGCAGCAATTTTTTTAAATCAGTAAAATCATGTTAAGTTCATTTAACAACACAAAATATCAATATCAAGTACAATACACGAATGCATGGGTATTATGTGCATACATGTATATATACGTACACACATACATACAAATACACACATACATACAAATACACACATACTTGCACTCCTATCCGCGCGGATGCATACACGCATATATGCGTGCATGCATACAGATGCGCAGACTGACAGACCGACAGACCCACCCATCTAGACAGATGGGTAGACCCACACACCTAGACAGATCGAGAGACATACCCACCTAGACAGATGGACAGACCCACCCACCTAGACAGATGGACAGACCCACCCACCTAGACAGATAGACAGACCCAATCACCTAGACAGATGGACAGACCCACACACCTAGACAGATGGGCAGACCTACCCTTTTCTGAAGGGATTTATAGTCGAAAGTGATTATATTGATAGGGAGTTCAGAAATTCAGTTAGATATAATCTGTCTAATACTATAAATAAAAATTATTGTCAAGAAATCATTAGGGTGGAGGATATAAAATATCTATTGCATACACTAAAAGACACTGCGCCGGGGCCAGACGGAGTCAGGTAACCCACTCGAAGAAGGTGAGTGATGAAAATTTGAGGGAGAAAGCATTTCACTTAAACCAGAGCATCAGAACAGCTTCAGTACCCTAGGATTGCAAACGCATATTATGTTTCCATTTAGCCTTTTATTTTTTCAGCTGCTGCACACCTCTCGTATCTAACAATACGAGATCGACCGAATAATGAATGATACTAACAGACAGATTTTGGGAATGATACCTTGTACTAGACATTGAGAAACAGCAGGTTAAGTATTTTGGCCTTCAAGTTAGAATGCAGCAATGTCAAATACAATCACAAGCACTACATTTCAGAAGATCAGCTGCAAGAGCAAGAGGTAAAGGTCCCTTTTTCCCGCCTTCGGGCATATTTGGTATATGTGGCTGAACCTATACTTTATAGAGCAATCGGCACTCAGCGGGTTATGTGGTCAACATCACACAGACCTCCTTTACTTTCTAGGACTTTACCTGATACCCTCTCAAGACTGGGTCGACTTGGAGCCAAGCTCAATTTTTAAAAACAGTCCAACTCCGTCAGAATAATGGTGATGACAAATAAAATACAGTAGAACCTCGCTTAACGAGCACCTCTCATAACGAGTAATTAGCATAACGAGCAAAACAAATTGTAAAAGAGTGACTTGCTTAACGAGCGACGTTTCGCATAACGTGTGGCGAGGAGAGGGGAAGTCCCGGATTGTGCGCATGTTACATCAGTCTGTGTTTATCTCTCGTTCCAGTAGCATCGTAGTGTCGCTTGTAATCACACCGTTTCTCAAACTTGTGTATATTGTTTTATATGTATATGTATCCTCCACGCCTACAATATGACCTCCCTAAAGAATTTAAGTTCATCAAGATCCAATTTCTGCCTCCCAACACCGCTCCGTTACTCTAGCCTATGGACCAGCAAGTTATTTCTAACTTTAAGAAGCTCTACACTAAAGCACTGTTCGAGCATTGTTTTCAAGTGACTGAAGGGACCAACCTCATTCTCAAAGAGTTTTGGAAAAATCACTTCCACATCGTTGCCTGCCTCAAGATGATTGACAAGGCTTGGGAAGGGATTTCCAAGAGAACCCTAACTTCTACTTTAAAGAATCTTTGGCCTGAGAGCGTTGGCGAATGTGACTTTGAGGGGTTCGAGATTGTACCTGTGGAACATGTATGTAGTCAAAGCGGTTGTGTCTTTGGCCACTATCATGGGACATTGGAGGTGGATAACAGTGATATCGAAGAGCTTGTGGAAGAGCACAGGTCAACGAGATTGTGTCTTTGGCCACTATCATGGAATTGGAGGTGGATAACAGTGACATCGAAGAGCTTGTGGAAGAGCACAGGTCAACGAGATTGTTTTTTTTTTGGCCACTATCATGGCTTTGGAGGTGGATAACAGTGACATCGAAGAGCTTGTGGAAGAGCACAGCCAGGAGCTGACCACCACAGAGCTTATGGAGCTGCATTGTGTTTTACAGCAAGAAGTTTTGGAGGAAAGTTTGTCAGAGGAAGAGGAGGAGGTAACAGAAAAACAACAATTTTCTGGTGAAATAAGAGAAATGCTGAAAACATGGGAAACTGTTGCATCTTACATTGAGAAGCATCACCCTAATAAGTGATAATGCTGTGTGGCATTTTCGTCAAATTTTGAAGAGTCGGCCAAAAAAAATTTATCTGGGCGTCTTTCTAGTGAAAAATAAATAGCTATGTATCATAATTATTTAGATTTTTGTTTGTTTTCTGCAAATCGATTTCGCATTCCAGGTGGGTTCGTTCCGAGGTGGAAGATAAGATAAAGATGGATGATTCACACTCTTTAACAATGTATATATAATTTTCTTTGAATAAACGTTATACATAACATTTTGTGTGTGTGTGTTTTTTTTTTCGACATTGTACGTATTATCGTATTTTACACTATTTTATATGAGAAAAATTGTTTCGTATTACGAGTGTTTCGCTTTTCGAGTATGGATTCTGGAACAAATTATGCTCGTTCAGCGAGGTTCCACTGTATAACACTTTATCTCAGACGGACTAGGCCGGTCGCTTTACACCCTTTAATGATCGCTTTAATGTGTATTTCTGACTGACTGACTGACTTTCTACCCCACCAGGACATCACACAAGCGATAAACACCCGATGACACAAAGTGCCACCATGCGGATGAGGATCGCCGTGGAGAGGTCCCAGAAACCGCGTTCAGACATCTGGCCATATTTATGGCCTGCCTATATTGCGGCCCCTGGCAAAAGCCAGAGTAGGGCTTCAAATGAAAAAAAATTTCGTCCTGAAAAGGACGAAACTGGATAACATTATGTGTATTTCTGGAGGTCCCTGACTTAAATAGGATACTATCGACAACAGATGGCATGTCACATGTTGCTTTCAGTCCTGACCTACGTCTGGTATTTGGTATGTGTGCGTGTGTGTTTTGTGTATGCAAGTGTGCGTACTTTGTATGTGCCTCTGTTTGTGTATGCATGTACCAGTGTGTTTGTGTGCGTATGTGTGTGTGCGTGTGTGTGGATGGGTTGCGTTTTCGCGCGTACCAGCTTTTCAGATTGAATATATGTGCGTATTTGTCTGTATCTGAAAGTGCGGGATTTTGCATGCTCTAGTAATTGTACCAGTGTGTTTATGTAAGTGTGTGTGTGTGTGTGTGCGCGCGTGAGGGTTTGTCAGTAGGAGTGTTTGTATATATATATATATATATATATATATATATATATATATAATATATATATATATATATATATATATATATATATAGATATATATATATAATGTGCTGAATTGCATAAAAATATAAGTATACATTTGCAACTTTGAAACTACAACTTAAAAAGGAGAACTTCTTTACATTCTTGGAAACGATTTAATATTTCACAGGGGTGCATGCGGCGCGGGTTGGCTCCGTGCGCCTGAAGTTTATGGCGCCCATGTCTCTTACTGGTGTGCATGTGTGTGTGTGTGTCTATAGCTGTTTGCTTTTCTTTTGTATGGTAATGTCTATTAGTATTTATAATTCAACGGTGTGTCCCATGCGTCTTTCTGTATTTGCGTTAGCATTCATTTTTGTGTCTGCGTGATTACTGTTCTGTATGTGTGTGTCTTTGAACCAGTCTGTGCATATGTGCGTCCAAACGTCGTTGGGTAATTTTAAGTTAGTTAAAGCGAACAAAAAAGCTGTCAGCATAGGGTGTCACTGTGTCTACAAAAATACCAAGGCACTCAGAAAACGACCAATACTGATCAATCCATTCGTCTTCTTGTGAGGTGCAATTTTTTGTTTGTTGAAGCCATACTCTGGCTCTTGCCTGGGGCCGCAATATAGCTCGGCCATAAATATGGTCTAATAGCTGAACGCGGTTCCTGGGACCTCTCCATGGGTGATCCTCATCGGCATAGTGGCACATTGTGTCATCGGGTGTTTATCGCTTGTGTGATGTCCTGGTGGGGTGAAAGAAGATAGATAGATAGGAAACGACCCTATTCGGCTTTCCGCATTTTGACCACGCCGATCGCCTGGGGACAGGAGCTCCCACAATGGCATAGCCCTCCCAAAAAAAAAATATATATAATTCTTCTGCCATTATTATATAGACCTTCCAGTGTTTCCACAGGGCAGTAAGCAAAAAGTGCATCTGCCATTACCAAATGTGTTGTATTTGAAACTTCTTTAATAAAGACTTTGTTCAACTCGTTCAGTTCTATTTGTGCGTGTCTTTTCCATTCTCATCGTTGGGTTATCTAGTCATATATTATGTCAATGGAGGCTACCAGAAAGGTACTAAAACAAACACTAATTATATCAGTGGTCTCCAGCCACGGGGTGGGGAGAGGCAAGAGAAAGTTTAAAGGGTGCGTCATGCGGTTTTGAAACTGACTGAGTTCCTGTGTACTTGTAGTAATGGGGACTTTCAGCTGTTGTAGTCATTAAAACAAAACAACGCTGGCAGTTTGATGCGGACAGTGGTCCCCGTTGTACCTTGTCCAACATCGGGAGGAAAGGGGGGGGGGGGGGGAGGGGCATTTTCACAGTGTCAGCCATCACATTGATATTTGGACACTAAATTACATATTGCTGGTGACTGTTTCTGTAGTAATTTGACAGTTTGAATTGTGTGAATGTTTTTTTGTCAAAGTTCTTGTTAACAGTACCTGGGAGTTTTCTGTTTGTCTTCCTGTTGTGAATCACATTGTGTTGTGCGGAGGAGGGGGAAAAAAAAGGGGGGGGGGAGAGGGGTCTGGCCATATATTTGCCATAAACCCATCTGAAAGTGCGCCACCCAAAAAAAAAAAGTTTGGCACCACTATGCTTAGACGGACATTGGCTTAAGTAATGTTATCTCATTTGGTAAAGTGGTGAGTGGTGAGGGTGGGAGGTGGGGTAAGAGAGAGGAGAGAGAGAGAGAGAGAGAGAGAGAGAGAGAGAGAGAAAGAGAGAGAGAGAAATTAGACTGAACAAACATATGCATAAGTTTCGTGTCTCAGAAAGCATTCCGAGGAAGGTGAGGACAGGCTAGCTTCATGCCGAGTGGCATGCTCATATGACACTGGTGAGCAGCATTTTCTAGAACTTTTCTCTAGTCATGCCGGTGTCATAATAAATGAGTAGGCGGACAGACTGGCTGACTGCCAACGTCTCAAAGAAGCTCGTTTGTAATTTGCAACAGCAAATCCATCATCACAGTCTGGTGAGAGTGACGAGGGAATCTGGTCGATACTTTACGCTCGGAGCAAAGGCATGACGGGCGCATAATCAAACTGCTGCTGGCACTACAGTTAGTGGGACTTTGCATTGACTGCTGAATATGGGAACGGGGTGCTTATGTTAAATTAAAAAATCCACACTATAGCACTCGGGGCACTCCCATAAGCGCTCCGTTCATATCTTCAGCAGCAACCGAAATTTCGATGGCACCAGTAAGGGTGCTTATGGGAATGCACCAAGTGCTGCGATATCGGTTCTTGAAGCGACTCAACTCAACTCAACTCAACTCAATGTTTCGTCTATCTGATTCACCACCCCTCCACCCTTGGAAAAAAAGGGGCGAGGGGGGGGGGGGTGGGGAGCTCACGGCTCACCTAATTAATTAATTTTTGGGAGTTGGATAAATGCTAAAGCCCCGCCCCCCCCTTTTTTTTCCCCCTCCTTTCCGGGTAAATTTGCAAGGCAATACGTTGCCTCTCTGCTAACGTCGTTTAGAAGATCTATTTTTAGATACTGGCCTATATATTTCACACGATTTCGAATATATCGTTATATTCATGTTGTCATTCAAAACATTATTATTATTATAAGCACTTGAACAAGGATTCCGACTCATGATGTAAACCTCTGCTCTAACTATATAATGTATATGAATGCTTAGACCCTATCCTCGCCTAATCTCCTAGGAATGATTGCATCTGTCCCAGCGCAAACGTGGAAAAGTAAAACAAACAACAAAACATTATCTGGGGGATTGTCTCGTCGAGTGAAGAAAGATTTACAGATCATTTTAATCTTCACTAAACACCATGGGGTGTTACCAAACAATTAAACATAACGATCAAAAACATCAATCACAAGAGAAGAGAAAGAAAGAACGTAAGACAGTAAGAAGAGATGAAGCAAGCAAGGAAAAAAGACAAAAGACAGGAAAGTAAGAACATACAAGGACGGAGGAAGACGGGAGAAGGAGGAGGCCGAGCAGAAGAACAAGAACAAGAACAAAAATAAGAAGAATGAGGAGAAAAAAAGCGAAGAAGAATAACAACCGTAAAGAAGAACAAGAATGATAGGTAATGCCTTTTTCTTGTATGTTATGTTTTGGTTCAAATTTGAAGCTGTTTTCCAATGTAATCATTCACAGAATCTACCAAGTATATATTCTTTCTGAGAACAGAAAAAAAAAGGACTGTCATAATAACCATGCGATGCAAGCAATATAGGCTAAATTAGAAAAACAGTTTAACAAATGAAAAGCGCAGAAAATGTAGAAAACTCATGTTTCTCTAGATCGAAAAAAAAAAACAACAACATAACAATTAATAGTTTACCAAGCATCATAAGTACCAGATTGATGAATTATGCCCCACGTGGGGATATGGCGGTGGGAGGGGTGCAGGGAGGAAAGAGATGGGGTGGGTGGGTCAAAAAAGAAAAAAAGAAATGTCAGCGACAGAGATGGGAAAGAGGCGGGGTGGGTGGGGGGCGGAGGGGGGGGGGGAATGCGCAGGAGAGGGAAAGAGTAAAAAGAGCAAAAGTAGACAGAATGGGGAGTGAGAAGAAGTGAGGCGGTGGTAGTGGTGGGGAGGGGGGGGGGGGGTTTGAGTGATATAAACGAAATAACAGGAAGAGAATAAATGCAGACAGACAGAAGAAAGGTAAGGAGGGTGGTATAGAATTGTTGACACTGTTTGAATGTGTGTGTGTGTGTGTATATATATATATATATATATATATATATATATATATATATATAGAGAGAGAGAGAGAGAGAGAGAGAGAGGATAATACAGACATAAGAAATGAAATCACAGAAAGAAAGAGAAGAAAAGTAAAGAGGTTGTAAGAAGACAGACACAGATACACACACACACACATATATATATATATATATATATATATATATATATATATATATATATATATATACACTGAGAGAGAGAGAGAGAGAGAGAGAGAGAGAGAGAGAGAGAGAGAGAGACGTAAAGGGAGAAGATGAGAAGATAAGAAAGAAAGAGATAAAAACAGCACACTGAAAAAAGGTTTCATGAAAGAACGAAAAAAAAAGAGACGTAGAATGTCTGCGTTTTCATTGATGACTTCGCCTTTATCAACGCTAGCTCCATATAAACAAGATAAACAAGGAGAAGCTTTGTCCTTTGGTCACAAAACCATATAGCGTAGAGGTTTGTGTAATGCACTGTTATCTAACATGAGGGTGCTGCGTTGTCTCGATGCATAGTGTCCGCCTCAAATACTAGAGGTTCCAGGTTCAATCCCTGGTAAGGACTGGGATTTTTTTTTCGTTGACTTTGACTTCTAGTAATTCCCCCTAGTTTCTGGATAGTGAGAGCGACGCCCGTGTGCATTGTTGCGCACGTAAAAAAATTCTTGGCAGTTGGAAAAAAAAAAAAAAAAGAGTAGCCTAATGGGGCTGCCTGGGCAAAATTTTTGAGAAAAAAATCTACCTAAAGTATCAGAATCCTCACCGGTGCTACAGAGTTTGTGCATTGTGCTGAGCTTCTTATGACTCGGGCTTGAGTTAGAAGAAGAACATAGCACGTATGGGTTACTAACTACACGTGTGCCATGATGGTGATCCGTTGTTCAACCCTCACAACCTTTCTAAACAAACAACCGAACTCTTTGTGGACTTGGGAAAATTAGACCATAGAACAGGAGATACAGCACGTCACCAATGTCTGTCTGTAACTGCTTGTGTATGTCTATGGAACAGGCTTGCCGCCACAGAGAAAATTTCGGACAGTGATGTATAGGCAGGTAAAGAAAAACTAAAATTGAGGCTTCCCCACTATGCCTCATCACCAGTAAGGCAAATGTTTCAGTAGTTTGGGGCTCAGATGCTTTCAGCCCCCTCCCCCTCCCCACTCTGCCACCGTTTCAATAAATATGGAAAATCTGAGGCCTCCTCATGACGTTACAAAACGTAAGAACAAATAACTTGGTGGGAGCTAAGGTCCTTGATACCCCACCCACAACAATGTCGAAGGGGTCCGCGCGGCTTGGGTGTTAAAAAGAAGAAAAAGAATATGAAATGTGTAAACGAATATTAACGAAAATTTATGTGTGTAAACGAATATAACGAAAATTTATGTACATAAAGTTTATCTTACAAAAACTACTAGGCCGAGCAAATTAACAATAACAATTGGATGGGCTCAAGGGGACTGTTGCGCGCTGATTTGGGCAAAGTGTGATTTGTGGGAAGGGGCAATGGTATGACTGTACTTCCTGTAAGTTCACGGGGGAAGAGTGTCAACAGGACTGAGTATTAAGAGCAGACCAGTGAAAATGTCTATTCATGAGCAAGGCGTGCATGCACGAGAGAAAGTGGACGCGTGGGATTCTGTGTGGTGGGCTGAAAGCGTGGATAACGAGATAAAGTGTGAATTAAGCGACAGCGTGATTCTCGGGTAACATCAGCCACCGCATAAAGCGTGATCTTCGGGTACGCTCACATGAGCGAGTCCCGAGGACACCCACAGGATCAAATGATTCACGAGGAACGCCCACACTCGTGTAATCACCATCTACCTACACGGACTACGACATATATAAAATTGGGCTGCGCTGTCAGTCGGGGGAGCAGCAGTCAAGATAGAGCCG
>CAJHNH020000702.1:762500-769810 GCA_905116865.2 Candidula unifasciata | reverse complement strand
ACCATAAACGAGTTTTGCTCGCACTAACTCGCAGAACAGTCCTCTCTCCGCACCTCCCTTGCTGATCCTCGACGTTGTCGACACCGCGTTGAGATACACCACAACGATCTGCCACTTTCTGTGCTGTTTTGGAATAAATGTCCGTCTGATACATGGCCTATGGCTCAGAAACAAACTCCCGAATGTTCGACCGATAAAAGTTCAACTGACTGGTAAAAAGTTCGATTCCCATTCCCGTTTCCACTGGCCCACTCGCCAGAGTGTGGAATCTAAAAGGGGAAGCTATGCAGATGCATGCATGCTCTTAACCTACTGTCTCTGGCTATTTGTGTGGCCATCAAAGTCCTGGACTTACGGGCTGCTCCCTGCTGATCTTTGAAGGGTCCAGCCAGCAACGAATTGGAAAGCGCAACATACGGATGTAAGATTAAGCAGACATGCGCAGGACATGACAGTTAATTGGGTGAGCCCAGGACCAGAATGTCATGTCAGCTCTGCATTCATCGAGGCCTCCGTGGATGGCAGGGAATGCCCATGGTCTACCCCTTGCCTTTCTGTGAGGACCGACCTGGCTACACGTTGATGCTCTAGATAAGGGGACAAAGAGAAGACCACACAAATAGGGCCACATGTTTATGTCCCACGAAACTATCCGGGAAGTCACCAGGTCAACAAATGCTCGATAAAGTCGGATGTGTCGGTCGAACGGTGCAAATATCGCAACTCTGCTGTAAGAATAAACGAATTTACAGAGACTTGAAATTGCCAAAAATATTTTAATCATCAGCAGAAAAATCTTTTCTTTGAAAGGTAGGTAGTTAAGTTGTACCCCGTCAGGACATCACAGAATTCATAAACACCCTAGCGGATGAGGATCACCAGTGGAAAGGTCCCGAAAACCCCGTTCAGCCGTTAGGCCATATTTATGGCCCGGCTATATTTAGGGCTGCCGGCACGAGCCGAGAAAGGGCTTCAAAATAACAAAAAATTGCAATTGAGAAAAGCGGAGAAAGCGGCTAGATAGCGGCTAGATAGCGGCTAGATAGTGGCTAGATAGTAGCTAGATAGCGGCTAGATAGTGGCTAGACGCTCGCTTGCGGGTTCAGGTCCTGACGGAGCCTTGGCTCCCAGGTCAAATCAGCCCTACATGGGTACAAGGTAAAGTCCTGGGAAGTCAATGCGGCCGGAGTGAAGACCACATCACCCACCCAGCGCTCATTGCTTTATACAGAATAGGTCTAGCCCTGTGCTGCCAATATGCCTGAAAGCGTGGAAAGAAGTCGTTTATTTATGAAGAAACAGTCAAAAGAAGCCAGTTATGAGTTATGAGCTGTGAATTTAGAATCGACATCACTGCACTCTCGTCATTTTTATAAGTGCTCCGTCCCCATCTTCAGCAGCCTGTGCAGATTTCCAATTCCGATAGTGCCAGTGGCAATAAGTCTCACCTGTGTTGAACGTCGACCAGATCCCTTGGTCGCGCAGTACTATTTTTTTCAGATCGTGTTGATCTATCTGTGCCTCCACACCGTTTACTATCTACCAAAGGGCCCTTACAACTTATAGCTTGCCGCGCATCAGTTTATTACCAAGAGGTGCAAAAACAACTAGCCAATCTGCCTGTTCATGTCCCAAAACACTGGCATCCGCTGGAGAGAATATCCAAAGGACGCTGTCCTACTAGGACAAACAGAGTCGCAAACAGAACAATATAAGGAGACACACAAATAAACTAATACACACACTAAATCAGAGACATGATACACAAACTGAATCAGACAGGCATGATACACAAACTGAATCAGACAGACATGATACACAAACGGAATCAGGCAGACATGATACACAAACGGAATCAGACAGACATGATACTTAAACTGAATCAGACAGACATGATACTCAAACTGAATCAGACAGACATGATACTCGAACCGAATCAGACAGACATAACAATGAGATATTATCAAACAAATAACATGTAGCACTATTTGTAAACTTACAAGGACAAGCCACCAGCCAGAAATAAGTTTTTATCCATGGATAAATTCCCCGTTGACGGTTCTCTACCCTTGGAGACCCAGGCCATCTTGTTCTGGGAAGTGCCGTTGAAGATAGTGATGGACATGACGTCGTTGTCTGCTGTTAGAACTCCCGCCGTACACTTCAGTTTGAGGATCCGGTAGTCGGACCCCAGGCTTTCCGCGAAAAAACCTGCAAGTGAGAACATTACAAAGAAAAGTAAACATTGTGAAAGGTCGTAAAGAAATTCTTCGCGTTCTTGTGAATTTAAATAATACGGATACAAACAATTTATGGCCAGGCATATTTCGCTGTATCTCATCAGGTGCGTTACTACAGAGTTACATTAACATAAAATAAAGCACAAAACTGAATAAATTCAACTGAAATGCGAATAATTTCTTCGATACATTGTCACTGTTTCATGGCCGCCGGAAGCTCACCGTAGTCACGTGACTACCACGGTAACTTCAAATGTAGGATAAATTCCGTCTGCTTACAGAGGAGGGGGTTGTTGATTTTTATTGTTATAGCTTCGGCGATTCTCAACAGTCTCCTGTTCGGAGTGTGGTAAACCACACGGAAAGCAGTGTCTCTGTTAATTATGTGTCCGGAATTAAGTAGATGAGTCCTAGGGAGGAAGTGGGTTTGTTCCTCTTGACTGGTCTCGACTGCCTAGAATCGTGAATTGTCATGGAACAAGCCTGCTATTATTTGTTGTTGTTTGTGTTTGCCGACCGTGCATCTGGTGGAAAGTCTTCTTGATGTTCATTTCTGGACTTTGTCTTCGTTCCAGGACCTGCGTTTTTAGTGCGCATCAGTTTTACCGATTATGCTTATTTGTATGCAGACTGTTGGTTCCTTGCCTCTCAGGCAAAGGGAGCTCCACAACCTCGGGGGCTGCATAGTCTCGAGGCATGGCGTCCGCCTCGAGTGCTGGAGGTCCCGGGTTCAAGATCCGTTGAAGGCTGGAATCATTTCACGTACACTTCTAGTAATTTTCCCTTGTCTCTGGGTAGTAAGATTGGACGCCTGTGTGTATTCTTGCGCAGGTAAAAAATCCATTGGCAGTTGGACATCGAAAAATAGTAGCCTAACGGTGCTGCCCGAGCAAAATTTGGTGTTTAAAATATACCCAAGTTTTTTAAATCCCCGCCGGTGCTACGGAGTTCGTGCACTGTGCTGAAATTCTTCGTGTGCCATGATGTTGATCCGTCAAATAAACCTAAACCTAGAAGAACTCCACAGCCGGAGAATGCACAGCACGTTTTTACACGATCATCAGAAAGTGGGCTGACCATTGAATTTGTATCAGTCAGTTTTTTGTCTGTGTAAGATTTTGCACGGTCTAACAAGTTCTTCACTTGTTGTCAAACGGGACAGTGAAGGGGCAACCCGTCTCCAGTGGAGGGGCAACCCGTCTGCAATGATGGGGCAACCTGTCTCGTCTTCAGTGAAGGGGCAACCCGTCTGCAGGTGGACTCTCGACTCACTAACTAAATAATTTGCAATATTGTATTTGTGTGTGTGTGTGTGTCTCTTAGTGATTTAACATTGTCATGGTCGATTGAAGGCAGAGAGATATATTCCTGGGTATCTTGTCTGCGTGGAATAAATGGGACAGGAGCACAGACTTGGTCAAAGACTTTGGTGACCGTATGAATAGAGAGAAGTTCATGGATATCTTGTCTGCATCAAAGGAATAGGACAAAAGCACAGACTTGTTCAAAGGTTCTGGTGATCGTGTGAATGGAGAGAGAAATTCCTAGAAATCTTGTCTGCGAGGAATGGCAGGGACAGGAACACAGACTTGATCTAAGACTCTGGTCATCGCATGAATGGCGAACAATGAATTTGTCGCCTCTACTGAATCACCGGATTGTGATGCATTCTTGAGGGCTTTCAAAATGATACTAAACTAGTTACTGACCAAACGAGATGTAATAACTCCTTCATTTATAACTAGGTTAAAACTACACAGAGCATTAGTTATTGATACATTTACGTATGGCTGTGAAACGTGGGATTTAAAGGCTAAAATCAAACAGAATATGCAAGCTTCGGAAATGAGTTTGAGGAAGATTTTTGGCACAACATACAGAGACGACATCACAAATGACGAGGTTCCACAGTATAATTACACAGCACATTGGCAGTTATAAATACATCTCTTTTAACTGCAGTGGAAAGACGGAAAATGCAATAGTATGGACATTCAATAAGATCTAACGTCCTCTCAGAAACAATACTAAACAGATCACTAGAGAGGAAGATAAGAAGAGGCAGACCAAGAAAGACTGGATACAGAACTTGACTGACTGTACAGACCTTGGGCATACGACCAAGATGTTCATTACATCTCACTTTCAAAGGAACAATGTCCACTTTTAAGTCAAAAGAACGTAGCTGCACTTCCTGGATGGCACGGATTTTGACAAGAAAATTAGGGATTAATAAAACGGGATACTGAGGAAAAACATCTGCATCCTACATGATATGTCATCGAGAAGAATTGCCTGATAAACAGCATCTTGTCCCGAACGCTGACTGGAGAGAAAGGTAATGGAGAGTACAATTTCCGGAAAAATGAGGATCAGTTTGACCTCTACAAGAGTAGACTGAAGACGCATTCGCTTTGAAAGCACATAGGGCTGGAGAATTGGCTAGACAACAAGATACTTTTTGTTCGTGATGTGACCACCTGCTTAATTTATGAGGATGTTTAGGTGGTGAATGGGACTGCCCATCTTCATGGTAAAGGCTGAACAACGAGGATGAGCGTTGTGCACGTTGTTCATGCCAAAGTCGACTGTAGTTGGAAATCTCAGAACAGATCAGTTCAAAATTTGGTAAAGTGTGTATCGTTCAACAGACAATGCAGTGATTAGTTTGTTCGTGGAGGTTCTACTATCACCGAAGGCGTGTCGGATTGTACATGCTCCGTTCGTGTGTTAGTGTAAAAAAAAAAAAAATGTCCCTTACTGTCCTAACTGAAAACTCATGAAAACATGTAAATCCAAACAAAATCTTAAAGCTTATAGATAACTGTCACTACTGTCTGTTTTACCACTTATTAGAGCGGTGTAGACAGGGTGACTTGAGTCCGACGATTTAAGGCTGCCTAGCTAGTGCTCTCGCCACGAACTGTACAGGTTAGGATGGTAAATTTTGCAGAAAAACTCCAGCATGAGAGCCCGTTGTTGTAACCGCCCGGCCAGCCGCTCTTCTGAAGCTTGGGCATGCACTGTAAAATTACATGTGGCAGCTGCCACTTGCGCCAACACTTACAGCCCCACACCAGAATTTCAGCTCACCGTTAGCACAAACAGTCAGTCACGAAAGCCGGTATTGCACCCGCCAAACTACACGCCGTTCTGAACGTAGTACACGCTGTTCTAAACGTAGTACACGCCATTCTGAACGTAGTACATGCTGTTCTAAACGTAGTACACACCGTTCTGAACGTAGTACACACCGTTCTAAACGTAGTACACGCCATTCTGAACGTAGTACACGCCGTTCTGAACGTAGTACACACCGTTCTGAACGTAGTACACGCCGTTCTGAACGTAGTACACGCCGTTCTGAACGTAGTACACGCCGTTCTGAACGTAGTACACGCCGTTCTGAACGTAGTAAACGCCATTCTGACCCTAGTACATGCTGTTCTAAACGTAGTACACGCCGTTCTGAACGTAGTACACGCCGTTCTGAACGTAGTACACGCTGTTCTAAACGTAGTACACGCTGTTCTAAACGTAGTACACGCTGTTCTAAACGTAGTACACGCTGTTCTAAACGTACTACACGCTGTTCTGAACGTAGTACACACCGTTCTGAACGTAGTACACGCCGTTGTGTACGTAGTACACGCCGTTCTGAACGTAGTACACGCCATTCTGAACGTAGTACACGCCGCTCTGAACGTAGTACACGCCGCTCTGAACGTAGTTCGCGCCGTTTTGAACATAATCGACTAAACACAGTGCAATGCAGTGTTACAATAGAAAAACATGTCAAAAACGAAACAACAGCAGCAGTAAAAATTTGCGAAAAACGTATTTATTTCATTCTAATATTTATATAATGAATTTGAAATGTAAAGTTTCTCGTACTCAGTAAAATAAGTGCAGTACTGTTCTTGCACGTCTAGATAGAATATTTAATAATGACTCAATGCACTAAATGTTAAATCTTAAACAATCAGCAAACCTTGAGGAACCGTGAGTGTCAGCAGCGGAGACATTTTGTAGAAAGCTATGGGGGGGGGGGGGAATGCACGGATAAATTAAAACGATTTCGTTGTCAATTCTGAGCTCTAATTTTCAAAAGGGGTGGGGTGGGGGAAGAGCGGAGTGAGCGGGGGGGGGGGGTAGGGCTGATAGACCCGCTGCCTCTCTAAGCATGTCGTAAAGGTTTATCTATTAGAGACCTTTTCTTTAAAGTCCGAGTGCATTTGCCTGAGAGGCGAGGAAACAGCAGTCCACATATAACATATAAGTAGTAGTGCACGCAAAACTGTCTGGAATCAGACTTAAGCGAATGCACAACCAATCGACTTTTACGACATGTTTGATCGGGAGGCGGCGCATCCCCCCCCCCCCCCCTCCTCCCCGGTCGTCCTCTACAATGGGGCCGTGGAATCCTCACGGGGGCGTGACTCTTACACGACAACGTCGAGGTAACGATTGACGATGGCAGACAAGTCTTAACTTATTTATCTAGCTTTGTACTTAACTTCGGCACCTTAATACTTGCATACATTCATATCTCTGAGGGCTTGTGCGTGCGGGTGTGCGTAAGTGCATGTGTATATGCGTTAGGTGCCCGTGTTAGTGTTTGTGTGATTGCATACTCATAAACAGTTTTAACTTTTCACTTTATTTAACCAGACTTTATTCCAAAAGCCCACATCAAATAAGCAAATGATTACTGCTAAAACAGCTAAGGAAGGAATCACATTGATTCAAAAATCTATGGGAGACCGCTTGCTTCAGACTTGGACATACCCATCGACGCTGCCTCGCATTATAATGGAATATCAGATCTGGTGGAGACAGAATTTGATAGCGATCTTTCCAAACAAACAATTAACGTCGATGACAAGAAGATCTTAGTTTCTCAAGACTTTCCGGTTTTTTCTAGACTGTTATTGTTTTGCCTTATGTTCTGTTTTTATTGCCTTTGTACTTTTATTTTAGGGGTATCTATCTACCTATATATCTACGTATCTATGTATCTATCTATCTATCTATCTATCTATCTATCTATCTATCTATCTATCTATCTAT
>CAJHNH020000702.1:705000-760000 GCA_905116865.2 Candidula unifasciata | reverse complement strand
CCTGCCTGCCTGTCTGTCTGCCTGCCTGCCTGCCTGCCTGCCTGCCTGTCTGTCTGTCTGTCTGCCTGCCTGCCTGCCTGCCTGCCTGTCTGCCTGCCTGCCTGCCTGCCTGCCTGCCTGCCTGTCTGCCTGTCTGCCTGTCTGCCTGTCTGCCTGTCTGTCTGTCTGCCTGTCTGCCTGTCTGTCTGTCTGTCTGTCTGTCTGTCTGTCTGTCTGTCTGTCTGTCTGTCTGTCTGTCTGTCTGTCTGTCTGTCTGTCTGTCTGTCTGTCTGTCTGTCTGTCTGTCTGTCTGTCTGTCTGTCTGTCTGTCTGTCTGTCTGTCTGTCTTCTTTTTCTTCTTTTCCTCCTTCTTCTTATTTTCTTCAACTCATTATTCTCATCATCATCATTGTGGCGTGAGGAAGGGGTTGGGTGGGGTCAGAAGGATTGCATGGATGTATGATCGTAACTGAAGGCAACGAGTCAACACAACTTGAACATAGATTAATTCTACCAAGTGGGGTCTAGGGAAAATAGAACGGCATGATTTTTGCATTGAACGATGGACAAAGTCCAACAGGAACAATCGTAAACTCTGTAGACAACTGTACAACTGCAACAGCCGCAGTATATTTCAAATGTGGTAATTTTTCCGAGTGAACAACAATAGGGAAGATGTGTACCCAAAGGTGCGTTTAAGTTCAGGATTAACATTGCGAGCGAGTATAAATAAACGCAAAGGACCTCACCTACATTGTCAAAAAGCAAATCACTCTTAACGTCCTCACACTCAGTCTCGATGAAGAATAAATTGTATATCTAATTATATATACTTTTACTTCACAATATCTCTATAGGTCAACAGCTCGACCTTGAAACAATACTGGTTTCTACAACAAGTCAGCACGCAGTCCAATACTGATTGATGAACACGACCGCGTCGTTACTTCATAATTATCCAGCAGTGCAGCTGAGCTAAAGCATCTGTGTTTAATCATCCTGCTTCTTGCAGAAATGTCAGTAGCGTCCCAGCGACCAGGTTGAATTTCTATGTGGGATCCCTGGGTAAATCTTCCCTTAGGATGAGCCACACTAGGAAATCAACGTCCACCACCTTGGACTTCTCGACTGCGAACCTCCAGATTCAATCACCTAACAACAATAAGTAATGCTTATGACGTCTTATTTGCCTAGTCAATACTGGTGTGCTTTCGTGCACGATCTGCACGCGACATTCATCATCATCATTTCAAATCTGAATTAGAATCACAGCACTCGGGACTCTTCCATAAGCGCTTCGTTCCCATCTTAAGCTGCAAGAGAAGAGTTCCTATTTCGATGGCATGAGTAACAGTCTGATTGTCTATCATTCTGTATATCAGTCTCGTCTTTTCCTTAAGTGTTGAGCGTTCGGTCGGATTCCCTGGCAACTCCTCGCAGTAGCATTCTCCTCAGACCGTATCTATGTGTGCCTTCGCACTGTTCACTCGATTCCAAAGGACCCTCACAACATCTAAAGTGCTGAGTAGAACCTGAAGATTATGGATGGATGGATGGATGAGGATGGATGAATGAGGGTGGATGAATAATTAAGGGTAATAGATGATGGATGAGTGATGGATGATGGATAGATGATGGATGATGAATGGATGATGGATGGATGATGGATGATGAATGATCGATGATTGATAGATGATGTATGGATGGGTGATGTATAGATGGATGAGGATGATGGATGGATGAGGATGATGCTGAAGGATGTTGCTGATGGATAAATGATGATTGATTGATTGATGATGATGATGAATGATAATTGATTGATGAATGATGATTGATTGATGATTAGTGATTGATAGTCGTCAGTTGAGGTTCTAGCTTCACTGAAGCCGAGTCGTCCCATAACTGCTCCATTCCTGTGCCAGCAGAAATCACACAAAACGTCCTTCCCTGTCCCATGTGAAAACCGGTGATCGACCGAACTGTACAAGCACAAACGTGAAGCTAGCATACGAAAATAAATGCACAAGGCAGCCATCAGATATGCCAACCTAACAGCCCACGACAGAGCAGCTTACTGTCGATGCAAGCAAGTAAATACGAAAAACTGGAAACCGGCAGTGCATCCGCAAAACTGAAAAACTACACTCCATTCCAAATGGGATAGGCCACTGTAAATTTTAATGCAGTTCACAACAAATAGGTTGTTGTCGCGTGCATAACACAAAAAGTATTCCATATGAACCCCTTGCCCCCCTCCACCGCTTACAGTGTCGCTCCAAGCAGTAGATACTGATTATGATGCTAATAACGGCAGTGATGCAATGACAGTGATAATGAAAAAAAATTCCTAAACTGTAACAAGGTAACAATATTTCAGTACTGATATTTTCAACTGACCACTTCTTCTTCTTCTTTGCGGTCACCAGCTGTAAACGCCCCGTGGAAAGTTCTGGTGGTTGGTCCACTCTTAGACTTTAGTCTTATTCTAGAACCTTAGTGTTGCGTGCACCCTTAGTGTTGCGTGCACATCCTTATTTGTGTGCAGTCTGTTGGTTCCTTGCCTCTCAGGCAGATGTACTGCGACTTTGACGGAAGCTGCAAATAAGTCAACTCTTACGACATGCTCGTTGAGGAGGAGTAATTCTTGTCTTGTTGACCCCACAATAGGACCCCGGAACCCACACGGGGAACCACCAGATCATTTGAATTCCAGTGATTCTTCTATCTGTGCTGCCAAATCTGTTTATCATGTGTGAAGTCGACCTCCCACCATCATCCCTTGGGAACACTGGTATTTTAACGTCTTCGGGAAGACAATATCTTCCTATGGCACGTGCTTCTATCTGTTTAGTGCATCCCCCCCCCCCCCACCCCTCATAAATCTTTTGATATCTCTGTCTTCGGATCTGATTCAAGTTGGGTCACTACATAATACGAGCTGCGGCCGTTGAGACATCGAGCGACCGGGTCACCCAGTGGCTGGCCGGTAGACGATTTCGTCGCCGGTCGGGCATTATTTTGGGTGTGTCTCCTTTGATCGTATCAACGCTGCAGGAGGTTTTTTTTTCAGCTACCTGGTGGCCAGCAATGCTAAGCCATTTAATATAGCACAAATAACCTAAGTCACAATTATAACCAAAAGCTCCCGCTTTGGGGGATGCTGGCTGAATGTGACGATTGTTTAAAAAAAAACCAAAAACGGACGACAGACGGACTTTGGAGTCGACACAAAAAAGGGGCGGGGGGCTGAGTAACTGCGCCTCATTATATTTTTCTAATTTGCGGGTCGCGCTCATACGACCTTCGCCTGGATTGGGTGCGCAGTAATAATAACAAATATTATCATTATGTATTACCCTAATGACAAATACGTGTAATAATACATTTGGTAGAGTCCAACTTTCACATTCGTTTAGGAAGACATCGATCTCACTGTGTACAACATCAAAAACTTTGGGAAATCATGAGGAATAGGGGTTTTCCATCACATGCTACTGCTCTAGACCAACAAGCAGCGGTTAGAATAGATGGCGAGACATCAGACTGGTTTGACAACAAGCAAGGAGTCCGTCAGGGCTGTGTGCTGTCACCCTATTTGTTTAACTTGTACACCGAAATTATAATGAGAAATGTCAGAGATGATACAACCAAAGAGCAACATGCCCTAATATCGGTGATCATGAAATACCAGAGATCCGATATGCTGATGATACAGTATTGCTATCCACATCACAGACTGGTATAGACAACTTAATAACCTCAACCCAAAGAAATAGTGACAATCACAACTTATATCTTTAACATAGCAAAAACAAAGGTAATGCATATAGATAAAATCACTATGGAGAAAGAAATATTGGTTAATGAGGAAAGTTTGGAGGTTATGGCAAATTTTAAGTAGCTTGGGTCTTTGATTACTAACAAAGGTGACACAACAAAAGAAATTAGACGACGACTATTAATTGCTCTTCAAAGACTAAAACAACTGAATAAATTATGGAGTGGGACAGAGAGAAATAGAAAAATTAGATTTCTAAGAGCATGCATCTTTCCTATTGCAACATATGCCTGTGAGACCTGGGCACTTACTAAACAAGCTGAACAGCGCATGAATGCATTTGAATATAAATGTTATAGTCTGGTTCTGGGTATATCATGGGTAAAGAAAAGAACCAATGCATTCATACTTCAAGAACTGAATATTGAAGAAGGTTGGCTATTAAAGACAATAAAACACACACAATTGAAATATTTAGGTCGCTTGAAACGTCACGAAAGTTTAGACAGAACGATAATAGAGGGGTATATGCCTGGGAAAAGTTGCAGAGGAAGACCAAAGAGAAGATGGGTGCAGGATAAGGCGTATGATCTCCAGATGAGTGTATCGGACGCAGGACATCTTGCTTGTGATCTAGAAGTTTTCCAGAAGGTTATAAAAGGAGCAAAGTTATGCAAGGGGCATGCTACTGACTGACTGACTGACTGACTGAGCCAAGAGACATGCTACTGACTGACTAATGACTAATTGAGTGACGGACTGACTGACTGAGTGACTGACATCGTATGCAACAGTGACATCTCGGCCGTTGCCATCTCAAACACAAAAATCTGCTTCTGGTGAGGTCCTGACGTGCTTAGAACTGCAGGTAAAACTTGGTAGTCACTGTGTCTTGGTTATAATTTCTTTGCAGGTTGAACGAGGTATCTAAAATCTGCCTTGGCTTACCATCCCGAATTGAATTGTTTTATCTTAGTTGGTATGGTCAACTTTTAGACAGCATCCTCCAGGGGACAGACGGACTGTGACAGAACCTTTGATATAGGAAGGGAATGTGCAGAACCCGTACTATTTTGATTTGTTCCGTCTTCGAGTGCTTGATTTTCTTGCTTTTGTTCTTCTTGTTCTTCTTTTTTTTCCACTTTCTATCTCTTAAGGTCTCTCAGGCACTCAAAAAATGTACAACACTTTTTTTTTAGATAAGTTCCCCATTACAGGATCTTTTCGATCAGTTCCCTATTACAGGATCTTTTCGATCAGTTTCCCATTACAGGATCTTTTCGACCCAGTTCCGTTTCGAATAACAGTTCACAGGTCAATCTGATCTTAGTTTAAATTTATAGAACACTATGGACCACTAAGAAGACAAACGCGAGGAAAATTGGCTCATAAACAGCATCCTCAACAGAAATCTGGGCTATTTGGGTCATGCTGTGAGTCATGGCGACCAAGAGAGAACGGCGAAAGAGAAAAGTCTTTTTTTTTTCGGAAAGCGAGACAGAGGCAGACCTTTTCAAATCTGGGTATAAGACACTGAAGATGCATGGGCCAGTAAAACACATAGGGTTGAAAAATCGGCTAAAGAAAGAAAATCTTTCAGAGGTGCCTCGACGAGAGCGCCTGCTTGATGATGATGATGATAAAACTTTACACTTTTACTTTTCTTTGCTTCTCTTACGGGCCCCAGTAACATGTAAATTCAACTTTGGGACACAAACAAAAAAGACACTTACCATTCTTATTAGCCCAGGCCAGATCAGACAGGTATTGTAGAACTATGAATATTACCGACACACTGTTTAGGTAGGCTGCCACTTGGCGAACCATCTTAGGACACGTATACATCATTGACACACGATACGGTAGCTCCGAGACACAACACAGTTATCCACTGGAATAATCCACACATGTGAATAGAATCCGTCTTGCGTGAATTTGCCATGATTTCTTCACACTCAGAATTGGAAAGTTTTCCACTTTTGATGCCGTTCATTTTGTTGCCTGCGATGGTCTGTCAGAACTTTGTCCACCAGCGAGTCCTAGAATCAATTGTATAAGCATATTATAATTTGCAAAATCCATATAAATTATAAAATATTAAAATGTTAGAGTTGAGAAGGTGGACTTTTTTTGCACCAGGTTTTATCCCACACGTCTTCTCTCTCTCTCTCTCTCTCTCTCTCTCTCTCTCTCTCTCTCTCTCTCTCTCTCTCTCTCTCTCTCTCTCTCTCTCTCTCTCTCTCTCTCTCTCTCTGTCTGTCTGTCTGTCTCCCTCTCTCTCTGTCTGTCTCTCTCCCTCTCTGTCTCTCCCTCTCCCTCTCTCTCCCTCTCTCTCCCTCTCCCTCCCTCTCTCCCTCTCCCTCTCTCTCCCTCTCTCTCTCTCTCTCCCTCTCTCTCTCCCTCTCCCTCCCTCTCTCTCTCTCCCTCTCCCTCCCTCTCTCTCCCTTTTCCTCTCTCTCTCTCCCTATCTCTCCCTCTCTCTCCCTATCTCTCCCTCCCTCTCTCTCCCTCCCCCTCTCTCCCTCTCTCTCTCTCTCTCTCCTCTCTCTCTCTCTCTCTCTCTCTCTCTTCCCAGAACGGCTAGCTTGTGTTTTATCGTCTTTAATAGCCAACCTTCTTTAATATTCAGCCTAATAATAAATACATAAAGTACAGGACCCTCTTCTACGCCTTTAGACTTATATTTTATAGACCAGTCGGCACAAGATGGGTGATAAGGTCAGCATCACGCTGGCCGCCTTTACTTCCCGGGACTGCACCCGGTACCCACTCAAGGCTGGGTCGACCTGGGAACCAAGATCATTTTTGAAAAAAGTCCGGCTCCGCCAGGGAGCAAACCCACGGCCTTCCGATCCGCGGCGAGCGTCTAGCCGCTCCGCCACGGCGACTCCCTACTAAATACATAAGTAAAACAAAAACAATTACAGTGAAGTTAAACTTGTATTCATTTCATGTATCTACCTGAGAAATGTCGAGTGCCTGCTAGGATGGTACAGAGAAGGCAGGAGGAGCAGATGTTATTGTTTGGGTAAAGAGTTCGCTTCCAAAGGAAAACTTCGGGAATCTGACAATGAGAAAGAAGGAAAAAGGGGAGGGGGTGGGGGGGGGGGGGAGTCCCTTCTCGCTACCTGGGCCTGGCGGATGCTCTCTAGCTTTGACTTTTACTAAAGTTCTGTCCAAAGAATTTTGCTTCTGCCTTTTCAAGATGTTTAGGAAATGTGATTTTGTTTGGTTTCTCTATACAATGCTGTTATGACTTGTTTGGGCTTTGCTGGTGGGATACTTCTCTGCACAGCCACTGACATTTATCCCTGGCTCTCTGAAAAGGTGGGGGGAGGGAAAAAATTCGTGCGGTGTAATGACTACTTTTCACTCATACAAGTTCTAGCACACGGGTCGTATTCCAGACACAGGTTGTATACCAAGCAAATGTTTTAGCTTCTAAACACAACCTTTACCAAGCAAAAGTTGTCACGTCTAAACATAACGTTTACCAAGCAAAAGTTGTCAAGTCTAAACATAACGTTTAACAAGCAAAAGTTGTCGAGTCTACACATAACGTTTACCAAGCAAAAGTTGTCGAGTCTAAACATAACGTTTACCAAGCAAAGGTGTTCGCGTCTAAACATAACGTTTACCAAGCAAAAGTTGTCGAGTCTAAACATAACGTTTACCAAGCAAAAGTTGTCGAGTCTAAACATAACGTTTAACAAGCAAAAGTTGTCGAGTCTAAACATAACGTTTACCAAGTCAAAAACATAACGTTTACTAAGCAAAGGTTTTCGAGTCTAAACATAACGTTTACCAAGCAAAGGTGTTCGCGTCTAAACATAACGTTTACTAAGTTTAATGAATTCCAAAGCGAACTTTGCTGAAAGTACACATTTTTAAAAATTCTCACGTCCAACCAATATCCCTAAAGAGGGGAGCTTTAGGTTATAGTTGTGACCATCTTATGGGTGCGATACAAAATAGCTTATCATTGCACGCCACCAAGAGCCCTGGAAAGAACTCCTGCAGTGTTGATGCGGCCAAGGGAGGCAGACTCAAATAATCCAGACCGGCGACGAAGTGGTCTACCGGCGAGCCAATAGGCGCTCTGGTCGCCGATGAAGCGAACGTATTCCTTCTTCATCTTCTTCTTCTTCTTCTTCTTCACTTCCTCTTTTACAGCTGTGGGTGTCGAGGGAGATATAAGGTTCTGTTTCTAGCTCTTCTGGCTGCCTCGACCATAGGCTCATCGTGCTGTTGTAGAGTTTCTCTGATGTTATCCTACCATCTTGTTCTACCTCTTGTTCTACGTGCTTCTTCTCTTTCCATGTATGCTTTGTATGGTATGGCGTCACAAGGCATTCTCTCTAAGTGGGCAAACCATTTCACTTGCTGTCTTTGTATGTAATCCAGAATTGGTTCTGTGCCCACTTGTTCTCTTATGATCTCATTCCTGATCTTATCTCTTATGGTCACTCCTACAGCCCTTCTCTGACATCTCATTTCCGTGGTTACTAATTTTATTGTATGGTTTGTTGTGAGTGACCATGTCTGGCACTGGTAGCACAGAGTTGGAATAAATATGCTTTGAATAAGATGTCTCTTTGTGCTGATTGGGATTGTCTTTTGCTGTAAGAGGGGGGGGGGGGGGACTAGCTGTCCCAATACTTGGTTTGCTTTACTGCATCTAATGTCAATTTCTTTATCCAATTTCCCATCTTCGGTAAATGTAGTTCCCAGATATTTAAACTCAGATGCCTGTTTAATGCCTTTGTACTCTATTGCTATGTTTAGATCTGTCTTCTTTTTTCCTATCGACATTACGTCAGTGTTGATTCTCATATTCTTTGTTTTACATTCTTCATTCATGAACGTATTCCGCGGTACCATAACACACACACACATACACACACATATATATGTATATATATATTAAGGTTAAGGGTTAAAGTTGAGAGGATAGACTTTATTAGCGGATTTTATTCCATTTGGCACAGTTTGTCTCCTCCGAATGATCATCACCTGCCCCGAGTGTCAAACACAGCGCGAACACCGTAGCACCTGCGATTGCCCCCAGAGACATGCGTACCTGTAATCTTTGTATAAAGTGGACAAACACATTAGACCTGAGGTGAACATGACGGAAATTAGACAAATTGCATACAATTTAGGCAAGACATAATTAAAATTAGACAAAAATAATAGTGATAAGTTAAACATGGTTTAAATTAGATTTGCGAGATATACCTGCAAAATAGTAAAACTGTAAGATGCTGATTGTTTGCTTTGGACTGGTGTCGTTTCTCTCGCAAGTACGGCTAAATGAAAACTATATGTTTGTCTACATTTAAAAACTGTTGCTACGATTATTAACACGCTTCCCGCCCTAACTTCAGCAACTTTCACAGAACTGTTACTGATTTTTTTAAAGTGGGGTACAACTTCAAGAACAGACCATACACTACGATTAATCCAACTGTTTAAGTCCCATTTCCCAAATAATGAAGTGTTTATTTACCCTTATTGGCAATGATCTCAGAGTCACGAAAGAATGAAACTAAAATGTTAGTGTTTTTTTTTTTTTTTTAAGCTTACAGAAGTATATGGCAAGTGTAGCAATATAGTTGATGCCAATGTTACTACTATAATACTACTATTACTGTAAATAATACCACCACTATTCCCACTATTACTACTACTACTGCTGCTACTACTACCACTACTGCTGCTGCTCTGCTGCTGCTGCTGCTGCTGCTGCCACCACCACTGCTGTTGCTACTACTAGCTTACTGTTATCTCCCCTATACTACGGGCATTACTTAATTATTATGGTTTATTATCGTGATTTTACATATTAACATGAGTATCGCTGTGAGTAATCTGATTATCATTATTGTTTTTATTATCAGGACCTTTTTTTTTCCTTCTTCATAAAAAGGTGTCAGTACACATCATAAAATGTTTAAAATTAAACGAAATGGATTAGGGAACGTTACTCACCACACAGTTCTGTAACAGTAGTGTTTGGGAGCAAATGCATTAAAAAATGCCAGGAAAAAACCTCGATTATTGTTGTTGTTAATTATTACTACTACTATTATTATTATTATTGCTATGACATGTCAGAACGTAAATCTTCCTGGTGTTATGCCACACATAATGAAAACAACACACGCAGAGTGATCAAAGAAGTTCAGCAAACATTAACACAATAAGCCTGTCCACCGAAGCACCAGCAACGTATGTCCCACAGCGCCAGCGACGTACGCACCACAGGCTAGGACAGCCAGTGGCTGGCAGGCTGTTGTTGCTGCTGCAGTCAGGGTACTAGAGTTAGCGCTGGCCGGCTTCGTGGCTTCTTCGGGTTTGGACTTCCCCGCTAAAGTCGCGAACTTGTTTTATCGCTAATCTCCAGGTTCTAGTTGACAAGAGAGTTTCGATAGACAGGAGAATAACTAGAGATTTGTAGATCGTCTCCTCGGTCTCTTAACCAGAAGACTGACCCAGACACAGAGAGGAGAGAGAGAGACGGGGAGACTGAGTGATAGTCGGAGGGGGAGAGAAAGACGGAGAGACTGAGAGATAGACGGAGAGGGGGAGATGAAGAGGGAGAGATGAAGAGGGAGGGATAGACGGAGAGGCAGAGACATGGAGAGAGCGAGAGAGACGGAGAGGGAGAGAGACAGAGAGGGAGAGAGACGAAGAGGGAGAGAGAGAGGAGAGAGAGACGGAGGGGGTGAGAGAGACGGAGAGGGTGAGAGAGATGGACAGAGAGGGAGAGGGAGGGAAGGAGAGGGAGCGAGAGACGGGGAGAGAGAGTGACGGGGAGGGAGAGAGAGAAGGAGATGGAGAGGCGGAGACACGGAGAGAGAAACGGAGATACGGAGAGACACAGAGATACGGAGAAAGACACGAGACACGGAGAGAGAGAGATGCAGAGAGGGACGCAGAGAGGGACCCAGAGAGGGACACAGAGACGGACACAGACGTGTTCTCCCTCTGTCCTGTATTCTCTGTCCCGTGCTCTCTATTACTTGCTCTCTATTACTTGCTCTCTATCATGAAGAGGAGAGATTCCTGTATCTAAATCATTTGAAGAAGGATCCGTTTCTCTGAATTAGAAGCTCTCTATCTCTTTCTGAAGTATTCCTTTGCTCTATATTCCTTGAGAGGATTCATTTGCTCTCTATTCCTTTGTTCTATAAGGATTTGAGGAGGGAATTCCTTGGAGAGAGGAGTCTTGGAGGGAGATCCTTTGCTCTTTATCAATTGCCCTCTAGCCCTTGCTCTCTATTCCTTGCTCTCTATCCCTTGCTCTCTATCCCTTGCTTTCTAGAAGAGGCTCTCTATCGCTTGAGGAGGTATCCCTTGCTCTATATTCCTTGAGAGGAGAGAGCTCTGTATCCCTTGCTCTGTATCTCTTGCTCTGTATCTCTTGCTCTCTATCCCTTGCTCTCTATCCATTGTTCTTTATCCCTTGCTCTCTATCCCTTGAGAAGGAAGAAGAAGTAGGGGAGGAGGGAAGAGAGAGAAGAAGCTCTCTATCGCTTGCTCTCTATCCATTGCTCTGTATCCCTTGCTCTGTATCCCTTGCTCTCTATCCCTTGAGAGAGAGAAGAGAAGAGGCTCTCTATCCCTTGCTCTAGAGAGATCTCTTGCTCTGTTTCCCTTGCTCTCTATCCAGGAGAGAGATAGAGAGAGCTCTCTATCCCTTGAGGAAGAAGAAGTGCTTTCTTCTGCTTCTTCTTTGCTTTCCCTAGCTGTGGATTTCGGCGAAAAGTCCGTGTTTTCCCTTCTATTAAGACTTTTTGTTTGAGTGTACACGCGTTTTACCGGCTTATTTGTGCGCACTTATTTTCCCCTCCCTCTCGCGCAGATATCCCATGTTTTCTGTCCCTTGCTCTCAACTCCTTGCTCTCTAACCTCTTGTTCTTTATCCGATGACAAGCCAGCTCGTGGGAAAGCGAATCTGTGTCCCGGGGTGTATCTTGACCAGGGTGCAAGTCTGTCTCTTTAACGAGTGATGTATCTAAACGGGGCCTAGCCTTATCTTTCAGAGATACTAGACTATCTTTTCGTAGAGGCAGAGAGATGGAGAGAGAGAGAGAGAAGAGAGAAGACGGAGAGGGAGAGAGGGAGAGGGAGAGGGAAGAGAGAGGGAGAGGAGAGGAGGGAGAGAAGGGGAGGAGAGAGAGAGAGAGAGACGGAGAGGGAAAGAGAGAGGACGGAGAGAGGTGAGAGAGAGAGAGACAGAGAGGGAGAGGGGGAGGAGGGAGGGGGGAGCGAGAGAGAAGGGGAGAGAGAGTGACGGGGAGGAGGAGAGGGAGAGAGAGAGAGAGAGGAGAGGAGAGACAGAGAAAGGGAGAAGAGAAAGAGAGATACGGAGAGACACAGAGATAGAGGAGAAAGAGACGAGAGGAGGAGATAGAGAGATGCAGAGAGGGACGAGAGAGAGGGAGAGAAGAGAGAAGAGAAGAGAGACGGAGACAGACGTGAAGAGGAGAAAGAGAAGGATTCTCTGAGGGGTGAGGAAGAAGAGAAGAGCTCTCTAGGAAGAGAAGAAGAGAATCATGTTCTCTCTATTCCTGTAAGAAGGAAGGAGAAGAAGAGGAGAGAGAAGGAGAATTATTTGGGGAAAAGAAGAGAGGGAGAGGAAAGCTCTATAGAGGAGAAGAGAAGGAGAAGGAGGAGGAGAGAGAGGAAGAGAGATTCCTTTCCTCTGCATTCCTTGCTCTTTATCTCTTGCTCTCTAGAAGAAGCTCTTTAGAGATTTCCCTCTAGGAAGGAGGAAGAGGAGGAGGCTCTCTAGAGAAGAAGAGGGAGGGAGATCCCTTGCTCTTTATCCCTTGCTTTCTATCGCTTGAGAGGGGAAGGAGGAGGATTCCTTGCTCTCTAGGAGAGGCTCTGATCCCTTGAGAGAGAGAGGAAGGCTCTGTATCTCTTGAAGGAATCCCTTGCTCTCTATCCCTTGCTCTCTATCCATTGCTCTCTATCCCTTGCTCTCTAGAGGAAGCTCTCTATCGAAGGCTCTCTATCCAGAAGAAGAGGAGAGGGCTCTGTATCCCTTGCTCTCTAAAGAAGAAAGAAAGAATCCCTTGAGAGGGATTTCTTGAGAAAGGATCCCTTGCTCTCTATCCCTTGCTCTCTATCCCTTGCTCTCTATCCCTTGCTCTCTGTCCAGGAAGAGGGGGAGAGGAAGAGAGAAGAGGAGGAGAGCTGAAGAGGAGAAGGGCGAAGAGGGGAAGGAAGAAGAGAGAGAGGAGAGAGACTTTTTGAAGAGGAGTGTACACGCGAGGAGAGAGAGGGCTTATTGAGAGCGAAGAACTTATTTTCCCCTCCCTCTCGCGCAGAAGAGAGAAGAAGGAGAGAGAGGAGGAGGAGGGAGGAAGAAGAAAAGAGGAGAGAGGGATCCGAGACAAGCCAGGAGAAGGGAAAGCGAATCTGTGTCCCGAGAGGTGTATCTTGAGGAAGAGGGTGCAAGTCTGTCTCTTTAACGAGAGAGTATCTAAAGAGGGGCCTAGCCTTAGAAAAGAGAGAGATACTAGACTAGAGGAAGGTAGAGGCAGGAGACAAGGAGAGAGAGAGAGAGAGGAGAGGGAGAGAGAAGAAGAGAGGGGAGAGAGAGGGAGAGAGGGAGAGAGACGGAGAGGGACAGGAGAGACGGAGAGGGAGAGAGAGAAGGAGAGAGAGAGAGAGAAGGAGAGAGAGAGAGAGAAGGAGAGGGTGAGAGGGAAGGAGAGAGAGGAGAGAGGAGAGAGAAGGGAGGAAAGGAGAGGAGAAGGAAGAGGAGAGAGGAGAGGGGAGGGGAGAGGGAGAGGAGAGAGAGAGAGGAGGAGAAGGAGAGGGGGAGAGAGGGAGGAGGAGAGAGAGAAACGGAGAGGGACGGAGAGACACAGAGATACGGAGAAAGAGGAAGAGGAGGAGGAGAGAGAGAGAGGCAGAGAGGGACGAGGAGAGGGACAGAGAGGAGGAAGGGAGGGGGAGAAGGAGAGAGGACGTGGAGGAGAAGGAGAGAGTAGGAGGAGTCCCGTGCTCTCTATTAGGGAGAGAGAGAGATTACTTGCTCTCTATCAGGAAGAGGAGGAGGAGGAGGAGGAGGAAGAAGGAGAGGGGAGGAGAAGGAGGAAGGAGGAGAAGAGAGGAGGAGGAGTAAGAAGAGGAGGGAATAGGAGAGAGAAGGAGGGGAGAGAAGGGAGGAAGAGGAGGGAGGAGGAGGAGGTGGGAGGAGATTCCTTTCTCTGCAGGAGGAGGAGGGAGAGGAGGAGGAGATCCTTTGCTCTTTAGGAATTGCCCTCTAGGAGGAGGAAGAGGAGGAGGAGGAGGAGGAGGATCCCTTGAGGAGGGAGATACCTTGCTCGGAAGGAGGAGAGGAAGGAGGAGCTTGAGAGAGGGAGGAGCTTGCTCTCTAGAGCTTGCTCTGAGGAGGGGGAGGAGGAGGAGGAGGAGCAAGGAGAGGGAGGAGGGGGGAGAGAGGGAGAGGGAGGAGGAAGAGGAGGAGAGGAGGAGAGGGAGGAGGAGGAGAAAGGAGGAGGAGGAGAGAGAGGCTCTCTATCCCTTGCGAGGAGAGAAGAGGAGGAGGAGGAGAGGAGGAGGAAGAGGGGGAGGAAGAAGAGGGAGGAGGGAGGAGAGAAAGAAGAGAGGTAGGAAGAGCTCTCTATCCCTTGCTCTCTAGGGGAAGAGGGAGGGGGAGGAGATCCCTTGCTCTCTATCCCTTGGGGAGGGAGGGAGGCTCTCTATCCCTTGCTCTCTGTCCAGTGCTTTCTTCTGCTTCTTCTTTGCTTTCCCTAGCTGAGGAGGAGGGCGAAAAGTCCGTGTTTTCCCTCTATTAAGACTTTTTGGAAGGAGTGTAGGAGCGTTTTACCGGCGGAATTTGTGCGAAGAGAGGAGAAGGAGGAGAAAGAGCGCAGAGATCCCATGAGGAGGTCCCTTGCTCTCAAGAAGAGGCTCTCTAAGGGAAGGAAGAATCAGATGAGAAGCCAGCTCGAAGAGAAAGAGAGAGGAGAAGAGGGGGAGAAGGAGAGAGGAAGGGAGGAAGAGAGTCTCTTTAACGAGTGATGAGGAGGAACGGGGCCTAGGAGGAGGAGAGAGAGAGAGGAGGAGACTATCTTTTCGTAGAGGCAGAGACATGGAGAGAGAGGAGAGAGAAGGAGGAGGGAGAGAGAGGGAGAGGAGGAGAGAGAGAGAGAGAGGAGAGAGGGAGAGGGAGAGGAGAGAGAGAGACGGAGAGAGGAGAGAGAAGGAGAGAGAGAGAAGAGGAGGAGGGAAGGAGGAGAGGAGAAGAGGGGAGAGGGAGAGAGAGGAAAAGGAGGAGAGAGAGGGACGGTGAGAGAGAGAGAGAAGGAGAGGGGGAGAAAGAGAGGAGAGGAGGAGACAGAGAGAGAGAGAAACGGAGATACGGAGAGACACAGAGAGAAGACGGAGGAAAGACACGAGACACGGAGAGAGAGAGGATGGAGAGAGAGGGGAGGCAGAGAGGGAGGAGAGAGAGGGAGGAGAGACGGAAAGAGAGAGGACGAGACGTGGAGAGGAGGGTCAGTATTCTCTGTCCCGTGCTCTCTATTACTTGCTCTCTATTACTTGCTCTCTATCAGGAGTTCTCTCTATTCCTGTATCTAAATCATTTGCTCTCTATCCGTCTCTCTGAATTATTTGAGGAGGAGAGGGGAGTGTATTCCTTTGCTCTATAGGAGAGGGCTCTTTATTCTAGGCTCTTTATTTATTTGAGAGAGAGAAGGAGGAGGAAGAGGGGAGGGAGAGAGGAGGAGGAGAGCTCTCTAGAGGAGGAGGAAGGAGAGGGGAGCCATCTAGCCCTTGCTCTCTATTCCTTGCTCTCTATTCCCTTGCTCTCTAGGAGGAGGAAGAGGGCTCTTTAGGAAGGAGCTTTCTATCGCTTGCTCTCTATCGCTTGCCTCTCTAGCTTGCTCTGAGAGGAGGAGCTCTATAGAGGGAAGCTCTCTATCTCTTGCTCTGGAGGAGGGGCTCTGTATCTCTTGCTCTGTATTTCTTGCTCTCTATCCCTTGCTCTCTATCCCTTGCTCTCTATCCATTGCTCTCTATCCCTTGCTCTCTATCCCTTGGAGAGAGAGGAGGGGAAGGCTCTCTATCGCTTGCTCTAGATCCATTGGGGTAGGGGGCTCTGTAGAGAGGAGCTCTCTAGGAGGAGCTCTCTAGGAGGAGGAATCCCTTGCTCTCTATCCCTTGCTCTGTATCCCTTGCTCTCTATCCCTTGCTCTCTATCCCTTGCTCTCTATCCCTTGCTCTCTGTCCAGTGCTTTCTTCTGCTTCTTCTTTGCTTTCCCTAGCAGTGGAGGGAGGAGAAAAGGAGTGGGGAGGAGGATTAAGAGGGAGGTTTGAGAAGGAGGGGCGTTTTACCGGGGGATTTGTGCGCACTTATTTTCCCCTCCCTCTCGCGCAGAGAAGGAGGGAGGATGGAGAGTCCCTTGCTCTCAACTCCTTGCTCCCTCTTGGAGGAGATGACAGAGCCAGAGGGAAGAGGGGGGGAAAGCGAATCTGTGAGGAGGAGGAGGGGGTGTATCTTGACCAGGGTGCAAGTCTGTCTCTTTAACGAGTGATGTATCTAAACGGGGCCTAGCCTTATCTTTCAGAGATACTAGACTATCTTTTCGTAGAGGCAGAGACATGGAGAGAGCGAGAGAGACGGAGAGGGAGAGAGACGGAGAGGGAGAGAGACGGAGAGGGAGAGAGAGAGAGAGGGAGAGAGAGACGGAGAGGGTTAGAGAGATGGACAGAGAGGGAGAGGGAGGGAAGGAGAGGGAGGAGAGACGGGGAGAGAGAGTGACGGGGAGAGAGAGTGACGGGGAGAGAGAGAGAGAAGGAGATGGAGAGAAGGAGATGGAGAGGTGGAGACACGGAGAGAGAAACGGAGATACGGAGAGACACAGAGATACAGAGAAAGACACGAGACACGGAGAGAGAGAGATGCAGAGAGGGACGCAGAGAGGGACGCAGAGAGGGACCCAGAGACGGACACAGAGACGGACACAGACGTGTTCTCCCTCTGTCCTGTATTCTCTGTCCCGTGCTCTCTATTACTTGCTCTCTATTACTTGCTCTCTATCATGTTCTCTCTATTCCTGTATCTAAATCATTTGCTCTCTATCCGTTTCTCTGAATTATTTGCTCTCTCATCTCTTTCTCTGTATTCCTTTGCTCTATATTCCTTGCTCTTTATTCATTTGCTCTCTATTCCTTTGTTCTATATTCCTTTGCTCTGTATTCCTTGCTCTTTATCTCTTGCTCTCTATCCCTTGCTCTGTATCCCTTGCTCTCTATCTCTTGCTCTCTATCTCTTGCTCTCTATCCCTTGCTCTCTATCCCTTGCTCTGTATCCCTTGCTCTGTATCCCTTGCTCTCAAACGCGATGACAAGCCAGCTCGTGGGAAAGCGAATCTGTGTCCCGGGGTGTATCTTGACCAGGGTGCAAGTCTGTCTCTTTAACGAGTGATGTATCTTAACGGGGCTTAGCCTTATCTTTCAGAGATACTAGACTATCTTTTCGTAGATATTAACCTCACATGACTAAGGCATGGAGTAAAACGCTGCTTATATATATATGATATATATATATATATATATATATATATATATTTATATATATATATATATATATATATATATATATATATATATATATATATATATGTACATATATGTGTGTGTGTGTGTGCGTGTGTGCGTGCGCGCCTGTGTGTGTGTATGTGTGTTTGTGTGTGTAATTCGTACATACACACACACATAAACATTAAGAGAAAACAAATATATATTAAAGTGAAAACAGTAGATAATTTAGATATCATGCTAGAAAACAAACCAAAAACGTAACGGACAACTTCACCTATTTGGGTAGCAATTCTGACTCTTAAGGAGATTTAAATCAGGAAATTGTGATACGCATTGGCAAACCAACAACAGTCTTTAACAGTCTAAACAAAATACGGAGCTCAGTGTTAACAAAGCTTTAAGATCCAACTACGAATCTTTAATTCTAACATGTCAGCGAAAGTTTAGACACCAAAAATATGGAACGAACCATCAAAGATATGGAACCAGTCACCATATATATGGAACGAACTACCAAAGATATAGAACCAATCACCAAAGATATGGAACCAATCACCATATAAATGGAACGAACCACCAAAGATATAGAACCAATCACCATATATATGGAACGAACCACCAAAGATATGGACCAATCAGCATATATATTGAACCAACCACCAAAGATATGGAACCAACCACCAAATATATGGAACCAATCAGCATATATATGGAACCAACCACCAGAGATATGGAACCAGTCACCATATATATGGAACGAACCACCAAAGATATGTAACCAGTCACCATATATATGGAACCAACCACCAAAGATATGGAACCAACCACTAAAGATATGGAACCAACCACTAAAGATATGGAACCAACCACTAAAGATATGGAACCAACCACTAAAGATATGGAACCAACCACTAAAGATATGGAACCAACCACCAAAGATATGGAACCAATCACCAAAGATATGGAACCAATCACCAAAGATATGGAACCAATCACCAAAGATATGGAACCAATCACCAAAGATATGGAACCAATCACCAAAGATATGGAACCAATCACCAAAGATATGGAACCAACCACCAAAGATATGGAACCAACCACCAAAGATATGGAACGAACCACTAAAGATATGGAACCAACCACCAAAGATATGGAACCAACCATCAAAGATATGGAACCAACCACCAAAGATATGGAACCAACCACCAAAGATATGGAACCAATCATCAAAGATATGGAACCAATCACCAAAGATATGGAACCAACCACCAAAGATATGGAACCAACCACCAAAGATATGGAACCAACCACCAAAGATATGGAACCAACCACCAAAGATATGGAACCAATCACCATATATATGGAACCAACCACCAAAGATATGGAACCAACCACCAAATATATGGAACGAACCACCAAAGATATGGAACCAACCACCAAAGATATGGAACCAACCACCAAAAGATATGGAACCAACCACCAAAGATATGGAACCAACCACCAAAGATATGGAACCAACCACCAAAGATATGGGAACCAACCACCAAAAGATATGGAACCAACCACCAAAGATATGGAACCAACCACCAAAGATATGGAACCAACCACCAAAGATATGGAACCAACCATCAAAGATATGGAACCAACCATCAAAGATATGGAACCAACCATCAAAGATATGGAACCAACCACCAAAGATATGGAACCAACCACCAAAGATATGGAACCAACCACCAAAGATATGGAACCAACCACCAAAGATATGGAACCAACCACCAAAGATATGGAACCAACCACCAAAGATATGGAACCAATCACCAAAGACATGGAACGAAAGTTATCTGCAGATAAATGTCTGAGAAAAATGATAAACAACATGAAATGGGAAGAATTTTTAAAAAGTGAGATTAGTGAAACGTTTCCATGACAAATACTTGAATCGACAGCAATAAGACAAAGAAGGTGAAAATATGGCACACGATCTGAGAGGAAATGAGCAACAAAGAATTACAAAAAGGCACTGAAATGGGAAACTACCGGTCTGAGAAAAAGAGGACGTACAAAGAAAACATTAGAAAGAACATTATAACAAGAAGCTAAAAACCCAGGGCTGACGTCTGTGTCCGAAGTCGAGGAAGATGCATGGTATAGAGTTGGGTGGATTTGTTTCTTTTTTCGAGGGTCAGCCTATGTATACGTCTATATACGGTATATATATATTATTATAATATATTATATATTATATATAATCTATATTATTATTATTTATTCAGATATATTATATTATATAGATATATATATATATATATTTATATATATATATATATATATAGTATATATATATATATATATATTAATATATATATATATATATTATATATATTATATATATATATATATATTATATATATATATATATATATATATATATATGTATGTATGTATACGTGTATAGAAGATGGGCACAGGATATAAGTGACTCCTTGAGTATGAAAGTACATGAGGCGGGAGAGCTGGCGAGAGACCGAGTTTCTTTCAGGCAGACCGTGATGACAGCGACGTTCTGCAAAGGAACAAATACATGAGTTTTATAATGATATATGTATGTGTGTCTCTCTATGCTTGCCGGCTGTCAATAACACTATAGAAACCAACCCTAGGTGGTTTGCTGCCCGCAGCCTGGATCGAACCCGTCGCTTTGGAATTTCAAACCGCGTTCGTAACACCCAAGCAACAGACTTATATGTGAACGAACGAACCTAATTTTTAAAGGGTCCCAGATTGTGGACTAACAGGGAGAGAAAGAAAGAGGAGAAAGGGGCGGGGGGAGGGAGGGGGAAGAGAAAGTATGTTTCCAAAGTTATCAATGGGAATAATATAAATGAAATCTATGAAATCATGGCCGCTTCCAAATTTAGAAAAGCAGAAACAAAATGAAAGAAACAAATAATGAATAAAAGGATGGGCGGTGACAGAGTGGCAGAGAAAGGAATTCAATAAATGTAGTTAGAAATGAATGAAGAGATAGTTATGAATGAGAAACATCACAGTTAGGGACATGGTAGGGGCGGGATCGCGGTGCAAGGTGAATAATAGAGAGAAATAGAGAGATAGACAGGAAGAAAGAGAGAAATGGAGAGAGAAAGAGGAAGAATAATAGACAGAAATAGAGACAGAAGAAGAATAACAGAGAAATAGAGAAAGATAGAGAGTGAGAGAGAGTACCACAGGAAAGGGAATTCTCAAGAAGAGAAGGGGTCGGCTTATGAGTAGACCGGATGGAGGAAGAGATGAAGATCAGGACAGGAGATGAGGATAAAAACAGGGAGATGAGGATAAAGATATGAAGGTGAAAATGTGGATATTATGATGGGGGATAAAGATTAGGATAGCGAAATAAAGATACAATAAAGATATAAAGATAAGGATAGGGAGATGAAGATAAAAACAGGGAGATGATGTGTACTGTCACCATTACTTTTCATAACATACATGGATAAGATCACGGTAGAAGCAAACCCAGACGTGTATGCTATAAACGAATTACTTTTTGCTGATGATCAAAGCATACTGTATCAAAATGAATATGACCTACAGGAACATCTGACTACTCTCAACAACAGCTGTTTACAACATAATATGAGAATCAGTACAGAAAAAACAGAAGTTATGAAGATCAGCAGAACACACAGGCCACTGAATATAAATGTTGGAAGTGCCAAAATCAAGCAAACCAAAGAGTTCAAATACTTGGGCAGTATATTTACAGAGGATGGAAGAATGGACAGAGAGATAGAAACAAGAATACAGAAAGCAAATGCTGTCACATACCAACTATCACCTCTGCTTAAACATCCAGATATAACCATGAAGACCAAAAGACAATTGATAAACACCATCTTCATTCCAACACTCTGCTACCAGTGCCAGACATGGACAATCAACAAGACCCATGAAAAAAAAATAGAAGCCTGTGAAATGAAATGTCTAAGAAAAGCAGCGAATAAGACCAGACTAGACAGGATAAAGAACATAGACATTAGAAACACTGTCAAAACTACACCATGTTTAGACTACATAGAACATCAAAGAATGAAATGGTTTGGACATCTAACCAGGATGAAAAATGACCAAATAACATCACACATTTTCAACCAAAGAAGCTCAGGATATAAGGCAAGAGGAAGACCAAGGAAACGGTGGATTGACGAGGTCTCCGAAACCTGCCAAAAGCATGGCCTCAGAACATCAGATGCTGCCCGCCTTGCTTATGACAGGAACTTGCATCTCCCCACAACGCTTAGCGGCATACGTGGAAGGAAAAAATAAAAGTAAAGTAAAGTAAGTAAGATGATGATAAAGATTGGGTGATGAGGATAGAGATAGGGAGAAGAGGATAGAGATAGGGAGATCGGAAAAACAGGAAGATGAGGATAGTAGGTGGGGATAGAAAGATGAGGATAATGAGATAAGATGAGGATAGGGAGATAAGATGATGTTGAAGATAGGGAGATGAGATGATGACGATGATAGGGAGATAAGATGAGGACGATGATAGCGAGATAAGATGAGGATAGTGAAATGAGGATAAGGAAAGTTACATGAGTATGACGATGGGGAGATGAGGATGAGGATAGAAAGATGACAGACCGAAATAAATCGAGCGGGGACATAAGTGGAAGCACAAACATACACATACGCGCACACACACGCACGTACACACAGTCACACGGACACACTGATTCACATAAAGAGGGAATGAAAGAAAAAGCCGTTCGATCACTAAAGACAATTTCTCTGGCTGAAAGCAATTAAGGACATCATTAGGAGACAAGCCACCATGTTTCCGGTCTGGGGCACCCAGGTAGAAATGTCTGGGCACAGGTAAAAGGTCCCCCTGTTTTCAATTATCAACATCCAATAAACAACTGCACCAGAGATTTGAGTTAATTTTTCTCTTCCACGAAACAAGACGTCGAATTTTCGACAACAATTCAAAATTATCCCCGTGATGTCATTGATGGAACGGACATATACGTCATCATGTTATTATTGTTGTTGTCTTTGTATTTGTTATCAATATCATTCTAGTTACTGTTGCCAGCGTTCAATATCATTCTAGTTACTGTTGCAAGCGTTCTCACGTCTCAGTTGTAAAATATACGCCGTGTAGATTGCGGGGCTGCAAAGGAAAGGAAGTTTTGGGGGGGGGTGGAAAGGGGGGGGGGCGTGGGAAGAGACTTTCTGTGCCCTAACAAGCATGTCGCAGGAGGCGACTAATTATGGGTTTTCTTTCGAAGTTGGAGTAAACCTGCTGTAGAGTCGAGGAACCAACAGTCTGCATACAAATAAGTCCGATCTGTAAAACGTTTGTGCATATAAAACTTACGTCCCGGAACAGGTCCAAAGACCAAAAGTGGACGAACAACCACAACTTTCCTCTGAAGTTTAAAGCTGCTAAACGCTAAGAAGACGAGGAAGAAGAAGACAGGACTGTGCTAAGTGTGGTCATGTTTTATGCACAAGTGTGGTCATGTTTTATGCACGCACGGGGTAAGACTGGACCTACAGTGGTCATGTTTCACACACGGCTTAGATAGGATTAAGATTAGATCTAGTGTGGTCGTGCTTCGAGAATAGACGAAGTTTGGTCAGATTTCAAGAATAAACCTAGCGCTGACATATCTCAAGATTAGACCTAGTGTCGTCTCTTTCAAGATTAAACCTAGTGAGGTCTCTTTCAAGAATGAACCTAGTGTGGTCATATTTTAAGATTAGACCTAGTGTAATCATATTTCAACATTAGACCTAGTGTGGTCATATTTCAAGTTTAGACCTAGTGAGGTCATATTTCAAGATTAGACCTAGTGAAGTCATATTTCAAGATTAGACCTAGTGTAGTCATATTTCAAGATTGGACCTAGAGTGGTCATATTTCAACATTAGACCTAGTGTGGTCATATTTCAACATTAGACCTAGTGTGGTCATATTTCAAGATTAGACCTAGTGTAGTTATATTTCAAGATTAGACCTAGTGTAGTCATATTTCAAGATTAGACCTAGTGTAGTTATATTTCAACATTAGACCTAGTGTGGTCATATTTCAACATTAGACCTAGTGTGGTCATATTTCAACATTAGACCTAGTGTGGTCATATTTCAACATTAGACCTAGTGTGGTCATATTTCAAGATTAGACCTAGTGTAGTTATATTTCAAGATTAGACCTAGTGTAGTCATATTTCAAGATTAGACCTAGTGTAGTCATATTTCAAGATTAGACCTAGTGTGGTCATATTTTAAGATTAAACCTAGCGTGGTCATTTTCAAGATTTAACTAGTATGGTCTCTTTCAAGATTAGAATTAGTATGCTCGTGTTTCAAGATTAGATCTAATGTGGTCATGTTTCATATACAAGCGGGATGAGATTAGTCTGGTCATGTTTTATACACCAAGTGGAGTTTAGACCTAGTGTGGTCATATTTCAACATTAGACCTAGTGTGGTCATATTTCAACATTAGACCTAGTGTGGTCATATTTCAAAATTAAACCTAGTGTGGTCGTATTTCAAGATTACACATAATGTGATTATATATCAAGATTACACATAATGTGGTCATATTTCAAGATCACACATAATGTGGTCATATTTCAAGATTACACATAATGTGGTCATATTTCAAGATTACACATAATGTGGTCATATTTCAAGACTCCACATAATGTGGTTATATTTCAAGATTATACCTAGTTTGGTCATGTTTTAAGATTAGACTATTGTGGTAATGTTTCAAGATTAGACTTATTGTGGTAATGTTTCAAGATTAGACTTTTTGTGGTCATGTTTTTAAAATTGGACATATTATGGTAATGTTTCAAGATTAGACCTAGTGTAGTCATCTTTCAAGATTAGATCAAATGGGGTCATGTTTCATGCACGAACTGGCTGAGATTTGACGAGTATGGTAATGTTTCATTCATGAACTAGATGAGATTTAGATCTAGTAAGGTTATGTTTCATGCACAGATTATATTAGATAAGAGCTTCATTGAAAAGTTTCACATACGATTTACATGTTTCATTGTCCACACTTCCACCCAAAGTCCAGCAAAAACAACAAGAGTCCATTGACTTGGAGGATCCGAAGCTGAAATAAAGACTCTAGGGGAATGACTTATACTAATACATACACAAATCTCGGGTAATGTAAACAGCGTGAATCACGTCGGTAATTAGGCGACAGAGAAAGCCGCGAGTCCCCAGAGATAGCAGTTGTAATTTTACCGGATCTAGATGGAAGGTGTTCAAATCCCCAAAGAGAGTCAAACCATCTTTGCGGATATACTAGACACAGCATTACGGTCTGGTGTTTGTATTTGTTTTTCGACCCATGTTTGGTTAATACAAATTGTTGCCACATATGGTACTATTTCAGTACTTTGAAAGGAATTCTATCTGTATTCCATAAATAAACAGAGGGGAAACCTTTGAGGCCGTTAAATATTATGAATTAATCAAGTAACATAAAGTGTATTGATCGGCACTCATAGAAAGAAGTAGAAAGATAGAACACACTAGATAACATAAAAATAGAAAGCTATAGTTAGCGTGCCGGGAATTTAACCTGTCACCCCCCAGACGGCGTGTGCGCCTTGGGGTGCCTGGTTGACCATGTTCTTAGTGCACTTGTATCCATGGCAAGGCGCACACGCCGTCTGGAGGTGACAGGTTCAATTCCCGGCACGGTAACTATAACTTTCGATTTTTATGTTAAATTTGGTTATTTGCACAGGGATTCTTAGCTTCAACTGGAATTCTTAGACACGTATATTTTTAGTCGCACATGGGTTCTTAGTCACACATGGGTTATGAGTCGCACATGGGTGTCTCAGTCGCACATGGATTCTGGGTTTTACCTGGGATTTTAAGTCGCACATGATATTTCAAATGCATATGGGTCTTAGTCGCACATGGGTTTTATATCTAACATGGGTGCTTGGTCGCACATGGGTTTTATATCTAACATGGGTGCTTAGTCGCAGATGAAAGGCTAGTCGCACATGGGTTTTATATCTAACATGGGTGCTTAGTCGCAGATGGAAGGCTAGTCGCACATGGGTTTTATATCTAACATGGGTGCTTAGTCGCAGATGGAAGGCTAGTCGCACATGGGTTTTATATCTAACATGGGTGCTTAGTCGCAGATGGAAGGCTAGTCGCACATGGGTTTTATATCTAACATGAGTGCTTAGTCGCAGATGAAAGGCTAGTCGCATATGGGTTTTATATCTAACATGGGTGCTTAGTCGCAGATGGAAGGCTAGTCGCACATGGGTTTTATATCTAACATAGTTGCTTAGTCGCAGATGGAAGGCTAGTCGCACATGGGTTTTATATCTAACATGGGTGCTTAGTCGCAGATGGAAGGCTAGTCGCACATGGGTTTTATATCTAACATAGTTGCTTAGTCGCAGATGGCAGGCTAGTCGCACATGTGTTATTAGTCACACATGGGTGTTGTATTTTGCATAAGCTCTAAGTGTCACATGGGTGCTTACGCGCACATAAAAGCACAATTTTCTTTGTAGCAAATGAGTCTCTTATCACACATGGATTTGTAAGATACACATGGATTTGGTAGCGGTATGTGGGTTTCTTTTCCGCACATGGGTTTATTAATGGCACATTGTGTGTGTTTGTGTGTTTTGTGTGTGTGTGTGTGTGGTTTTTTTTTTTAATTCATTAACCTAAACAAGTACGCTTCTGTAGCCTCCAGGGTTTGTTTAATTTTTTTTATTAAGTGTCCATGATTGGTAGACATACAATTGTGAAGAAGTATACGGAATCCCTATTCCTGCTTTTGCATTTCAATGGACAAAGAAAGGTGAAAGATAAGATATGAGTAAGACAGAGGGTGACCATAGGTCCCGTTTTCGCCTGGATAGTTCCATTTTCTCGGTGTGTCCCGACCGTTCCGTCGCAACTTCAAGAAAAGGCAACTGTCCCGTTTCCTCATTGCGTCCCGGTTGTCCCGTCGCTATTTTTTTTAAAATGGTCATTTGTCCCATTTTCCCAGGGCGCCCGACCTTTCCGTCGCTACTTCAAGAAAAGGCAACTGTCCCGTTTCCTTATTGCGTCAGACCATTCCGATTTTTCTTAGGTGGGTGTTGGGAACTCATTTGCTTAGGATGTCGCGTTTTCACCTAAAGGTGTTATGAATGGTCACTCTAGTAAGAAAAATCGACACTAGTTGATACAAAAATCTCTGACACATGATTATTTAACATGGGACTAAAGCGTGGTAAAGCACGTCTTTGTGGTCGAGATAGGGGACATTATAACCAGCTCTTCATGGGAACAATTAGTAGAGTATTTTGGAGTGGCTGCTGCATTAGAGGACTGAGCAGGCATGGGAATACCCTGAGTACAGTAACGTTACAGTGATAACATCAGTAAGGCAGCTTAAAACTACAGTCTATAAAGAAAGATACGGAAACATGAATGAGACCTCTCTTTGTGGATTCCGGGGCCTCAATGTGGGGAAAACGAGAATAGACCCACTGCCTCCCAAACAAGCATGTCGTAAGAGTCGACTAATTGGAGGTTTCCTTCGAATTCGGAGTACATCTGCCTGAGAGGAACCAATAGTCTGCAATTCAGGTTCTGGAACAAGGCTAAAGTCCAGAAGTGGACAAACAACCTGAAGTTTCCACCGGAGATTACAGCTGGTGGCGCGGAGAAGAAGAAGAAGAAGAAGAGTCCTTCTGTTCGGCGAGGATCTAACACGAAGAAGGTGGTTGATAAATCTAAAAGTGAGTAGCAGATCTTCTTGTCAATAGAGGCAGTGATACCCCTTTTGCCGTCGCCTCGCAGACTAAACCTTTGGCAAGCTCCGAAGTGCTAAGAACAGGAATAGAGCTTTGTCCATTCTCTTTTCTGATGACACAACCTGTTAATGCGACTTCCAGAGGTCGATTATCAGATAGTGAAACCCATGCTTTGTCGCTTTTAGGTTAAGACAGGGATTGCTGAAGGCCACCGGTTCTCAAAATGTGAGAAATGAGCGCACTTTCAGAGTGGGGGTTCTCGGGAGTTAACGAAAAACTTATTCCTAAGATTACAGCAAGAATTACTGTAACAAAACAAAACAAAACAAACAACAACAAAAGAATACGAAGGACAGAAGAACAAAGGAGGCATTCTCCAAATAAAATGTTGTGAAACCAAGAAAAAGATCGAAGAAATTTGAAGTAGTCGAGATTTTCAGAGTCTAAAAAGTACGTAACAAATTAGCACCAGTCAGGGAAGACAACAGACAGAAAGTGTAAGAAGCACAAGAAGTATATGTCAGCTTTGCAACAACAACAACATCAACAGCAAACACTAACAATAAACGAACACAGGACACTGCGGCGATTGGCCTTCATTAGAAGAAAAACAACAAGAATCAAAACACACACACACACACACAAATTAATACCTAGACCAATCTGAACTGTATAAAATGAAACAGATATCGTTTTCAAACGCCATAAGATGTTTATTGTTTGTTTTAGTATCCAGAAGCCATGAGTTGTTAACCCTTAGGCTCGGTATTATGGATATCGCAACCTTTCGGCCTTGATTCCATTGTAAATACCGTAAATCTGGGAGAAAATGTGGCTTTCCCGCCTACCCCCGGGATTGAACCCGGACCACTAGGAGTTCGTCACCCGCTCACCGCACAATCCGGTTTAGCCAACTACGCTAGCGAGCCGGGCCCGTAAAATGTTAAAGAGGAAAACAGCAGGGCGGGGACAATTGGATCAATATCTGGATCATATGGATGATCAAGAAAGGAACACACGACCTGATGTGACTCGTGTGATCAATATAAGGCAGTGAAATTGATCGATCGATCAGTGACTCGTGTGATCGTTAAAAGGTAGTGAAATTGATCGATCGATCAGTCACATATGTCATCGTTACAAGGCAGTGAAATTGATCGATCATTGACACGTGTGATCGTTATAAGGCAGTGAAATTGATCGATCAATCCGTGACTCGTGTGATCGTTATAAGGCGGTGAAATTGATCGATCATTGACTCGTGTGATCGTTATAAGGCGGTGAAATTGATCGATCAATCACTCACTCGTGTGATCGTTATAAGGCAGTGAAATTGATCGATCATTGACACGTGTGATCGTTATAAGGCAGTGAAATTGATCGATCAATCCGTGACTCGTGTGATCGTTATAAGGCAGTGAAATTGATCGATCAATCACTCACTCGTGTGATCGTTATAAGGCAGTGAAATTGATCGATCATTGACACGTGTGATCGTTATAAGGCAGTGAAATTGATCGATCATTGACACGTGTGATCGTTATAAGGCAGTGAAATTGATCGATCAATCCGTGACTCGTGTGATCGTTATAAGGCGGTGAAATTGATCGATCATTGACTCGTGTGATCGTTATAAGGCGGTGAAATTGATCGATCATTGACTCGTGTGATCGTTATAAGGCAGTGAAATTGATCGATCAATCACTCACTCGTGTGATCGTTATAAGGCAGTGAAATTGATCGATCAATCCGTGACTCGTGTGATCGTTATAAGGCGGTGAAATTGATCGATCATTGACTCGTGTGATCGTTATAAGGCAGTGAAATTGATCGATCATTGACTCGTGTGATCGTTATAAGGCAGTGAAATTGATCGATCATTGACTCGTGTGATCGTTATAAGGCAGTGAAATTGATCGATCATTGACACGTGTGATCGTTATAAGGCAGTGAAATTGATCGATCATTGACACGTGTGATCGTTATAAGGCAGTGAAATTGATCGATCAATCCGTGACTCGTGTGATCGTTATAAGGCGGTGAAATTGATCGATCAATCACTCACTCGTGTGATCGTTATAAGGCAGTGAAATTGATCGATCGATCAGTGACTCGTGTGATTGTTATAAGGCGGTGGGGGCAGGGGAAAGGCGGTGGGGAGGGGTGGGGGTTGGGATTGGGGGTTGGAGGAGGGTCGAGTACTAACTGCACGACCGAGAACACACCGAAAAAGCCGGACTGTCAGTGTGAAAACGGGACGTACTGTTAGCCCGTGGTTGTGACGTCAGATCAAGCTAACGGCATCAGCCCCACGGCCCATGTTGCAGACGCGTTTGGCTAGACACAGCGGAGTAGCCCTTTGAGCAGCCAGATTTCCTTAGTAAGCGTTGGCCAAATGTAAAACGTAATAAAAACACATTATTCGTTGGCAATGACTCACAAGGATTCTCCTATCACACTATTCGATGTTTGGGACTAAAAGAGATCGCATGTGGTTCCCATACACCCCTCCCACGTCTCACTAACCCGGTTACGCCACAATGTACCCCTGATATCTGTGAAGACCAAAAGGTGCCGACTTTGACTGGAAAGTTTCTTACAATCTACCTATGTTTGTGTATGTCCATGCGCTTACCTTGCGAGGCAATCAATAACTTTCATTTGATTAATCTGTTTCACGTTAAGCTTGGCTTGAGCTGTAAAGTGCGTGTAATTCGCGGGATATTATTTTTTTATAACACCGGGGCTGGGATAGCGCGATAGGATAGGGAGGGATAAATATTGTGGGGGAAAGGAAGAAAGTGGAAAAGAAAGAGAGAGAGTAAGAAAGAGAGAGATACGAGAGGATTAAAAAAAAAGAAAAAGGAAAGAAAAAAGGCAGGAAGGAAAGAAGGAAAGAAGGAAAGACGGAAAGAAGGAAAGACGGAAAGAAGGAAATACGGAAAGACGAAAAGACAGAGACGGAAAGAAGGAAAGAAAGAGAGAAAGAGAGAACGGGACAACAAAGATAAAAGAGACGAAGAAGGATTAAGTGGTTGTGGAGGTGGATGAGGATTAGGTCGTGGAGGAAGAGGTGGTGGAGGAAGAGGTGGTAGAGGAGGAAGAGGTGGTAGAGAAGGATAGGTAGTAGAGGAGGAAGTGGCGGAGTAGGAAGAGGCGGACGATGAATAGGCGGAGGAGGTAGAGGCGGAGGAGGAAAGAAGAAGACGAAGAAGAAGACGAACAAGAAGACAACAGCAACACACACAAAATTAAAAGAACTAAAAATTGAGTTTAAATGCAGCAATAACAATAAAAACAACATAAAACCAAAAACAACTGCAAGGATGTCAGCCTGAAAGGGACATAACAGAAGTAACAATAGGAACAACAATAATTGCAGCAGTCACAACAATTATAATTTTTTTTTTTTTATCAAGGCTCCTCTAGAACGTATTTTTATGGCGTTTAAAGACAATAATTTCCTTTTTTTTTTTTTTTTTTTGGCTATCCTTCGAATAACGGCCACATATTATGGCGGCCAAAAACAGGGCCTCAAGCACATGTAAATTGCGAACTTCCGCAGACTTAAATTGCGAACTTCTGGCGACTACCACCACCGCCGAGAGTATCTCAAACGGCGCTATGCGCGGCGTGGATTGGGGCTAAACTAGATGGCTGGGACTCAACGAGCAAAGCTGCAGGAGATGCGAAAGATGCCCTACTCCAAATATGTGACTGTTCGCTCTCTTTTTCCCTTCTTTGTCTGCCCTAATTTCTATGATTCTCTTGGGAAATGACCACAAGAGAAAAGATAAAACTGCAAGGCAAGTGGTATATGAGGAAGGCAACGTTATTATAAGAGAAAGGCAACGTTTAACTAGGTTTGAGGTTTGAACAAGGGATCAACATCATGGCACACGGGTAGTAACCCATAAGTACTTCATTCTTCTTCTAACTCAAGTCTGAGTCCGAATAAGCTCTGTAGCACCGGCGAGGATCCTGAGGTACTTTGCGTAGTTTGTAACTCTAAATTTTGTCCGGGCAGCGCCGTTAGGCTACTCTTTTCGATTTCCAACTGCCAAGGGATTTTTGTATGTGCGCAAAAATGCACACGGGCATCTAATCTCACTACCCAGATACCGAGGGGGGTGGAGAGGAGGGGGCGTAGGAATTACTAGAAGTCTAAGTCCACGTGACAAATTTTCAGCTCTTACCTGGGATTGAGCCCGGAACCTGTAGTACTCGAGGCGGACAACATTCCTCGAGACCACGCAGTCCCCTAAAGTTTAACTAAAGGACCTTGTTCTTCTGTTGTGCGTTCACTGGCTGTAAACTGGTGGAGAGCTCTGGTTATTCGTCCACTTCTGGACTTGAGTCTCGTTTCAGAACCTGAGTTTTGCGTGCACATCTGTTTTACAGATCTGGCTTATCTGTGTGCAGACTGTTAGTTCATTGCCTCTCATGCAAATGGACTCCGACTTTAAGGTAAACAAGAAGGATGAAAAAAAGAAACTGGATTGGAAGTTTTTTAGCACAGACCAACGACCTTAATTATAACCGAATCTGAGTGCTGCTTGCACGAGGTCCAAGTTTGTAATGTTTCGTTTGAAATGAATGAACAAACGAACGATGGGTGTTTTTCACCTGCGTAAGTAAAGTATGTATGACCACGTGACTTCTGTCTATGGGATGTCATTTGTTTCATTCTCCTTCCTTGGAAAGATTTAAAGAAAATTGTTTGCATCTTCACTTAGCCTTGATTATTATACTATGAAAGGTTCTGTGATGTCAAATACATGGTTTTTCAAAATGATGTATACAATTTCATTCGTGTATATTTCCTTGCATATCCGTTATACATTATTAATATACATAAAAAGAGAGAGAGAGAGAGAGAGAGAGAGAGAGAGAGAGAGAGAGAGAGAGAGAGAGAGAGAGAGAGAGAGAGAGAGAGAGAGAGAGAAAGGAAGGTCTGAAGTTTAGTCTTACAAAAGAGGTTGTAGACGTTCAATATGGCCATCGTCTGCTGTTCGGCAAACATCTAAGCAGTAGCCGGTCATCCCACACACAATGAGGTATTGCGCCCTTGGTGGCATGAGCATGCGCACTCTAGTTTTGATTTCTCAACTGCGCTCTATGGGTAGTATTTGAAACTTCAGACCTTCCCCTCTCTTGTATGTATATTGTTCATGTTAAATGTATAGTCAAGAAAATATACATGAGTGAAACTGTACCCATTCGTTTTAATAACAGCGTAGTACAAACAAAGGATTAACTCATAATTATCATTAATTTTTATTTTTGCTGTTAAGCGACGTGGGGAGAAACAATTTGCGATCTATTGCTTGAAGAGCAGCAATAGCTATTGCCATTCCGAGTCGATGTAGAAGCTGGTTAATGTCATCAGTCCATGTTATTCTAGGGTGACCTATTTTCTTTTACATCAGATCGTTTTATATTTGGGGCCTGCGTTAGTTGATATTCTGACTGCGTGACCAAACCATTTGATTTTCTGTTTCTCACCTAATTTGCTGCATGGTGTTCTTCCTATAGTCTGTCTGATAATATCATTTCTAACTTTGTCTCAGATTATTAAGCCAGTGACTTTTCTGAGGTATCTCATTTCACAGGCGTCAACGTTTCGTAGGTAAGCCTTTGGTAATGTCCAAGTCTTGCACTGGTAGCACAGTCTTGGTATGAATATGATGTTTCCAATGTTTCTTGGCGCTTATACTTATGTCTGGATTAAGTGAAAGGATACAATCAAGAGATGGAACTGCGTCATAGACTGCGAAGGGCAGCGTCTTAGATCATGGACACCCTGGGATAACTTATTTTTCCTGAATATATTTTCATAAAGGGAGCCGCCGTGGTGTAGCGTCTAGACGCTCGGCTGCGGATCGGAAGGTCGTGAGTTCAGGTCCTGATGGGAAAGCGGGGGTGGGGGGGGGGGGGGCAGACATTTTAAAAACAAAATGCCCGTGGCTCCCAGATCGACCCAGCCTTGAGTGAGTACCAGGTGCAGTACTGGGAAGTAATGGCGGCCGGCGTGATTCTGACCACATCATCCACCAAATGCCGTTTGGTCTATAAAATATAGGTCTAGCCCTATATACCCAATACGCCTGAAAAGCGTGGAAAAGGGTCCTTTACTTTTACTTTTATAGTTTCATAAACAACCTGCCCTGGGCTGATGTAACGGCCCCTCCGTCCCCGCCGTATGTATAACTAACTAACAACGTGAACAAGCATGAAGCTGTGTCTCCTGGTTACTTACTGAACCTGGGACAACGGTCTCTGACTCGCGGCCCGGAAGCCCAACTTCCGAGCAGTGTATTGTGGGTAGTTCTAATTTGAGATATCGTGTCTAATCATGGAAGCTTCCCTTTAGGTGAGTATCGACGTAGACTGCGTTGTTCTTGTCTTTTTATTTTTTTTATTTCGTGCTGTTTTATATTTTAGGTTATTTATATCCTCATTAGAGAGCTGCAGTGGCCCTGATACTAGATCGCTTACCTGCCTGTCGGTTGTCCTAAGTTCGTTCACTTCAGTGCGGAGAATTGTTTAAATTTATTTGGGATCTCATGTAGAACCTATCTGGGATATACATCAGAAAAGGTCCTTTGAAGAGTTTGGGTTTATGGTGGTGGCTCTGTTTCTACAGATAATCGGCATCGGGTCTAGGATGTGGTTAGAATCATTCTTTGGTTTAAAAAGGCAGACAAAAGAGGCACATTTCGTGAGTATTTTAAAATGACAGGGAAAGGGCCACATTTAATATATTTTTCAAAATAACGGGGAAAAAGGAGCCACATATCAACTATGTTTCAAAATAACCGGGAAAAAGCAGCCACATATAAACTATGTTTCAAAATAACCGGGAAAAAGCAGCCACATATAAACTATGTTTCAAAATAACCGGGAAAAAGCAGCCACATATAAACTATGTTTCAAAATAACCGGGAAAAAGCAGCCACATATAAACTATGTTTCAAAATAACCGGGAAAAAGAAACCACATTTTGTCTGTTTCGAAATGACACTCAAACATGGGGGTGGGGGGGGGGGTAGGGTTCCGCACATATCGTCCATATTTCAAAATGACGGGGTAAAGGGGTCACATTTCATCCATATTTTAAAATGACCAAAAATATAGACCGCATTTCACCCATATTTCAAAATAATCGGGGTGGGGGGGGGGGCGACCACATGTATCTATGTATGTTGCAGAAGGGTCAGAAACAAAGATTGTCGGCATGAATTGTGTATATCGCCGGTGAAATTAATCTCTCATCGTGCAATGTCTCTATAGGCTGTCTTTTGTTATGCAATGTCTCTATAGGATGTCTCTTGTTATGCAATGTCTCTATAGGCTGTCTCTTGTTATGCAATGTCTCTATAGGCTGTCTCTTGTTATGCAATGTCTCTATAGGCTGTCTCTTGTTATGCAATGTCTCTATAGGCTGTCTCTTGTTATGCAATTTCTCTATAGGCTGTCTCTTGTTGTGCAATGTCTCTATAGGCTGTCTCTTGTTGTGCAATGTCTCTATAGGATGTCTCTTGTTATGCAATGTCTCTAAAGGCTGTCTCTTGTTATGCAATGTCTCTATAGGCTGTCTCTTGTTATGCAATGTCTCTAAAGGCTGTCTCTTGTTATGCAGTGTCTCTATAGGCTGTCTCTTGTTATGCAATGTCTCTATAGGCTGTCTCTTGTTATGCAATGTCTCTATAGGCTGTCTCTAGTTAGGTTTATAATTCGCCCTAACACTATGCGCATTCTGCAAGCAGTGAGCTACACCCCTTGGCTATCGTCTAATAGGACAGTCCAAGATTAAAGGTCACACAGGTGCGTCAAAGGGAAATCCAACAGACCGGGCAGCCCGGTTTTTTCTTGGGGGATGAGCAAAGAGGCGAAGAGTCCCCGAGGACAGACCTGGTTTGGGCGGAAATTAGAAAAGGTAAGAATAATTGAATTCGACTGAATGGAGATACGTTCAATTCCACGCAGAGTTTGCAGTTAGGATTGTAATTTCAAAGCTGTTTGGCCAGCCAAGTGCAGCGATCATCGGAGCAGAGGTAGGGGAGAGCAAGCTGGCGGTGTGAGAGAAGTTTAATACGAAAAGTTGTGATCGGATGGGCAGACCACATGTGCCGTTGCAGTCCCGTTTGTCAGGTATATTTCTGACGTCCCGTTGGAACTTGAAGTTTGAGCAACGGATAAAAATCATGGCACACGGGTAGTAACCCATAAGTACTCCATTCTTCTTCTAACTTAAATCTAAGTCTGAAGAAGCTCAGCACAGTGCACGGGCTCTGTAGCACTGGCGAGGTTCCTAGAATACTTTGAGTAGATTTTTAACTCTTTACGAGTTCTAACTGCCAAAGGATTTTTTACGAGCGCAGCAATTCGCACGGGCGTCCGATCTCACTACCCAGAGACCAGGGGTAATTACAAGAAGACCAAGTTAAAGTTAAAAAATCCGAGCACTTACCGGGGATCGAACCTGGAACCTCTAACACTCGATGCAGACACCATGCCTCGAAAACACTGACCCCCCGCCCCCTCCCCGTTTTATATAATTTCTGTGCAATGGCTCGAACATACTACATACACGTAGCGTTACATCTCTATTAGAATTCATCGTTTTAGATAAGTTCAATGTGTGATATATGATAATGATATTGTGTCATTCATATATATATATATATATATATATATATATATATATATATATATATATATATATATATATATATATATATATATATTGTCACTGTAGTTAAACAACAGATTGTTTTGTTTATTTCTTTGCTCAAATGGTTACCAATGTCGAGCGAGTAATTAACCCTTCACCCCGATGGCCTATTCAAAAAAGAAAGTTGATGGGTTGAGAAAGGGTGTTGGTGGTGTTAAAACGTTCTGCGTGTGATATCGCTTTATCAGCTGGGGAAAAAAAACGTGTGGGGTGTCCCGTTATCAGATCAGCTCAAAACATTATTGAAGTGTCGTGTTATCAGCTCAAAATTTTAGTAGAGTGTCGTGTTATCAGCTTAAAAAATTAGTAGAGTGTCGTGTTATCAGCTCAAAATTTTAGTAGAGTGTCGTGTTATCAGCTTAAAAAATTAGTAGAGTGTCGTGTTATCAGCTCAAAACTTTAGTAGAGTGTCCTGTTATCAGTTTAAAACTTTAGTAGAGTGTCCCGTTATGAGCTCAAAACATTAGTGAAGTGTCCCGTTATCAACTCAAAACATTAGTGGAGTGTCGTGTTACTAGCTCAACATATTAGTAAAGTGTCCCTCTCTCAGCTCAAAACTTTAGTAGAGTGTCGCGTTATCAGCTCAAAACATTAGTAGAGTGTCGCGTTATCAGCTCAAAACATTAGTAGAGTGTCGTGTTATCAGCTCAAAACATTAGTGGAGTGTCGTGTTACTAGCTCAAAACATTAGTAAAGTGTCCCTCTTTCAGCTCAAAACTTTAGTAGAGTGTCGTGTTATCAGCTCAAAACATTAGTGGAGTGTCGTGTTATCAGCTCAAAAATTTAGTAGAGTGTCGTGTTATCAGCTCAAAACATTAGTGGAGTGTCGTGTTATCAGCTCAAAAATTCAGTAGAGTGTCGTGTTATCAGCTCAAACAGTAGTGGAATGTCCCTCTTTCAGCTCAAAACTTTAGTAGAGTGTCCAGTTGTCAGCTCAAGATGGTCAACCTATGATGATGTAATTTAAAATTTATTGTAACATTGTCTTCGATGCCGAGTTTGGAGAATTATAATCAGAACCTCAAGGGAACAATCAGAAGTACATTGGAGTGGCCGCTGCATCGGAAGACTAAGCACCATGGAATACCTGATGTGCAGTGACGTCAGTTGTAATAATACTCGTTGTTTAATGTAATTTACAAAGCACTATACATGAAGTCAAAGAAGAAGAATAAACCAACACAGAACTCGTGTAGTCTGCCGTTACCCACTGCGGAATTTACTGACGAGGGTATCTGATCAGTTATGGACTGAATGGTTCGATGCCGACCAATTAACTAACTAATAATATACAGAAAGAGAAGCTGGAGTGGTTCGGTCATTTTACGCACATAAAGAATGGCCAACCTGCCAGGTAAACTATCTAGCTAGAAAGCAGGAGGCACACTCAGATGCAGATTGAATGATTTTACTTTACTTAGTCGCCCCTCTTCTACCTTGCGGTGTAGAGGCTTGCCAGAGAGAAAGCCAGACGATTCTATCAGCGGATTTTTCTTTCTGGCTTTGTTCCATTCTAGTCCTCTCTCTGTCAGTTAGGGACTGTCGTATGTTGTCTTCCCAGCGGACCCTGGGTCGTCCTGCTGGTATAGTTGCCTGATTCTTATCCTCCCATACCTACCTTGGTGCCCGTTTCTCTTCCATTCTACAAACATGTCTAAACATCATAACTGCGACTGATCCACTCCAGTTTATAAGACCTTGGTTTCACAGGTGATGACGTAGTTTCTGGTTGAGACCTTCAACAGACCAAATAATAAGATCACTCAAATGTTGAAAGAGCAAGATGACCCACAGACAGAAGCTGACGGTAGAGAGATGTTCGACTCCATGCAGAAGTTAAAAGACGCTATCAACCGTCAGTGCTCCCAACCCTTTCTTAAATTACAATTTGAAGAACGTTACCTCTGTATCAGGTGTTATGACAATTTGCTTTTCTTATCTCATGTGTGCCGACGTCTACAAGTAAAGACGGTACGAGCATCTGAGATGCTTTTTAAAGATAGTGTTGTGACCGTAGCCTTGAACTCGTTTCCATGGCAATGGGAAACAGCTAATAGTTGGGTTGGACGCGCACTGGAGTTTTGTATTTTATGTATTTAATTTACAGAGATCGTGAGCAGCCATAAAAAAAACCTGGGCTTGAAAACGCAGACAGCGGTGATGCAATCTTCGGGCATGACAAGGTAATTAATGAATCAGTCAAGAAAGATGTTGGGTAATGTGTGATTGATTGAGACGAGATAGGAGATGGAATGGGGGATTCGGGTGGCAGGTGGGTTACATCTTAAACTTTATTGGTAGATAAAAGGAAGAAGAGGAGGGGATGAAGAAGAAGAAGATTATGTTGATGGTGATTACAATATTGAACAAACAGAAGGAAAATGAAGATGATGAGGAGAAGGAGGAGGAGGAGAAAAAGAATGTGGAGAAGGAGCTGGAGAAGCAGAAGAAGAGACGAAGAAAAAGAAAAGAAAAGGTAGCAGACGAAGAAAAGAAGAAGAGGAAGGAGAAAAAGCAGAAGAAGAAGCAGACGAAAAAGCAGAAGAAGAAGAAGAAGAAGAAGAAGAAGAAGAAGAAGAAGCAGAAGCAGAAGAAGCAGAAGAAGAAGCAGAAGAAGAAGCAGAAGAAGGAGAAGCAGAATGAGAAGCAGAAGAAGAAGAAGCAGAAGAAGAAGCAGAAGAAGAAGCAGAAGAAGAAGCAGAAGAAGAAGCAGAAGAAGAAGCAGAAGAAGAGGAAGAAGGAGAAGCAGGAAGGAGAAGGAGAAGCAGAAGAAGAAGGAAGAAGCAGAAGGAGAAGCAGAAGGAGAAGCAGAAGAAGAAGAAGCAGAAGAAGAAGAAGCAGAAGAAGAAGAAGCAGAAGGAGAAGCAGAAGGAAGCAGAAGCAGAAGGAGAAGCAGAAGGAGAAGCAGAAGGAGAAGCAGAAGGAGAAGCAGAAGAAGAAGCAGAAAAAGCAGAAGGAGCAAAAAAAAAAAACCAGAAGCGGCAAAAGAAGCGGCAGAAGAAGCAGAAGAAGCGGCAGAAGAAGCAGAAGAAGAAGCAGAAGAAGCGGCAGAAGAAGCAGAGGAAGAATAAGAAGAAGCAGAAGAAGAATAAGAAGAAGCAGAAGAAGAATAAGAAGAAGCAGAAGAAGAATAAGAAGAAGCAGAAGAAGAATAAGAAGAAGCAGAAGAAGAATAAGAAGAAGCAGAAGAAGAATAAGAAGAAGCAGAAGAAGAATAAGAAGAAGCAGAAGAAGAATAAGAAGAATCAGAAGAAGCAGAATAAGAAGCAGAAGAAGAAGAAGCAGAAGCAGAAGCAGAATAAGAAGAAGAAGCAGAATAAGAAGAAGCAGAAGCAGAATAAGATGAAGCAGAAGAATAAGATGAAGCAGAATAAGAATAACCAGAATAAGCAGAATAAGAAGAAGCAGGAGAAGAAGAAGCAGAAGAGGAAGCAGGAGAAGAGGAAGCAGGAGAAGAAGAAGCAGAGAAGGAGAAGAAGAAGGAGAAGAAGAAGAAGGAAGCAGGAGAAGAAGAAAGAAGGAGAAGAAGAAGAAGGAGAAGAAGAAGGAGAAGGAGAAGAAGAAGCAGAAGAAGAAGCAGGAGAAGAAGAATGAGAAGAAGAAGAAGGAGAAGAAGGAGAAGAAGAAGAAGGAGAAGAAGAAGGAGAAGCAGAAGAAGAAGAAGAAGAAGAAGAAGAAGAAGAAGAAGAAACAGCAGAAGAAGAAGAAGCAGCAGCAGAAGAAGAAAAAGAAGAAGAAGCAGAAGAAAACGAGCAGAAGGATGAGCAGGAGTATGTGGTGATGGTGATAATGGCTGTAGTGTTGAAACAAAAGAATAAATTGTTTGTATCGGCAATAATATTAATGCTGATCATGATAATTATGTATTAGAATGTCTACTATTAAATAAAAACTATTTATAAACTACACGAAGAAAGAGACGAATCAGAAAAAGACGAAAAGAACAACCAAAAAGACATAACGGTAGAAGACAAAAAAAATATTTTTTTTAAAAACGCCAGTGGAAGCATTTTGGCTGCGTTAAGAAAATTAAATGTAGGAAATCTCAAGTGCAAACAGCGGCCAGCAGAAAACAGACAAGTTAAGCCGATTTGCAGGGATCCAGACTAAGTCAACATGCAATTAGGTGTTCAGCCTGGTAGGGATCGCTCGATCCACCACTACGAACTTGATGTAATAAACGAAGAAGGTAATAATAATGAGGAGAAAACAGATGATACAAGATGCCCCATTGAGGGAGTACTCTTGTGGAGAGAGAAAAGACAATGGGAAATAGAATAAAAGATGGGGATAATCTGGTGCTGCGCCAAGATGCCGGGTTGTGAAGTTGTGGAAGTCGGTGTAGGCGCGGTCGTGGGTGTGCGTGAGATGCAGGCGTGGTCATAGGTCTGTGAAAGTTGTAGGCTATGTCACAGATGTGTGAAGGAAGTAGGCGAGATCACAGGTCTGTGAATGCTGTAGGCTATGTCACAGATGTGTGGAGGAAGTAGGCGAGATAACAGGTTTTTCAATGCTGTAGACTATGTCACAGGTGTGTGGAGGAAGTAGGCGAGATCACAGGTTTGTGAATGCTGTAGGCTATCTCACAGATGTGTGGAGGAAGTAGGCGAGATCACAGGTTTGTGAATGATGTAGGCTATGTCACAGATGTGTGGAGGAAGTAGGCGAGATCACAGGTTTGTGGATGATGTAGGCTATGTCACAGATGTGTGGAGGAAGTAGGCGAGATCACAGGTTTGTGAATGCTGTAGGCTATGTCACAGATGTGTGGAGGAAGTAGGCGAGATCACAGGTCTGTGAATGCTGTAGGCTATGTCACAGATGTGTGGAGGGAAGTAGGCGAGATCACATGTGTGTGGATAATGTAGACGTTACATGTGTGTGGATAATGTAGACGAGATCACAGGTGTGTGGATGATGGAGACGAGTTCACCGGTGTGTGGATGATGTAAACGAGATCACAGGGGGTGTGAATGATGTAGGCGAGGTCACAGGTGTGTGGATGATGTAGTCGGTGTCACAGGTGTGTGGATAATGTAGAAGAGGTCACATGTGTGGGGGTGATATGGGCGAGATCACTGATGTGTGGAGAAAGTAGGCGAAATTACAGTTTTATGGGTGATTTAGGCGAGGTTACAGGTTTGTTGATGATGTAGACAAGATCACAGGTGTGTGAAGAAAGTAGGCGAGATAACAGGTTTGTGGTTGTCGTAGGCTATGTCACAGGTGTGTGAAGGGAAGTAGGCAAGATAACAGGTTTGCCAATGCTGTAGGCTATGTCACAGATGTGTGGAGGAAGTAGGCGAGATAACAGGTTTGTGGTTGTCGTAGGCTATGTCACAGGTGTGTGGAGGGAGTAGGCGAGATAACAGGTTTGTGGTTGTCGTAGGCTATGTCACAGGTGTGTGGAGGGAGTAGGCGAGATAACAGGTTTGTGGTTGTCGTAGGCTATGTCACAGGTGTGTGGAGGAAGTAGGCGAGATAACAGGTTTGTGGTTGTCGTAGGCTATGTCACAGGTGTGTGGAGGGAGTAGGCGAGATAACAGGTTTGTCAATGCTGTAGGCTATGTCACAGGTGTGTGGAGGAAGTAGGCGAGATCACAGGTTTGTGGATGATGTAGGCTATGTCACAGATGTGTGGAGGAAGTAGGCGAGATAACAGGTTTGTGAATGCTGTAGGCTGTGTCACAGGTGTGTGGAGGGAAGTAGGCGAGATCACAGGTGTGTGAATGCTGTAGGCTATGTCACAGATGTGTGGAGGAAGTAGGCGAGATCACAGGTTTGTGAACGCTGTAAGCTATGTCATAGGTGTGTGGAGGAAGTAGGCGAGATCACAGGTTTGTTGATGATGTAGGCTATGTCACAGATGTGTGGAGGAAGTAGGCGAGATAACAGGTTTGTGAATGCTGTAGGCTATGTCACAGGTTTGTGGTGAATGTAGTCGAGATCACTGGTGTGTGGAGAAAGTAGGCGAGATCATTTTTATGGGTGATTTAGGCGAGGTTACAGGTTTGTTGATGATGTAGACAAGGTCACATGTTTGTTGATGATGTGGGCGAAGTCACAGGTTTGTGGATGATGTAGGCGAAGTCACGGGTTTGTGGATGATGTAGGCGAAGTCACAGGTTTGCGGATGATGTAGGCGAAGTCACAGGTTTGCGGATGATGTAGGCGAAATCACAGGTTTGTTAATTATGTAGGCAAGGTCACAGGTTTATTAATGATGTAGGCAAGGTCGCAGGTTTGTGGATGATGTAAGTGCGATCACAGATCTGTGGAGGATGTAGGCGAGATCACAGGTGTGTTGGTGATGTAGGCGAGATCACAGGTGTGTTGGTGATGTAGGCGAGATCACAGGTGTGTAGATGACATAGGCCAGTGGTGTTCAAACCTTCCTAATGCCGCGACCCCTAAATACAGCTCCCTCATATTGTGGCGAGCCCTAAAAAATGTTTTGTTAAAAACTTCAATGAATATATGTTTTCCGATGGTCTTAGGCGATCTTCGTGAAAGGGTCGTTCCATCCCAAAAAGGGTCGAGACCGGCGTGTTGAGAATCGTTGATGTAGGCGAAATCACAGGTTTGTGGATGATGTAGGCGAAGTCACAGGTTTGTGGATGATGTAGGCGAAGTCACAGGTTTGTGAATGATCGTAAATACAGGCATGGTCTGATGCTGGGATGTGAAATGATGGAAGCTGGTCATCACGCGCAAGCCATTAGGATGAAAACATCAGCTGAGGCCCCCCACGCACGCCCCTTCCACCCCCCCCCCGAGCAACCCCTGCGGACTAGTTGACAACAAACCACCTAGCGTTAGTTTCGACAGTGGTACTGAGAGCCGACCATTTAGTTAGTTAGTTTGTTAGTTCGTTCGTTAGTTTGTTAGTTAGCTACCTAGTTCGTTAGTTCGTTCGTTAGTTGTTAGTTAGCTACCTAGTTTATTAGTTCGTCGTTAGTTAGTTAGTTAGTTAGTTAGTTAGTTAGTTAGTTAGTTAGTTAGTAAGTTAGTTAGTTAGTTAGTTCGTCGTTAGTTCGTCGTTAGTTCGTCGTTAGTTCGTCGTTAGTTCGTCGTTAGTTCGTCGTTAGTTCGACGTTAGTTCGTCGTTAGTTCGTCGTTAGTTCGTCGTTAGTTCGTCGTTAGGTCGTCGTTAGTTCGTCGTTAGTTCGTCGTTAGTTAGTTAGTTAGTTAGTTAGTTAGTTTGTTAGTTAGTTAGTTAGTTAGTTAGTTAGGGTTAGTTAGTTAGTTAGTAGTTAGTTAGTTAGTTAGTTAGTTTAGTTTGAGTTAGTTAGTTAGTAGTTAGTAGTAGTTTAGTTAGTTAGTTAGTTTAGTTAGTAGTTAGTTAGTTAGTTAGTTAGTTAGTTAGTTAGTTAGTTAGTTAGTTAGCTAGTTAGTTAGCTAGGTAATTAGTTAATTAGTTAATTACTTAGCAAGCTAGCTAGTTAGCTAGTTAATTAGTTAGCAAGCTAGCTAGTTAGTTAGTTAGTTAGTTAATTAGTTAGTTAATTAGTTAGCAAGCTAGCTAGTTAGTTAGTTAGTTAGTTAGTTAGTTAATTAGTTAGCAAGCTAGCTACTTAGTTAATTAGTTAGCAAGCTAGCTACTTGGTTAATTAGTTAGCTAGTTAGTTAGTTAGTTAGTTGGTTAGTTGGTTAGTTGGTTAGTTGGTTAGTTGGTTAGTTGGTTAGTTGGCTAGTTGGTTAGTTGGTTAGTTGGTTAGTTGGCTAGTTAGCTAGTAAGTTAGTAAGTTCGTCGTTAGTTCGTCGTTAGTTCGTCGTTAGTTCGTCGTTAGTTCGTCGTTAGTTCGTCGTTAGTTCGTCGTTAGGTCGTCGTTAGTTCGTCGTTAGGTCGTCGTTAGGTCGTCGTTAGGTCGTCGTTAGTTCGTCGTTAGTTAGTTAGTTAGTTAGTTAGTTAGTTAGCAAGCTAGCTAGTTAGTTAGTTAGTTAGTTAGTTAATTAGTTAGCAAGCTAGCTGCTTAGTTAATTAGTTAGCAAGCTAGCTACTTAGTTAGTTAGTTAGTTAGTTAGTTAGTTAGTTGGTTAGTTGGTTAGTTGGTTAGTTGGTTAGTTGGTTAGTTGGTTAGTTGGTTAGTTGGTTAGTTGGTTAGTTGGTTAGTTGGTTAGTTAGCTAGTTAGTTAGTTAGTTAGTTAGTTAGTTAGTTAGTTAGTTAGTTAGTTAGTTAGTTAGTTAGCTAGTTAGCAAGCTAGTTAATTAGTTAGCAAGCTAGCTAGTTATTTAGTTTGACTTTGCTCTTGAGCCTAAAGCGGTGGGTAGGTCAGAGGTCACAGCTCTCCGTGTTTTTTTTTAGCTGTCATTCACTAACTGCTTCCACCCACCACTACATCATCCTGGGGATGTTAGCAAGTCGCAACTTTTCTCACACAGTAAAGAAACCAAACGGCCCAGAACACCCAGTCCGTTAATAACCACAACACGAAAACATCATTTTCCAGCCGCTTTTTCTTGACAACTTTCGTCTGCCCGAGCCGTCATCTTCTACTTTACTTAATATCCTTGCGACTGAGAGCTACGACCATCAACCGCCCTCATATCCTTCCGCTCTGGGTCCCAGAAACACCAGGAGCCCACACAAATGAACTCATCAGACGCTGTCCCGGCAACTCATTCCTGTACCATCTACTGTTTCATCATCGCTTGCCTGATTATCGAAGTAATAAAACCGGGCAACGGACTCGTGTTTTGATACAGATCCTCTTCCCGCCTCCCCCGGTCACGTCTGGTAATGGCCATTTCGTTGCGAGTCCGTGGACCTTTTATGGTTTTCGCTTATTAGGGCCCGACCTGGCCGTCAACGCGGGATCAGACATTCTAGAGTGACCAATCATGTTGGGTGCTGGTTGGGGAAGGGGGAGGGGGGCTAGAGAGAGAGAGAGACAAAGGGAGAATGATAGAGAAGAAGAGGGGAGACAAGGCGAGATAGAGCGAGGAAAAGATACAGAGAAGGAGAAGGAGATAGGACGAATGGCGGTTGGGGTAGATAAAGTAGAAACACACACACACACACAGAGCGAGAGAGAGAGAGAGGGAGAGAGAGAAAGAGAGAGAGATAAGAAGAAGAAGAAGACGGACAGAGAAGGAGAGAATCGGTGAGAGATTGTAACAGAGACAGGGTGAGGGGGTGAGAGACAGAACAGTAGGGAAAGTGGTGGGGGAGGGGGGGGGAGACAAGAAACATCATTTTAGATAATCTTATCTTATACAAGGTAGATTGCACAAAATGTATGTCTGTCTGACTGTCTGACTGTCTGACTGTCTGTCTGTCTGTCTGTCTGTCAGTTTCTGTCTGTCTGTCTGTCTGTCTGTCTGTCTGTCTGTCTGTCTGTCTGTCTGTCTGTCTGTCTGTCTGTCTGTCTGTCTGTCTGTCTGTCTGTCTGTCTGTCTGTCTGTCTAACTCTCTGTCTGTCTCTCTGTCTGTCTCTCTGTCTGTCTCTCTGTCTGTCTCTCTGTCTGTCTCTCTGTTTGTCTGTCTCTCTGTCTGTTTCTCTGTCTGTTTCTCTGTTTGTCTGTCTGTTTCTCTGTTTGTCTGTCTGTCTGTTTCTCTGTTTGTCTGTCTGTCTGTTTCTCTGTTTGTCTGTCTGTCTGTTTCTCTGTTTCTCTGTCTGTCTGTTTCTCTGTTTGTCTGTCTGTCTGTTTCTTTGTTTGTCTGTCTGTCTGTTTCTTTGTTTGTCTGTCTGTCTTTCTGTCTCTCTCTCTCTCTCTCTCTCTCTCTCTCTCTCTCTCTCTCTCTGGCTGGCTGCCTGGCTGTCTGTCTGTCTGCCTAACTATCTACACATCTACATAAATAACTAAGTACCTATCTATTTATACATCCATCAATCCATCTATATATAAAACCACACACAGGCAAAACAACAGACATAACAGACAGTTTTCCCCCGTCCTGTTATCCCCCATACATCGTCTAGTTGTGGTCCCATCGACAAGCTTTTAACCAGGCCCCAACTCTATTACGTGTGGGCTGGGCAGGACCTTATTACCAGCTATCTCCAGCCCCTAAATCTACTGGCTATTACACGTCCTGTCCTGGTTTTTTTTTTTTCTATCAGATGGCATGAGATGGGATTCCAGGTCCTGGTTTAGGGCAGGAGGAACGGACGAAGCCGTGAACGTACTTTACTTTCAGGGTCAGGTAAGGAACCGATAGCAAGATGTGGTTGTATGCGTAGTTCTTTCCGTGTGGGTTCCGGGGTCCCACCGGGAGGAATAGATCCACTGTCTCCTAGAAAGCATTTGGTAAAGAGGGTATTTTCTTCGAAGACGGAGTGCATCTGCGTAAAAGGCGAGGAAGCAACAGTCTGCATACAAGTAGGTAAAATGGATGTGCACGCAAAACACAATCTCTGGAACAAGACAAAGGTCCAGAAGTGGATGAACAACCAGAACTTTTCCCTGGAGTTTAAAGCCGATCAAAGCTAAAGAGCCGCAGAAGCAGTAGTATTATCAGTAGCAGTAGTAGTAGCAGTAGTAGTAGCAGTAGCAGTAGTGGTAGTAGTAGTAGTAGTGGTGGTAGTAGTAGTAGTTAGTAGTAGTGGTGGTAGTAGTACTAGTGGTAGTAGTAGCAGCAGCAGTAGTACTAGTGGTAGTAGTAGCAGCAGCAGCAGTAGTAGTGGTAGTAGTTGTTGTTGTTGCAGTAGTATTTGCAGCAGCAGTAGTTTTTTGGTTAAGTGCTATGTTGACGATTCTAAATAGGGCCGCGTTAGCGCAGTCAATAGGAGACACACTTTGAAATCCTGCGATGGTCGGTGTCTGATACCGAGCAGCTCCCGGGGGTTCACCCAGCCCCTAGGAAATGGGTATCAGAGTTGACACTCTGGGGTAAATGGAGGAACGTCGATGCAGCTACGGAGTTGCTTGCAGACGGCGACACAGGCGGACAGTTTCTTATCCACTGGTGGCAGAGCACTTATGGTTTATAGCCGTGTGCAATGACGCCGTTCACATCTCCCGACTTTACCTTTGCCTTTAATTCAACATTTAACAGTTAACACATAAGTAAAGAGAAGACGTCTGTTTATTTTTAAGAAAAAAAAAAACGAGTGTGGGGGGGGGGGGGGGGGGCACTTAGCCCGATGTAATATAGGCTGGGAGTTGGGGCGGGGAGTTGGGAAGGGGTTATAAAGGTAGTGTGGAGGGCATGAGCACCAAGGTTCCGTGCGTCCCAAAAGCAGCATACAACAATATCCTCTAGAACAGTGGCTCTTAATCTTCCTAATGAGGCGACTCTTTCATACAGTCCTTGAAATTGGCCACCCCAAACAATACAATCATTTTCGTTGCTACTCCATAACTTTAGTGAATATGTGTTTCCCGATGGTCTTTGGTGACCCCTGTGAAAGGGTCGTTCGAGCCACACAAAGGTCATGACCCACAGGTTGAGAACCGCTGCTCTAGAAAGACAAATAGGTGCCTACGAGAATATGTGTGTATATACATATAATGTGTGTGTGTTTGTGTGTGTGTTTGTGTGGGTATGTGGGTATGTGTGTGCGCGTTGGTGTGGGTGTGTAAGGGTGTGGGTGTGTGTGAGGGTACAGGTGTGGGTCTGTGTGAGAGTACGGGTGTGGGTCTGTGTGTGGGTGTGTGTGAGAGTACGGGTGTGGGTCTGTGTGAGGGTGTGGTTGTATGTGTGTAAGGGTGTGTGTAAGGGTATGTGTGTGTAAGGGTGTTTGTGTGTGTGAGTGTAAGGGTGTGTGTAAGAGTGTGTGTGTGTGTGAGTGTGTAGGGTGTGTGTGTGTGTAGGGGGTGTGTGTGTGTGTAAGGGTGTGTGTGTGTGTAAAGGTGTGTGTGTGAAAAAGGGAGATTTAAAAAACCCATCCCCCACATCTGGGAGCCCTAACATTACCACACGTGCCGCCAGACAAGGAACCACACGTTCCTGGACTCAGGTCCGAAGGCGGGAGCTGCAGCAGGCAGGCAGGAGAAATGTGCGGTCGATAGACACATTTCAACAGAGACGACCTAGTTCCCATAACTGGGGATATGTCCCGCACATAGATCGTCGATCAGAGGGGTATACATGAGGCCAAACAACAGGCAGATAAACAACACACGAAAGGGATGACTGCCAGGGAAAACACCTGGGCCCTGTAACAAATAAACTACCCCCTCCCCCCCCCACATACTGTATAGACATGTGGTCAATACCACACCGACCGCCTTTGCTTTCCAGATCCCCCAAAACAGATGCTATGGATCTTTTTCTTCATCTTCTTCTTCTGGCCCTCGAAGGCATAACAAGTGGCCCGCGAATCACTGCTAGTTATATTGTTTTAAAGATTTTTTTCCAGGCTAATACCGAGAGTCGCCGTGGCGAAGCGGCTAGACGCTCGCCGCGGATCAGACGGTCGTGGGTTCGCTCCCTGGAGGAGCCGGACTTTTTTTTTCAAAAATTACCTTGGTTCCCAGGTCGACCCAGCCTTGAGTGGGTACCGGGTGCAGTCCCGGAAAGTAAAGGCGGCAGGGGTGATGCTGACTACCTCACCCATATTGGCCGATTGGTCTATCAAATATAGCTTTAACCCTTTATGCCCTATACGCCTAAAGGCGTGGAAAAGGGTCCTTTACTTACTTTGCTAGGGCTCATACCTCTGGTTCGTGACTTTTTAATAAATGTGACCCTTGAGTAAACTTAGTTGAACAGCTCTGGTAAGGGACAGAGGATGTGGAGTCCATACTGAATTGACCAGTTGTGCAGTAAAAGTCTCCCTAAGAAAAACACTCCTCCAGTTTCAAATCGGATTTAATAGCGCTGGAGAAACCATATTACTGGGTGAATGGAAATGGTTGTACTGGTTGAAAACCTGCTTAGATTGCAAGCAGTGCTCCCCGTGTGGGTTTCGGGGTCCCTTTGTGGGGGAAACAAGAACAGACCCCCTACCTCCATAACATGCATGTCGTAGAAGTCGACTAATTGAAGGCGAACTTCAAAGTCGGAGTGCAACTGCCCGAGCGGCAAGGAACGACTTGCTACACACAAATAAGCCAGTAAAACGGATGTACACGTCTAAATGTACCAGGACTTCCGCGGGAGTTTACAGCTGGTGAAGAAAGAAGTGATCAATGCAAAATAATAAACAACTACAGGTTCGTATGCTTTCATCTCTACAGAGTCAAATGAGACAGCTAACCGAGCAGATTGGGCTGTAGTTGATTCCAGGCACTGAAACATTACGGGAAATGAAAGAGCAGATTGTGTAGCAATAAGTAATACACAAAATTCAGATACAGGACCCACTTGTGATAAACTAAAACCCATATCAAGGCTCAATTTGAGAGTATTCGAACACTTTCCATCCCCGACACAATCCTGAAGACCCAGTTAAACTTTTCACACAAAAGCCACAGACCATTGTTTTTAGATTCAGACAAGCTTTACATGCAGTTCACCATGGCGTAGCGGCTAGACGCTTGCGTTCAAATCAAAGGTCGTTAGTTTGCTCCCTGGCGAAGCCTGCCTTTTTTCAAAAAAGCCTTGAGTGGGTACCGGGTGCAGTCTCGGGAAGTAAAGGCGGGCCGTGTGATGCTGACCATATCACCCATCTTGTGCTGATTGGTCTAAAAAAAATATAGGTCTAACCCTATACGCCTAAAGGCACCTTTACATCTTTACTACATGCAGTAACGAAGTCACGAGTCTGCCCAGTTAGCATTCCTGCGAAAAACATTCTGTATGGATCAGTGGAAGACATTCATTGCTCCAAAGACTTCATGGATGCATGTGTTAAACCTCCTCTGGAAACCACTGGCAAGGAAGAAGAGAAAAGAGACGTAGACGACCTGCTGGGTCAACGCGTGTTAAGACTAAGTCAGCACTCAGTTCGCTGGTCGGTTTTCCCGGAAATAATCTTAGCACCAGGAATTTGAACATATAATCATATAGAATAATGCGTTAGCGCAGTCGATAAGAGGCCCGCTTTCAAATCCAGCTGCGACTCGCTATAGCCACGGTCGATGTTCGAAACCTAGCGGTTCCCGGGGTTCCCCCAGCATGTAGGAAATGGGTACCAGAGTTGACACTCTGGGGTAAATGGAGGAACGTCGCTGTAGCTACGGAGTTACTTGCGAACGGCGACACAGGTGGACAATTCTTATCAGCTGTCCCGACTGGTGGCAGAACACTTATGGTTAATAACCATGTGCAATGATGCTGGTTCATACCTCCCGACTTGACCTTTTACCTTTTTAGAATCACAACCCTGTTGGTAAGTAGGCAAGTGATTGTGCTAATGTAACTGGCCAGGCCTGTCTGAACAACGGACTAATAGATGATGTGGTTGTTCTTTATCTTCTTCTTCTCGTTCGCCGGCTGTAAGCTCTGGTGGAAAGTTTTAGTTGTGTTGTCCATTTCCTAGTCCTGTTCCTAAATGTTGCGTGCACATCCGTTTCACAGATCTGACTTATTTGTATGCAGATTGTTAGGTTTCTTGTCTCTTAGCCAGATACACTCTGACTTCGAAAAACGCCCCTCCGCCACCCCATTAGTCGACTCTTACGACATGCTTGTTGGGTAGGCGGGGTGTCTGACGATGTTCTCCCCACATGTGGACCCCGGAACCCACACAGGGATAATGGGTTACATAAATAATTGTTATCGTGGAAAGGTTGATACTACGTCCTGTGTTCTAGGTTTGCCACGGCCGTCCGGTCGGTACCTCCTCCATCCACCACCCCCCCCCCCCCCCCCCCCCGGTCCCCCTAAGGTTAAGGTTAGTTGCGTATCCTATACAGGACGTTGCAGAACCAACCCCAACAGTCCCTGGCTCTTGTGTGGTTTTTCTAGGCAAATTTACGTCCAGTAGTTTGCCATTGCTTTCTGGAGGGTCGGCTTTCTTGATACCACTGTCGAAACCAACGCAAGGCACATGGCCCGCCGCTGGGATCGAACCCGGCATCCCGGCATTATGAAGAGTTCGCATCGACTTAGCCGACGGTCCCCCTAAAAATACAGCAAATGGTCCGGGTTTATAAAACAGTCTAGGAAAAAGCTTGAAAATGGAACCTCGTACACTTGTATCTGTAGACCTTATTAAATGTTATACTTTTCGATACTTTTAATGCTTGAAAATGTGGTGTTGAGAATTTTCATGCAAGAATTCTTTTTATTTTGTTATTGCAGTTAAAGAACATATTGTTTCGTTTATTTCTTAGCGGAAATATTTCGGTTTTTAATACCAATGTTGACCCAGTAATTAACCCGTTCACCCTGGTAGCCTAGGCGAAAAAAAAAGTTTGGTGGCAAGAAGTGGGATGTCCCGATTTCTACTCAAGATATTTTGGTCATCATAGTCTGTGGATAGACATAACAATAATAGCAAGAATAACAATTGTCTGGAACAGAAATAACAGGAACAACGAATATCTCCCACAAGACAAATAGCGACCTGTCTGGTGGGAGGATTGTGCTAAATTCGATGTGGAACCATTGTGTTCGACTTGTCTTCAACACTTACAGTCTACAGACCATAAATATTTTAGTATGTTTCAATTATAACGTGTTCAACCTGTTTAGAATATCCTCGCTGAACTTGTCGTGCACCGCTGTTCTACATTGGTCCTTACTGGTCGGCACCTGTGGCATTAGCGATGCGAAAGCGCTCCGTAGTGCCGGGTTCGATCCCAGCTACAGGTGATTAGACAGCTGACCGCCTTGCGTTGATTACGACATTGGCGTCGAGAGTCGACCGTTTAGTAGCAATGGCAAACAACTGAACGTAAATTTGGCTAAAAACACAACATGCAAACAATGTTGGGGCTACTTCTGCAACTGGTAACAGAGGACAGCCACCGGGATGTAGCGGCTGGACACCCGCCTGTCGATCCCATGTTCGTGGGTTCAAATCCGAACACAACCGCCCTTTTTTTCATAAATGATCTTGGTTCCCTGATCTGATGGAAGTTTGGAAGGGCCGAATGTAAGACAGGCCTGCGTGCCTAATTTGGAACCCTTTGAAAATAAAGTTAGTTTGTTCGTTCGTTCGTTCGATCGACCGAGCCTTAAATAGGTACCAGGTAGAGTTGTGGGACGTAAAGGCGGGGGATGTGAAGTTGATCCCATTTCCCACCAATTGCTGATGTAGGACGATAGGGAGGGAAAGTGACAAAGCTGGATCTAACCGATGAAGCCCTAAGGTATATAAAGCCCTTGGGCCCCTACCGTTTTAAATTACATCAGTTAATCCCAGGAAACTTAAAAAATATATACGCCTTTAAATATATATGCCTTTAAATATATACGCCTTTAAATATATACGCCTTTAAATATATACGCCTTTAAATATATACGCCTTTAAATATATATGCCTTTAAATATATATGCCTTTAAATATATTTGCCTTTAAATATATATGCCTTTAAATATATATGCCTTTAAATATATACGCCTTTAAATATATACGCCTTTAAATATATACGCCTTTAAATATATACGCCTTTAAATATATATGCCTTTAAATATATATGCCTTTAAATATATATGCCTTTAAATATATATGCCTTTAAATATATATGCCTTTAAATATATGGTTGATGGAATAATGTTGTTTAATAAAGTATGTGTCTGCAAAATTACAGAAATGGTAGAATCATCTAAAATGCTCTATTACAATAGAATTGCGTTGTGAACAAAACACAGCAATTTGTTGAGGCCTCTGCAGAATCTGAAGCCCTGAGCTGCTGTTTAGTTAGCTTATGCCTAAATCAGCACTGCAAAGTGAGATTATTTTTTTTAATTCAGATTTTAGGCTCGTATTTATCTCCCTTCCCCTACCCCCCTTTACCCCCCCCCCCCCCCCCCCTTACTTACCCCCCCCCTTACCCCCCCCCCCCCCCCTCCCACTTTCCCCCCCCCCCTTACCCCCCCCCCCCCCCCCCCCGCCCCCACTTGAAAAGAAACGCCTTTTTTATTTTGGCGCCACATCTTCAAAAACAAACAGCGGGAAACAAAGTGAAAGAAATATGGCAAACATGACCCTTTTTCCATTAACACCGATAGAAACACGAGATTAAAAACAATCATACCAAAACTAATCGAAACAAACCCACAAAGAAATATGAAGACAAGTAACATGCGGATTCCGATCCGACCTCACTTCCAACCCAACTTCATTTATCTAGTCACGGGACGCAACTATGTTTACGACACTCAAGAGAGACAACCACCAATTATTTCCGGGAGAAAATGCAAAAATATATTTCTTCATTCTCGTGTTGTTGTTTTTGTTGTTGTTGTTTTTTAAATATCCTTTTATTTAAAATCTAAAACTTGATTTATATTCAACTAGGGACCTGGTTTTCTTTAACCCAGGCGAGAAAGGTTGATTATGCTTTGCAGATTCCAATAAAACAATTGCAAGGAGATCTGTGATCCAGTCAACATACGATTAGTTGAAACAGATTGCAGGCGATATATCTCTTGCAGGCCGTTTTATTAAAACTCATTGTGAGGGATGAGTTCCATGGCAAAGATTCGTACATCCGGGGGAAACTTAAATGAGAATGATGCGTCATTGTTGACCTGGTGTTGTCTCTTCCTCGGATGTCTTTGCTTGCTCTGTTAGCTCCAGGAATGTTCTTAGTTCCAGCTTGTTTGTATGTTTTCTTGAAATGTTGAAAAGGTTAACCTGTCCATGTATTATTCATTCATCCGTCAAATGAAATCTATTCATTCAAAGTTTAATCCATCCATCGGTATAATTGGTGATGATGATGACGATGGTGATGATGATGACGATGATGATGATTGTAAGGGTGATGAGGATGATGAAGATGACGATGATAACGACGACGAAGATGAGGATGATTATGATTTTAAGAATGATGATGATTATGATGACGACGATTGTGATCATGATTGTATGATGGTAATGATTGTAATGATGACGACGATGGTGATGATGATTGTAATGATGACGATGGTGATGATGATGTGACAATGATGTTGATGATGACAATGATAGTGATAATGACGATGAAGACGATGATTATGTCGATGACGAGGAGTACTATGACGATGATGCCGACTATGATGATAATGACCATGAAAAATGACGATGATAACAAATTATGATGACGGCGATGATGACCTCGATGATAACATTGATGACGGCGATGATGATGACGGCGATGATGAAGGCGATAATGACCTCGATGATGACCTTGATGACGGCGATGATGATGATGACGGCGATGATGATGATGACGACGTTGATGATGATGACGGCGTTGATGATGATGATGACCTCGATGATGACCTTGATGACGGCGATGATGATGACGGCGATGATGACCTCGATGATGACATTGATGACGGCGATGATGATGATGACGGCGATGATGATGATGACGACGTTGATGATGATGACGGCGTTGATGATGATGATGACCTCGATGATCACCTTGATGACGGCGATGATGATGATGACGGCGATGATAATGGCGATGATGATGATGATGATGACGACAACACTGATTATGATTTCTATGATAAAACAACCACGACGATGTTGTTAATACCGACCATGATGATGACAGCAACCACGACGACCAATATGATAATACACAAGACCACCACGATGAAGAGGATGATGATGACACCAACAAAACAACAACAACAAAAACAAACTATTATGACAACAATATACTCTCCTCCTAACCACCTCCCCTCCTGAACGTCAAGACAGGCAACAAGACCCACGACATGTCTCATCCACCCGCGTGTCTGGAGCTGCCCAACTGACCAGACCACCGAGACGTGTAAGATTGGGTCAGTACACGTCCACACACTTCGCTAAATTAACTAGACTGTTTCAGACTGGACGCTCAGCTACAAGGAAAACACGCCACCAATTCGACTTGCCGTTGAGTATAGAAAAGAGCGACGTTAGGACACTGCCTGCCCGTGTGGGGTCCTGGGCTCATTTATTTGAAGCGGGAGGGAGGGGGGCGGAGGACACACAAGCCCTTGCCAATCATGTCGTAAAAGGCGATCAATTTGAGACTAGCTGAAATTAGATGTGTTGTGCCTAGAGGTGCGATTTCACAAATTTGTTGTAAACCCCAACGCAACCCACCAATCGCATTTTTCAGA
>CAJHNH020000702.1:487500-700000 GCA_905116865.2 Candidula unifasciata | reverse complement strand
GTTTTTTCTTTGTTATCCAAAATGGGACCGCGTTACCCACACGAGGATATTGTTGATCTGACTGCTGTCAGCACAGGATGATGCTAGTTTCATTTTGACCATATGACCGAACCATTTCGTTCCTTGTTGTTCGATAAATCTAATTGCAGGTGTGTTTCCACCATTCCAATGATGTCTTGGTGTTTTTTTTTTTTTTTTTTTGGGGGGGGGGGGGGGGGGGGGCTCTTTTTAAAAAATGTTTTTGCTGAAATTATACTCATCAGGTCCTTAGCAGAACGTCGCTTTCATCACAGTCTGCCTGAAAGAAACTCGGTCTCTTGCCAATTCTCCAGCCTAGTGTACTTTCATACTCAAGGAGTCACTTATGTCCTGTGCCCATCTTCGTGTTGGTCGGCCCCTGCCCCTCCATCCTGGTACCATGCCTTCTGCTATAATTTTTTCCAATCCGTTGTGGCGCTTGATATGACCAAAATATTTCAGCTTCCGAGAAACGATGCTGTTTATTAGCCAATCTTCCTTGATGTTAAGATCTTTCAATATTTGTCAGTATTTCTCCTCTTCTTTGTCCAAGATATTATGAGAATCTTTCTATAGCATTTCGGCTCAAAAGCCCCTATTTTCTTTCTTAAGGACGTAATTATACTACAGAACCCATATCGGAGATCTCAGCACACAGTGGCAGTAATTTATTATCAGCGGTGGGCTGCGTGGTCTTGAAGTATGGCATCCGCCTCAAGTGCTGGAGGTCCCGGATTCAATCCCCGGTGAAAGCTATGATTTTTTCACGCGGAATTCTAGTAATTTCCTCTCTTTTCTGCGCAGTAAGACCGGACGCGCGTGCGTATTGTTGCGCACGTAAAACAAATTCCCTGGCAGTTGGAAATTGAAAAAAAATGGCCTGACGGCGCTGCTCTGGCAAAATTTTGAGTTGAAAATCTACCCAAAGTATTTAACGATCCTCACCAGTGCAACGGAGTTCGTGCACTGCGCTGGGATACCTCAGACTCCTGCTTGGGTTAGAAGTAGAACGGAGCACTTATGGGTTACACCCGTGTGCCATGATACTGATCGGTTGAATAAATAAACAGAAACTACAAACTGTATTTGACAAAAGAGTCAAAGTGTCTGAACAAGTTCTAGACTTGTGTACGGTTCTTCTCACGGTCGTGGGTGCAGGGACTGGCCAGCTGGTGCTGTAGAATCAGAAGTTCAACAAATGACGCATGATAATTCCTGCGCAGGTGATTTGATTACCTGTCTATACAGATGGCTCTCTACCGAAGGGCAGACGAAGTGCATGGGGTTCATTACAAAAGCGAATGGACGTCGCTTAGTGCATCAAAATCTGGCATATGATATAAAAAAGTATTGTTTGAGTTTGGAGGTGGAGGCAGTCTCCGCTGCCTTCCCCTGGCTTAAGAATCAGCTGTTACACACATGCCGTCATTGTAACTGACTCACAGAGCATGTTGAGAAAGGCGGAGACAGGCATACTCCGTGCAGAGTAGCAAGCATACTTTAGAGGTTCCGGGTATAACTGCCCTAGACCTCTAAAGTTCCGGATATTTTCTCCAGGATATGCCGGTGTGTTGGGAAATGAGCAGGCATATAGACTGGCCGGTTCTGTACCACTTAGTGGTGAACTTATGATGACAAGCTAAATGTTGTGAGGGCCCTTTGGGGGCGAGTGAACAGTGCAGGGGCACAAATAGATAACTACAGTCTGATGAGAATGGCACTGTGGGAAGTTACGATGGGATTTGGCCGACGCTCAACACTCAAGGAAAGATTGAAACGAATATACAATCATACAGGTACTGGTACCATTGGAATAGAAATTATTCGCTTGCAGTTGAAGATAAGAACGGAGCGCTTTTGGGAGTGTCCCAAATGCTGTGACATCGATTCTTAATATCTTTATTTAACATTCTACACCAAGAGAAATAAATTAGCTTACCATTTATTATTACCAGTTTAGATTTTATGAAAAATACGCCGCACGGAAGATGAAGAAACGTTCACCTAATGCTCACGAAACTCATGCAGAAACTGTAAGCTACCAGTATATAGTACTACGATGATAGTTGCTAACTGCAAAGCATACTCTACACAGCGCAGTGATGAGGAGGAAAATATCCGGCGATACCCTCTAAGTGTAAAACTTACCTGCTAAAACTTACACATACGAACTAATCACGCCGCGCCACTGGTTTTCATTTAACTAATAAAAAAGAACTTGTTTCTTGTAAAAGGGTCGGGGGGGGGGGGGGGGGGGGGGGGAGATACTTTGCTCCTATAAAACGGAGTCACGACTCGAAAGAGTTTTAATGAATAATTCTGTGAGTGGATTCAAAAGGGGGTCGCAAGTACAGACGATCAATCAAGAAAGTAGGACATTAAAAGTCGCCGTTTCTCAAATCAATCAAAGAACACAGGTGCACAATCGAGCACTGACCGGTCACTAGCTTATGGCGGTAATCCAGCGATTGAAGAAATTGTCACAAATTGACTGACATTCTGACAGATTGATTGACAGCTGCCCCTTCAGTGCCTGGGGACGGCGGTGAAATCAAGGGGGCGACGAAACATACGGACCTCCGTCGTGGCTTAGATTTGTGGGAGAGGGTTGTGATGGGCGGGGGGGGGGGGGAGATAATACCCAGCTAGCTACCTATATGCCTGCCTACTTGCGTACCTATACACTTATGTAGTACTAAATTCATAGACAGACAGACAGACAGACAGAGACAGACACAGCCAAATACAGATTCAGTCAAAGATAAAGACAGACAGACACAGACAGACACAGACAGACACAGACACAGACAGACACAGACAGACACAGACAGACAGACACAGACAGACGGACACAGACAGACGGACACAGACAGACGGACACAGACAGACGGACACAGACAGACGGACACAGACAGACGGACACAGACAAAGACAGATATAGACAGTCAAAGACAAAGACAGATTCAAACAAAGACAGATTCAAACAAAGACAGATTCAAACAAAGACAGATTCAAACAAAGACAGATTCAAACAAAGACAGTCAGACACAGACAGTCAGACACAGACAGTCAGACACAGACAGTCAGACACAGACAGACAGACACAGACAGACACAGACAGACAGACACAGACAGTCAGACACAGACAGTCAGACTCAGACAGACAGACACAGACAGTCAGACTCAGACAGACACAGACAGAAGACACGGACAGAAACAGACAGACAGAAACAGACAGGCAGACAGAAACAGACAGACAGACAGAAACAGACAGACAGACAGACGGACAGAAACAGACAGACAGAAACAGACAGACAGAAACAGACAGACAGAAACAGACAGGCAAATAGAGGCAGAGACAAATAGAGGCAGAGACAAATAGAGGTAGAGACAAATAGAGGCAGAGACAAATAGAGGCAGAGACGAATAGAGGCAGAGACGAACAGAGGCAGAGACGAACCGAGGCAGAGACGAACCGAGGCAGAGACGAACCGAGGCAGAGACGAACCGAGGCAGAGACGAACCGAGGCAGAGACGAACGGGGGCAGAGACGAACCGGGGCAGAGACGAACCGAGGCAGAGACGACGGGCGGGTGGATTGGATATGGATAGTTTATGATATATAATGACATAATAAATTGGAATAAGTAAACTGATTCTAGAATAAAGAAAAAACATGTCCAGCTTACCAAAAGTGTTAAAAACAATTATGACGATGCTAAAACTTATACACATAACTTACAGACTCTAAAGGAAAACGTCGATTTGAAACAAGAGAGATGTATGTCATAACATTAGACATTTGTCAATATAGTCAGACAAGAGACGAAAATCTGACATGTTAAAAAAATTTAAGAAATCTATAAAACCGGAGACATATTTTGAGCAAGTTTTGGAAATTGAACAAATTTATACCGGGACATTTGTACAGCGTTATAAACTGCACCATTTTGGATTGGCTTTTTACCCCACCAGGACATCACACAAGCGATAAACACCCGATGACACAAAGTGCCACCATGCGGATGAGGATCACTGTGGAGAGGTCCCAGAAACCGCGTTCAGACATTTGGCCATAATGATGACCTGCCTATATTACGGCCCCTGGCAAAAGCCAGAGTGGGGCTTCAAATAACAAAAAATAACGTCCTAAGAAGGACGTAATGATATATCATCATAGCTGCACCATTTTGAACTTTTCACGAAAAAAACAATAATAAACAACTTACTAGAGAGCATGACAACAGCTCCAACAGGGTGACATGACATATCCGTTGGCAAGTTCAAATTTCAAGCACAAAAATCTGCATTGGTTCCTATCTAGAAACAAAAAAATAAAAAAAAGTCTGGATTACGCAGTTCACACAGTTTCCGAATCGGTACACTTCATATCCGCAGTCTGTTCACACACTCCGGAATATTGCAGTCTTATGTCGGACAACTTTCACCCACTTTCTGTCCCCCTCTCATATTCTCCTTCCACTGCGCATGCTGGGGAGGGACTCTATCCCTTAGTGCGGTGGTTCCTCTACGGAAGCCCGCCGAGCATGTTGGGAAGCGATCCCCGCTTTGCCAGATTCCCAGAGTCCAGGTTTGGGGTTGGGATGAAATCAGAAAATTGTTTATTGGGTGGATGTGTGGTCGGGGGGAAGGGTACTTTGTGTGGCAGAGCGGAGAATTCCCACCAGGGGAATGGTATTTGTAAGTTATGATTTGAGAGAAATTGTCGGCAAATGAATATTTATAAGTTGTTTTGACAGATTCACACTGCGGTATTGTGTGTGTTACATAAGAGATGGGGCGTACACGCGTTTGTAATGAACGTTTTACTTCCCTTTTTTATTTCGTTATTCTTTCCTTCTTGATTCTGTCGTTGTCTCATTTATTTATTTATTTATTTATTTTTACTTATCACCCCCTCCCCTTCCCCCAATCCCAACCCACCCGAATCAACACCACTTATCGATCGTTGTCTTTATTTGTTTCTGTTTTAGTTTGTTTTTTTGCCTTGTGTTTCCTTCTTGTATGTTTTTTTTTAAATATTTATCCTTTTCACACTGTTTTTTTTTTTCGCTTCTATTTTCAGCTTCTTTATATGTATACTCTTTTCTTTCTTTCTTTCTTTCTTTCTTTCTTTCTTTCTTTCTTTCTTTCTTTCTTTCTTTCTTTCTTTCTTTCTTTCTTTCTTTCTTTCTTTCTTGCTTGCTTGCTTGCTTTTTTATTTTTCATTGTTGTATCTCTTCCTGCACTTTTTTTTTTATCTTTTCTGCTTTTTCTTTATTCCTCTCCTCTTTAGGTTGGTTTTCTTTCTCCCTCTGTCTGTATCTATTCTGTTTTCTGTCTGTATCTCACTTCATCTCTTCATTTATCCTCTTGATTCTCTCCTCACGTAGACAAGCTGTTGACCAATCGGTTCAGTTACAAGAACATCAAATCTTTAACTTTTCTCAAAAGGACAACTTCCTTCCCCGTCCGGCCATACGATTACATTTTCTATCGCCCCTCACACGCTCCTCCCACCTCCCCCCTTTCCCCAAATCACATACACACACGAATAGATACATACACACACGAATAGATACATACACACACGCATAGATACATACATACACGTACACACGCACAATCTGAGGCTATTCTGTTGCGAAAATGATTCAGTCATCGTTCGGTAATAAGCCATTTTTTGAAGTACCCTGTTTTAAATCCGAAAGAGAAGAATGATAGCTGGGCGATGTGTCTAGTAGAGCTGAATCAGCATCGCAGTTATACGGATATGAGAGTTGGATTCTCACAGTGGAAATGGAAAGGTGGATTCAGGCTTTCGAATACAAATCCTATAAACGGATATATACTTCTCTGTCATCTTTCATCCCCTCAATGTGCCCCAACCATTTCAATAAATTGGATTTCATGATGCCAGTGATTAACGGTGATTTCAACAGAATATGAATTTCGTTGTTGCTTCTCACTCTCAAGTCCTCGCTGTTTGCATCTTTGATGGGTCCAAAGATTCGTCGTAATGCTGTTTTCTAAAACATGTAATATTTAAGGTATCTTCTCTTTTAGTTGTGCTTCGTTTCAGAGCCATATACAATAATTACGACATAGCCATAATTACGACTACGACAACTACAATTACGACTACAATTACGACTGCAATTACGACTACAATTACGACTACAATTATGATTACAATTATGATTACAATTACGACTACAATTATGACTACAATTTTGATTACAATTATGATTACAATTACGACTACAATTATGATTACAATTACAATTATGATTACAATTACGACTACAATTATGACTACAATTATGATTACAATTATGATTACAATTACGACTACAATTACGACTACAATTACGACTACAATTACGATTACAATTATGATTACAATTACGACTACAATTACGACTACAACTACGACTACAATTACGACTACAATTACGATTACAATTATGATTACAATTACGACTACAATTATGATTACAATTACGACTACAATTATGATTACAATTACGACTACAATTACGACTACAATTACGATTACAATTACGATTACAATTACGACTACAATTATGATTACAATTACGACTACAATTATGATTACAATTACGACTACAATTATGATTACAATTACGACTACAATTATGATTACAATTACGACTACAATTATGATTACAATTACGACTACAATTACGGCTACAATTACGATTACAATTACGGCTACAATTACGATTACAATTACGGCTACAATTACGATTACAATTACGGCTACAATTACGATTACAATTACGGCTACAATTACGACTACAATTATGATTACAATTACGACTACAATTACGACTACAATTACGGCTACAATTACGATTACAATTACGGCTACAATTACGATTACAATTACGGCTACAATTACGATTACAATTACGGCTACAATTACGACTACAATTACGGCTACAATTACGACTACAATTATGATTACAATTACGACTACAATTACGACTACAATTACGGCTACAATTACGATTACAATTACGGCTACAATTACGATTACAATTACGGCTACAATTACGATTACAATTACGGCTAAAATTACGACTACTTCTATAACTTTTTATATAATTAATTACCTAACCAATTCATAGGTCCTTGGCGACCCCAGTCCAGAATATTTCACCCCCCCCCCCCCCACCCACCCCCTATTAGTGTTTTCATGATTTCTATACCATGCTTGCGATCTCCCAGCAATAATCTCAAACGTAGGTCAAAAACGTAGGAAGAAAAAGAACAACCTGTGGGTAGAGAAGTATGTCCAGGAGGATGGAGTGGGGCGGGGGAGAGGATCGTAGGGAAGATTTATGAACCAGGGTCAGACATGTTTTGATTATCTGCCCTTTGCGTCTGTGTGGCTCTGAAAAGCCTCCTGAAAATTTTTGTCGATCGATTTAATAGCTTTGCTGACAAATTTTTATTGGTAAAAATCATCAACGGGCTGGGTACTTCACGGGATTGTACTTCTGCAATCTTTCTCCTGTGTCTGTAGAATGTTATCTCCCAATGGAGAACAGACCCTCAATCATCTTATGCGAGATCCTACTATCTTTTTTTGTTTTCTCTGGGTGTTTCCTTTATGACGTTATCCTGTTATTTATCATTCCACGTCTTCTTCTTCTGTCTTCGTCTGATACGTAAATGTCTGTTTTTTTTCCTTCTTCTTCTTCTTTTTCTTCTTTTTCTTCTTCTTCTTCTTCTTCTGCTGCTGCTGCTGCTGCTGCTGCTGCTGCTGCTGCTGCTGCCGCTGCCGCTGCCGTTGCTGCTGCTGCTGCTGCTGCTGCTGCTGCCGCTGCTGCTGCCGCTGCCGCTGCCGCTGCCGCTGCTGCTGCTGCTGCTGCTGCTGCTGCTGCTGCTGCTTTTTCCTCCTCTGTATCTATATAAGGAGATCTTTCTCTTCTCGTAAACTCGGTGAAAAGTGTTGCTTGTTTGTCCGCTTCTGGACTTTACTCTTGCTCCAGACCTTGAGCTTTTCCTGCACATCCGTTTCACAGATCTGGTTTGTGTGTGTGCTTGCAGATTGTTGGTTCCTTGCTTCTTAGGCTGCTGCCCTCCAATTTCGAAAAAAAAATCCAGTAAGTTGCCTCTTACGACATGCTTGTTAGGGAAGTGTGGGTCAGTCTCCTTCCCCCCCCCCCCCCACCTCCTTTAAAGTGTCGCTAAAAAACCCACAAGGGAATATTAGTAGATGTTACCAGATCATTTTCTGTGGGACATAACAACAGCTGCAGAGCACTTACATGTATCATCGAGACAGCAACAGGGGAGCAACAATAACAACGAGGACAGCAACAGCAGCAACAATAACAACGAGGACAGCAACAGCAGCAGCAATAACAACGAGGACAGCAACAGCAGCAACAATAACAACGAGGACAGCAACAGCAACAATAATCTACATCTGTATTATCAAAGACATACATGTGCAGCCACGGGTAAGCACCAGCAGACGAACTCGGTGATATAAAACTATGGGCCGTGCAAGACTCGGGTCTGACCGGAAGTCGATAATTATACATCTGAGATACATTAGCCAGACTTTAACATCAGACTTCCCTTGAACTCTGTCTAGGGGTCATTTGTTTTATTCGCAGTACCGTTTCTTCTGTCCACCCGCCCCCCCCCCTCCCCGCCCCATGTTTACACTTTTTTCCCCTGTCAAAGACGAGAAAGAAGCAGCATAAAACTATATAAATCCTATCCTGATATATGGAAGTGAATGATGGACAGTTTTGTAAAAACAACATGTGGAAGCGGCGGAGATGTGGTTTTATAGACGGATGATGAGAATACTCTGAACAAACGATGAATGCAATGAAGACGTCTTGAAAGAAACTGACTCAAGATTAGAAATGATTGCCCACATCAGAAGAAGAAAATCTCTTGGTCATAAGATCCCTTTTCACGCCTTTCGGCGCATCGGGCATTTGGGCAGAGCGTCCCATATATTTTTACAGACCATCAGCACTCAGTGGGTAATGTGGTCAGCATTACGCCGGCTGTCTTTACTTTCCCAGGACAGCCCATCCTGGTACCCATTTTAGGTTGGGTCGACCTGCGACGTCCCTTGGTCATACCCATATATAAACAGAGGGGGAAGCCTTGAGGCCGTTAAATATTATACATTATTAAAGTAACAGAAAATGTATTGATCGGCACTCATAGAAAGAAGTAGAAAGATAGAAGAAGACACTAGACAACATAAAAATCGAAAGCTATGGATACCGTGCCAGGGAATCGAACCTGTCACCTCCAGACGGCGTTTGCGCCTCGCTATGGAAACAAGTGTACTAAGAATATGGTCAACTAGGCACCACCTAGTCTTGGTCATGTGACACAACTGATTGAAAGTACATGAAACAGAAGGCTTTGAATAGACCTGACTTCCAAGGCAACACGACATGGACTACAAGAAGAATCAGATCGTTCACTGTCTGTTGTGGGAGAGTGGACTGTCACTGGATCTTTCATGACCTCACTGTGACTGACAAAACCTAATTCTGGCTTTATCAGTGGTCTCCAAAATTTTCAGTTGGCGCCCTCTAGAGTATATGGCAAGAGACCGCTCCTTACCCCACACCATTCCACATAACAAAATATGATTACAAAGACGAGGACATACCGAAAAATCCTAAGTTCTGTTAACAAGAACGTGGAAGAAATACACACACATAACTCAAAGTACCAAATAACAAAAGAAACAATCACCACAAAGGGGTAAATTTAGTGTCAAAATATCAGTTTGATGGTTGCTTCTGTTTGGTCTCAATGGTATATGCTGTTGTTGGTCTAATGTTGAACAAAGCAAAACAGAGATCACTCTCTCCACATCAAGCCAACAGCTCCGTTTTGTTTTTCTTGACTTTTATAGTAAAAAATATGATTATCACAAGAACATCATTATCATTATCATCACCATCATTATCATCATCATCATATCGTCATCATCATCATCATATCATCATCATCATCATCATCATCATCATCATCATCATCATCATTATCATTATCATTATCATCATCATCATCATCATCATTATCATTATCATTATCATTAATCATTATCATTATCATCATCATCATCATCATCATCATCATCATCATCATCATCATCATCATCATCATCATCATCATCATCATTTTCATCTTCATCATTATCATCTTCATCATTATCATCTTCATCATTATCATCTTCATCATTATCATCATCATCATCATTATCATCATTATCATCATCATCATCAGCATCATCATTACCATTTTCATTATCATCATCATTATCATCTTCATCATTATCATCATTATCATTATCATCATTATCATTATCATCATTATCATCATTATCATCATTATCATCTTCATCATTATCATTATCACTATCATCATTATCATCTTCATCATTATCATCATTATCATCATTATCATCATCATCATCATCATCATCATCATTATCATCAAGTGCCTTGCCAGCTGGCGTCGGTGTTCTTGCATCTCCACAGATCTCGGTCTTTGGTGTCCTGAATCACTTCCATCAATGATATTCCTCCATGCCACACTATCCACCATCATTTCTCTTGGTCTGCCCCTGCCTCTTCTACCAGTGATCTTTCCAGCAGTCACGATATTTTGCATTGCTACTTTTCTCATCACGTGATCAAAGAACTTCGTCTCCTCCTCCTGGTTGTATAGAATGTTCTATTTTCATTATCCCTTTTCAGGCAGTCATTGTTATTCTGGCAGTCCAGGGTTTTCGCAACATTCTTCTCAAGAATCACATCTCAGTTGCTTCCAAACTCTTCTTCGTGTACAATTGATGACGATTTCAATTTGTTTGACGCTCTTCTCGAACGATTCTCACCCGCCCGCCAACCCCCCCCCCCCCCTCTCGCCCCCACCCTCTCCATCCGCCCTTATCCGCCCGCCCTGCACTCCCCGAGCATGATACCAGGTTGGAGTCCAGTGTTGTAGCGTCAGCAGCTCAACTGGGGCTTCTATGTTCCTTAACATTTCCCCTTACCCAATTAAGACCTAGCGTGAGAGCACAGGAAAAATCCACCTTATGCATTTAATGCGTGTGTATGCTACTGTTTTTGCCGAGACCGCAGTCTATGTCCATTTTTCACAAGGGACAGTGATGGACATTCTGAATGTTTTTCGTTGGCACAGGAACGGAGCAACTATGGGGTGACCCGCTTTCTATGAAGTTGCAACTGCGAGTACTTGACTGCCTGATTGATTGAGTCTTAAAGAGACACCTTTGTTTGGAGATGAAAAAGAGTGTCTAGTTGATCATGCGTGGAAGCATGGGTTCCTTCGGATCTGCTCTGCACAACTTGGCGGAATACTGATGCATGATAAGGCGGTCGAAGTTAGGGACTTATGGGAAGCAAGTGTACACTTCGGAGGAACAGATGGATCATCGAAGTCTGGAAAAAGTGATGCAGCGAGGAATGACGAGGGGCTCTTTCCAATACTCGACGCTCTGACCGATACTCTAAGCTCTGACCGATACTCGACACTCTGGCCAATACTTGACGCTCTTGCCGATACTCGGCGCTCTGGCCGATACTCTAAGCTCTGACTGATACTTTACGCTCTGGCCGATACTCTAAGCTCTGACTGATACTCTACGCTCTGGCCGATACTTGACGCTCTGACCGATACTCTACGTTTTGGCCGATACTCGACGCTCTGGCCATGGCCAAACTTTAAAACTAAAGTTTGGCCATGCTCTGGCCGATACTTGACGACTCTGACCGATACTCAACGCTCTAATCGATACTCGGCGCTCTGATCGATACTCGACGCTCAAAGGAAAGAGAAGACGCTCATATAATTAGACTGCTACTGGAACCATTAGTATTGTCAGCGTTTGTGGCTTGGGCGTTGCTAACGCGTTTGAAATGCCGGGGTGCCGGGTTCGATCCCAGCTGCAGAAGATTAGGTAGCAGACCGCCTTGCGTGGATTTTAAAATGGTATCAAGAAAAGATATAAAACCGAACGAAAAGTGTATCAGCAAGCTTCACAGTATAACTAACACAAACAAAACGTGAACGTTGTGGCTATGGAGCCTTCATCAGCACATTCATAAAGAAAACAATACCACACAAATACACAAAATCACTAAGCTTAGTATCTCGAAACAGTCAGGTCGATGTCTTGTCAGTAGACTGACGAGACACGTGGGACAGAAAAATAAATACTCCCGGGGAGTACAGTGGGTATCAAGAACCGGCTTCTGAAAGACAATGGCAAACTACTGATCATAAATTTGCCTAGAAATACCACAACTCCCAAAAAAATGCATGTTTTAGTTCTGAAGCGTCCTGTAAAGGATACGCGACTAACCATTAACACTGGTACTCTGCGCTGGCTGCTGAAGATGGGGATGAAGCGGTTACGAGTTTGCCCCGAGTGCTGTTACGTCGCTTCTTAAATCAAGCAGCACAGCCTTTAGATAGGCAAGCAACCACTGCCATACAATGTCCCCTAGCCACTGACACGTCCATATACATTCACGTTTCTGCGTTTACGTCATTTTTTTTTTCCTGAAAGAGCCATAAATCTAGGACGTACCCGGGATGTGATGTGTCGAGCATTTAAGGCAAGGAAGCTGGGAAAAAATACAAGAATCTGACGCAGTGTATGAATGGAAGTAAATTGAGGAAAACTGTTCACGCCTGGAGTAGATCAAGAGAAAATAGATTATAGATTCTCTCGGATGGGAGCTCTTTTTTTCAGAAATAGATTTTAATATAAGTGTCTAGTGTACGTCGAGTCTACGTTGAGTCTACGTCGAGGCTACGTCGAGGCTACGTCGAGGCTACGTCGAGGCAAGGCACTTGCATAAGGATGCCTAGTAAAAACTATGTGCTCCAATTTTGATTATTTTGTTTTGCACACAACAATACATCATATTTTGATGTGTGCTAGCTAGTAATTCGTGGGTTCGCCCCCTGGCGGAGCTGGACTTTTTTTAGAAATGACCTTGGCTTTCAGGTCGACCCAGCCTTGAGTGGGTACCGGGTGCAGTCCCGGAAAGTAAAGGCGGCGGGCGTGACGGCTGGCCACACCACCACTCTTGTGCTGATTAGTCTATAAATGCCCTAGATGCCCTATACGCCTAAAAGCATGGAAAAGGACCCTTTACTTACTTTGCTAGCTAGCAATACATTTTGTCTCAGCCTGTCAAATATTAATTATTTTTGTATGAAACTACTCATTTGTTGTACCACTGCTTCCATTGACCTTAAACTGCATTTGATATGTCAGAATACTTGTCTTGACCCTTCTGACAGCTACCTTATGCATTCAATGCGTGTGTATGCTACTGTTTTTGCCGAGATTCCAGTCTATGTCCGTTGTTGGTGTGTGTGTGACAGTGATGGCCTTTCTGTCTGGTTTTCGTTGGCACAGGAACCGAGCAACTATGGGGTAACCTGCTTGTTATGTAGTTGGAACTGCGAGAACTTGAATACTTGATTGACTGAGTCCTTAAAGAGACACCTTTTTGCTTTAATATTATCCTGCCCAAAGGGGGGAATCCACAGCACGGTCTTATATTTCAGGGGGTAGTAGATAGGCTGCATGCAGTAGTGGGATCTAGGCTGCACACTCTCGTGGGACGTAGGTGGGTTGTGGTTAAGGCCAGTTCTAGGTGTTTTGGAATCGTTAAAAGCATCAGAAAGCCGGAAAACTCAGTCTTACCACCCTCTAAAATGTTGGCCTGTCCTGTGACGTCATCTGGGTTAAGACATTAACAAAGCACCGACACATTGTTTTGGAGGCGGAAGAGAGTGTCTAGGTGATCATACATGGAAGCATGGGTATTCGTCAGCGTAGTCATCGCAGGATCTTCCCATGTGGGTTCCGCGGCCTCTCAGTTAGTTGCGTATCCTTTACAGGACGTTGCAGAACCAACCCTAACAGCCCCTGGCTGTTGTGTGGTTTTTCTAGGCAAATTACATCCAGTAGTTTGCCATTGCACCCTGGACGGTCGGCTTTCTTGATACCACTGTCGAAACCAACACAAGGCTCATTGCCCGCAGCTGGAATCGAACCTGGCATCCCGGCATTACGAAGCGAAGCGTTCGCATCGACTTAGCCACAGAGCCGATATCGCGGCCCCATTGTGGTAAAAACAAGAATAGACCCACTGCCTACCCTAAGAAAGCATGTCGTAAGAGTCGACTAATTAGGAGCTTCCTTCAAAGTCAGAGTGCTTTTGCCTTAGCTGCAAGGAACCACCAACTGCACATAAATAAGCCTGTAAAACAGTTGTACATGCAAAACTTAGGCCCTGGCACAAAGCCAAAGACCAGATGGAAGAACAACCAGGACCTTCACAACCTACCATCAGTCAACAAAGAAGAAGAAGAAGATCACAGGGTCACTACCAAAACAATATCACGTCTATGTACTTCTGTGTCATCGTTTTATTTCTTTACATTTATAAAATTCTTTATTGTTTTGGTCCGCATGTGGCATTTCCATTCTCATTTGCGATATCAAAAGTTTTCATAAAAAATTCCACGAAACTGAAAGCCTCACAGCATTTAGTCTGTCATTGAGGATGTCTCTCTTGTCCATACTTGCACTGCAAGCCAAAGCATCTGCTCTCTCGTTGCCTTTTACACCAGGTATCTCCTGGAGGGGGGGGGGGGGGGGGGAGGGGGGGGGGGGGTGGGGGGGGGGGGGGGGGGGGGGGGGGGGGGGGGGGGGGGAGGGGAAATTGTGTCACATGGTAATATTTAAGTCGGCAGTGATACACTGTAATCAACCTTCATTGTGAGGGGGCTGAGTGGTCCCGAGGTACTGTGTCCGCCTCGAGTGTTGAGGTCCCGGGTTCAAGTACCGTTGAAGGCTGGACTTCTCTAGCACGTGGACTTCTAGTAATTTCCCCCGGTCTCTAGGTAGTGAAATCGGACGCCTGTGTGTAAAAAATCCTTAGGCAGCTGGAAATCAAAAGAGTAGCCTAACGGCGCTGCCCGGGCAAAATTTTGAGTTAAAAATCTACCCAAAATATTTCAAGATCCTCCCCGGTGCTACAGAGCCTGTGCACTGTGCTGAGCTACTTCATACTCAGACTTGAGTTAGAAGTAGAACGGAGTACTTATGGGTTACTACCCTTGTGCCATAATGTTGATCCGTTCTTCAAATCTTAAACCTTTATTGTCAAGAAGGCAGAATATTATTATTATCAACCTGTCAGCAATCGCTAAAACGTTTTTTCTATCAAATAAATACAACTATTTAAAATAATATTATTATTTTTCTCTCGTGAGGAGCTGATAGGTTGTGCTGCTGACGTCACCAGGTCGGGCTTTCAAATAATTTGTTGGCATGCTGCTGGGACTTTAGTGAGTGAGTGTGTGTGTGTGTGTGTGTGAGTGAGTGTGTGTCTGTGTGTGTGTGAGTGTGTGTGTGTGAGTGTGTGTGTGTGTGTGTGAATGAGTGAGTGTGTGTGTGTGTGTGTGTGTGTGTGTGTGAGTGTGTGTCTGTGTGTGCGTGTGTGTAAGTGAGTGTGTGTCTGTGTGTGCGTGTGTGTGAGTGTGTGTGTGAGTGAGTGTGTGTGTGTGTGAGTGAGTGTGTGTCTGTGTGAGTGAGTGTGTGTCTGTGTGTGCGTGTGTGTGAGTGTGTGTGTGTGTGTGTGTGTGTGTGTGTGTGTGTGTGTGTGTGTGAGTTTGTGTGTGTGTGTGAGTGAGTGTGTGTGTGTGTGTGAGTGAGTGTGTGTGTGTGTGAGTGAGTGTGTGTGTGTGTAATGGTAATAGAAAACCAGTAAACAAGATAGGGGCTGAGTGGTCTCGAGGTACGGCATCTACCTCGAGTGCTGAAGTCTGGGGTTCAAACCCCGGTGAAGGCTGGGATTTTTTCATGTGGACTTCTAGTAATTTTTTCCTGGTCTCTGGGTAGTAAGACCGGACGCCCGTGTGTAGCACGTAAAAGATTCTTTGGCAGTAGCCTAACGGAGCTGCCCGGGCAAAAAAATATACCCAAAGTATATCAGGAACCTCGCCGGTACAACGGAGTTCGTGCACTGTGCTGAGATTATTCAGACTCAGGCTTGTGTTAGAAGACGAACGGATCACTAATAGGTTACACCCATGTGCCATGATGTTGATCCTTTGAATAAACCAAACTAAACCAAACCAAGTAAACAAGAAGATTAAGAGCTCTGCCAGAAATATCTTGTAGCCAACTCCGCCCAACCATGTCTTGTAATAATCTCTCCCCCCCCCCCCCCACCTCTCCCCGACATATCTTATACCCAACTCAACCGAGAGATGTCTTGTGCCACACTCTCCCAGATACGTCTTGTACCAGCTCCCTCAAACACGTCTTGTACCAGCTCTCTCAAATATGTCTTGTACCAGCTTCCTCAAATATGTGTTGTACCAGCTGCCTCAAATATGTCTTGTACCAGCTCCCTCAAATATGTCTTGTACCAGCTCCCTCAAAAATGTCTTGTACCAGCTCCCTCAAATATGTCTTGTACCAGCTCCCTCAAATATGTCTTGTACCAGCTCCCTCAAATATGTCTTGTACCAGCTCCCTCAAATATGTCTTGTACCAGCTCCCTCAAATATGTCTTGTACCAGCTCCCTCAAATATGTCTTGTACCAGCTCCCTCAAATATGTCTTGTACCAGCTGCCTCAAATATGTCTTGTACCAGCTTCCTCAAATATGTCTTGTACCAGCTCCCTCAAATATGTCTTGTACCAGCTCCCTCAAATATGTCTTGTACCAGCTCCCTCAAATATGTGTTGTACCAGCTGCCTCAAATATGTCTTGTACCAGCTCCCTCAAATATGTCTTGTACCAGCTCCCTCAAATATATCTTGTACCAGCTTCCTGAAATATGTCTTGTACCAGCTTCCTCAAATATGTCTTGTACCAGCTTCCTCAAATATGTCTTGTACCAGCTGCCTCAAATATGTCTTGTACCAGCTCTCTCAAATATGTCTTGTACCAGCTTCCTGAAATATGTCTTGTACCAGCCCCCTCAAATATGTCTTGTACCAGCTCTCTCAAATATGTCTTGTACCAGCTTCCTCAAATATGTCTTGTACCAGCTTCCTCAAATATGTCTTGTACCAGCTTCCTCAAATATGTCTTGTACCAGCTTCCTTAAATATGTCTTGTACCAGCTTCCTCAAATATGTCTTGTACCAGCTCCCTCAAATATGTCTTGTACCAGCTGCCTCAAATATGTCTTGTACCAGCTGCTTCAAACAAGTCTTGTACCAGCTCCCTCAAATATGTCTTGTGCCAGCTCCCTCAAATATGTCTTGTACCAGCTGCCTCAAATATGTCTTGTACCAGCTGCTTTAAACAAGTCTTGTACCAGCTCCCTCAAATATGTCTTGTACCAGCTCCCTCAAATATGTCTTGTACCAGCTGCCTCAAATATATCTTGTACCATCTTCCTGAAATATGTCTTGTACCAGCTTCCTGAAATATGTCTTGTACCAGCTTCCTCAAATATGTCTTGTACCAGCTTCCTCAAATATGTCTTGTACCAGCTTCCTCAAATATGTCTTGTGCCAGCTGCTTCAAATATGTCTTGTACCAGCTCTCTCAAATATGTCTTACCAGCTTCCTCAAATATGTCTTGTACCAGCTCCCTCAAATATGTCTTGTACCAGCTGCCTCAAATATGTCTTGTACCAGCTGCTTCAAACAAGTATTGTACCAGCTCCCTCAAATATGTCTTGTGCCAGCTCCCTCAAATATGTCTTGTACCAGCTGCCTCAAATATGTCTTGTACCAGCTGCTTCAAACAAGTCTTGTACCAGCTCCCTCAAATATGTCTTGTACCAGCTCCCTCAAATATGTCTTGTACCAGCTCCCTCAAATATATCTTGTACCAGCTTCCTGAAATATATCTTGTACCAGCTGCCTCACACATGTGTTGTATCAGTTTCCATATACGGGCCTTGCACGAGCTCTCTCCTCCAGGTATTGTACCAGCCGGTACAGTCATGTTTTGCGCCGGGCTCTGAACCATCACTCAACTTGCCGTCAGCTATATCAACCATAAAAATACAAGAGTTCGTTAATTATTTCTGATATTTGAAATACTAGTGAATGGAGACCAGTTACAGTAACATGATTTCTTTTTTCATCTTAAGTTGTATTTTTGTCATATTTTCAGTTAACAGACGAGGTCATTAGTATAATTGGAGAACAAAAACACTGAGATACCGGCTGAATGTTCAATGGCAAGACGTGCAGAGTTACATCATCGTATAAAGAAGCACAAATTAATCCATTCCACTGAAATAAACATCATGCTATCTTCTCTAGTTACAGTTTACATTTCGTCATTGTAAGCTCAGGATAGCCATGTGATTACAACAGGATTTTCACATTTACCGCATGTTCTTTTTGTTTGCACCACTCGATATTGCTTATTTTTTATTGTCACTGCTTCAGCCAGTTTCAGTAAATGTCTGTTCTGTGTATAGGTTCGTTAACATATCTTGGGACCATCTTTGGTTGCATTCAATAGCTGAAGTTTTATAAACAACAACAACAACAACAGCAGCAGTAGCAACAACAAACAACATGGCAGTTTTCACGAAACTTACTTGATATTTTTCTTCCTCTTCTGTTCTTTTTGCCATTTAAAGAGTGGTTGGGGCACTGTGCTGTGGTTTACAGCTAAGCTGTGATATCTACATTCATTTCAGCAAACCTCTAATTATTCGCTTTTTAGGACACGCCTTTTTAGGGTGTGGAGGGGGCACTGGGTCTATTTGTGTTCCCAAAAATGGGACCCTGGAACCCACACAGGAAACTTGGTAAAATAATCTGACTTTCAAAATCAGCTTACCATATTTAAATTTCAATTCTATAGTTGTCAAAAAGGTTAAATTACGAAAGTTATCTATCCCTAGCAGAATGATGCGCCCGCCACCTGTCTCTTCGAATAAAGCAAATGTCAACAAAAACCCCGAAGAGATCCGCAATCTAACGATCACAATCAGCAGTTACTATACTCCAAATCTAACGTCAGCATTTGAATTCACGTGGTTGCCAAGACCATTAAACTTCCATCTTGAAAACATACGGTTGATTTCACACCGAAATTTGAAGATGATGTGCCGTAACTGATTCCGGTAGCAGTTTTTCCGCATCCGTTGATTACCATGACAACGGCATTCACCTTCAATTTTAATAGGGTTTTTTATTATCTTTACTTTCATTAGCGACTGCTCAAAAGAATTCAGAAAAAGACTTGCATTGGCAATGGAGAGACATTAGATAAAATGAAAAACTGGCAAAGCACTAGTATCTTGAGACCGTGTATTTTTCCTATGGCAACTTACGGGTGTGAGTCTTGGACTCTCACTCAGTCACTGGGGAAAAAGATTGGAGCTTTTGAATTCAAATGCTATACAAAAATTCTTAGAATACCATGGATCAAGAAGAGGAAAAACATCGACATTCTGAATGAGTTGAACATCATGGAGAACTGGCTCATAAACAGCATCCTGTCCCGAAAGTTAAAGTATTTTGGCCACATCAAGCGTCAGGGAGGCTTGGAAAAGACGGTGATGGAAGGTGCCGTTTGTGGAAGGCAAGGCAGGGGTCGACCACCGCGATGATGGATACAACACATTTAAGATGCATTGGCATTGAAAGCACATAGGACTGGAGAGCTGGTTAGAGAAAGTGATACTTTCAGGCGTGCCGTGAAGAGAGCGACGTTCTGTAAAGAACATGCTGATTGATGGTGATGATGCTATCAGTGCCAAATATGGAAAATGAACAGTGCACTAAAGCAGGAAATAACTACATATGAATTGCTCTTTCTCCATAAAGTCAGTAACGACATAGGAAGGGACAGGGTTACGAATACCAGCAAGAGCAATAAAACAGTACGAATACCAGCAATAGAAATAAAACAGTACGAATACCAGCAATAGAAATAAAACAGTACGAATACCAGCAAGAGAAAAGAGGTTAGAATAAAACAGTGTCTGAATTGTATTAACAGGTTTGAGGTTTGAACAACGGATCAACATCATGGAACACGGGCAGTAACCCATAAGTGCTCCGTTATTCTTCTAACTCAAGTCTGAGTCCGAAGAAGCTCAGCACAGTGCACAGGCTCTGTAGCACCGGTGAGGATCCTGAAATACTTTGGGTAGATTTTTAACTCCAGAGTTTGCTCAGGCAGCGCCGTTGGACTACTTTTTTCGATTTCTAACTGCCAAGAAATTTTTTTGCGTGCACAACAATATACATGGGCGTCCAATCTCACTACACAGAGACGGGGATGGGGGGGGGGGGGGGTGTCGATTACTAGAAGTCCAAGTCCACGTGAAAAATTCCCAGCCCTTAACGGGGATGGAACCCGGAACCTCTAGCACTCGGGGCGGACACCATGTCTCGAGACCATGCAGCTCCCTAATTATACTAACAGACAAAACATGAAATGGTTTGGTCATTCAGTGAGAATGCAGCGCGACCAGACCGCATGTAAGACTTAGCAGCAGTACATTAGAGACGAATGCTAGAGGAAGACCAAGAAAAAGTGGATAAATAGTGTAGCTGAAACCTGCAGAAAGATTAATAAATCAATCAAATAAGCTCCTCTAGAAGCGAAGGACAAATACAGAAATACCACGACACTGGGCTACAACCAGGTAGCAGTAAGGTTACAAAAGAAGAAAGAAGTCGTTGGAGTTATGGTAGTCGACACTTATATGAGAACAGGCAACATTGGCTTAGTGACATAGTCAATGTGTGTTTATTTTTTCTTTTTTAAAATCCATTGTGTGTATGTGTGCGTGTATGTGTGTGTGTTCGTGCGTGTGTGTGTGCGTGTGTGTGTGTGTTTTTTTTTTTTTTTTGTAAGTAAGCCTTTAGGACAGTTTAATGTTGCGAGGGACGAGATCAGAGAGAAAGAGAGAGACAAAGAGAGTGAGAGAGTTTCTAGACTGTATCCCTACAGCTGCGTTGACTTCCTGTTCGGTGTTAGATCAAAACTGGTAGCGCTGAAGGAGGTCAGCGGCACCCCCAAAGTGCGGCTAGAACTCGCACACCAGTGTCGACAAATGAAGTCAGATGGACCTTCAATGATCCTGTTAAGCACGTGAGGTCAGCTGACTAATGCACGTGCTCTGGTCAACAGATATGGATTTATTTACGCTAAAAGCTTTGGGGGATAGAGGTACAGACAGTCTAACAGATAGATAGACAAGCACACGGAAATGGGGTCAAAAAAGAGTTGCTGCCACAAAGAGAAGAGAGAAGTAAAATAGAGAGAACACGAAGAGAGAGAGAGAGAGAGAGAAGAAGAAGAAGAGAGAGAAAGGAGAGAGATAGAATGAAGAGGAGAAGAGAGAGAAAATGAAGATAGAGAAAAAGAAGAGAGAGAAGGAGAAGAAAGAAGAGATAGAAGACAGAAAATAAAAAAAGAGAAAGGAGAGAGAGAAGAGAGATAGAATAGGGGTCTGTGAAACACAAGCTCCTTCACACGGTCAGGGTGCTGGTTGGTCTCGAGGCATGGCGTCCGCCTCGAGTGCTAGAGGTTCCGGGTTCAATCCCCGGTAAGGGCTGAGATTTTTTCATGTGGACTTGGACTTCTGGTAATTTCCCCCGGTCTCTGGGTAGTGAGATCGCACGCCCGTGTCCATTGTTGCGCACATAACATATTCCTTGGCAGTTGGAAATCGAAAAGATTAGCCTAACGGCGCTGCCCAGGCAAAATTTTCAGGTAAAAATCTACCCAAAGTATTTCAGGATCCTCGCCAGTGCTACAGAGCCCGTGCACTGTCCTGGGCTTCTTCAGACTCGGGCTTGAGTTCGAAGTAGAACGGAGCACTTATAGGTTACACCCGTGTGCCATGATGTTGATCCGGTGTTCAAAACCTCAAACCATTCTGCGTTGTCTTCATTAAAGTTGGAAAAGACCAGATTGCTTCTGTGTTAGCCGCATAGTTTACAGCGAAGACGTATTTGTTCAGAATTTTCAAGTCTTTCTAAGGAAGCCTCTGGGAGATGTAACAAAAACTTGTTTCGGTTCTGTCCCCTCCCGACTGGCGGAAGTAGTCAGAGCATGAATCGCTGAGTGCATTCATCAATTTTCCCGCGTTTTGGCTTCCATTTCCTTGTACTAAACATAGGAAATGGGTTTAATTATGGTACTAAAGCTCAACCTAATTAGGGTGTACAGAGTGGAAAATCGGCGCACGACTTTGCTTTTGTCCAAATCTGTCAAAACGTCGTAAGTTCAGATAACTTTAGCTGTAAATTGCATCGACAGTTTTAACTTGGGTGTTAGGGAGTGAGTGCCAGAAAACTGTTTTCAATTGGGTGTTAGGGAATGAGTGACAGAGAACTGTTTTAACTTGGGTGTTAGGGAATGAGTGACAGAGAACTGTTTTAACTTGGGTGTTAGGGAGTGAGTGACAGAGAACTGTTTTAACTTGGGTGTTAGGGAATGAGTGACAGAGAACTGTTTTAACTTGGGTGTTAGGGAATGAGTGACAGAGAACTGTTTTAACTTGGGTGTTAGGGAGTGAGTGACAGAGAACTGTTTTAACTTGGGTGTTAGGGAGTGAGTGACAGAGAACTGTTTTAACTTGGGTGTTAGGGAATGAGTGACAGAAAACTGTTTTAACTTGGGTGTTAGGGAATGAGTGACAGAGAACTGTTTTAACTTGGGTGTTAGGGAATGAGTGACAGAGAACTGTTTTAACTTGGGTGTTATGGAATGAGTGACAGAGGACTATTTTAACTTGGGTGTTAGGGAATGAGTGACAGAAAACTGTTTTAACTTGGGTGTTAGGGAGTGAGTGACAGAGAACTGTTTTAACTTAGGTGTTAGGGAGTGGGTGACAGAGGACTGTTTTAACTTGGGTGTTAGGGAGTGAGTGACAGAGAACTGTTTTAACTTTGGTGTTAGGGAATGAGTGACAGAGAACTGTTTTAACTTGCGTGTTAGGGAATGAGTGACAGATAACTGTTTTAACTTGGGTGTTAGGGAATGAGTGACAGAGAACTGTTTTAACTTGGGTGTTAGGGAGTGAGTGACAGAGAACTGTTTTAACTTGGGTGTTAGGGAATGAGTGACAGAGAACTGTTTTAACTTGGGTGTTAGGGAATGAGTGACAGAGAACTGTTTTAAACTTGGGTGTTAGGGAGTGAGCGACAGAGAAATGTTTTAAACTTTGGTGTTAGGGAGTGAGTGACAGAGAAACTGTTTTAACTTGGGTGTTAGGGAGTGAGTGACAGAGAACTGTTTTAACTTGGGTGTTAGGGAATGAGTGACAGAGAACTGTTTTAAACTTGGGTGTTAGGGAATGAGTGACAGAGAACTGTTTTAACTTGGGTGTTAGGGAGTGAGTGACAGAACTGTTTTAACTTTGGTGTTAGGGAGTGATTGACAGAGAAATGTTTTAACTTGGGTGTTAGGGAATGAGTGACAGAGAACTGTTTTAACTTGCGTGTTAGGGAGTGAGTGACAGAGAACTGTTTTAACTTGGGTGTTAGGGAATGAGTGACAGAGAATTGTTTTATATTGGGTGTTAGGGAATGAGTGACAAAAAACTGTTTTAACTTGGTTAGGGAGTGAGTAGGAGAACTGTTTAACTTGGAGTTGGGGACAGAGAACTGTTTTTACTTGGATGTTGGGGAACTGTTTTTAACTTGTGTTAGGGAGTGATAAAGAACTGTTTTAACTTGGGTATTAGGGACTGGAGTGACAGAGACTGTTTTTTAACTTGGGTGTTAGGGAGAGTTTTATCTTGGGTGTTAGGGAGTGAGTGAGAACTGTTTTAACTTGGGTGTTAGGGAGTGAGTGACAGAGAACTGTTTTATCTTGGGTGTTCGGGAGTGAGTGACAGAGAACTGTTTTAACTTGGGTGTTAGGGAGTGAGTGACAGAGAACTGTTTTAACTTGGGTGTTAGGGAATGAGTGACAGAGAACTGTTTTAACTTGGGTGTTAGGGAATGAGTGACAGAGAACTGTTTTAACTTGGGTGTTAGGGAGTGAGCGACAGAGAAATGTTTTAACTTTGGTGTTAGGGAGTGAGTGACAGAGAACTGTTTTAACTTGGGTGTTAGGGAGTGAGTGACAGAGAACTGTTTTAACTTGGGTGTTAGGGAATGAGTGACAGAGAACTGTTTTAACTTGGGTGTTAGGGAATGAGTGACAGAGAACTGTTTTAACTTTGGTGTTAGGGAATGAGTGACAGAGAACTGTTTTAACTTGCGTGTTAGGGAATGAGTGACAGATAACTGTTTTAACTTGGGTGTTAGGGAATGAGTGACAGAGAACTGTTTTAACTTGGGTGTTAGGGAGTGAGTGACAGAGAACTGTTTTAACTTGGGTGTTAGGGAATGAGTGACAGAGAACTGTTTTAACTTGGGTGTTAGGGAATGAGTGACAGAGAACTGTTTTAACTTGGGTGTTAGGGAGTGAGCGACAGAGAAATGTTTTAACTTTGGTGTTAGGGAGTGAGTGACAGAGAACTGTTTTAACTTGGGTGTTAGGGAGTGAGTGACAGAGAACTGTTTTAACTTGGGTGTTAGGGAATGAGTGACAGAGAACTGTTTTAACTTGGGTGTTAGGGAATGAGTGACAGAGAACTGTTTTAACTTGGGTGTTAGGGAGTGAGTGACAGAACTGTTTTAACTTTGGTGTTAGGGAGTGATTGACAGAGAAATGTTTTAACTTGGGTGTTAGGGAATGAGTGACAGAGAACTGTTTTAACTTGCGTGTTAGGGAGTGAGTGACAGAGAACTGTTTTAACTTGGGTGTTAGGGAATGAGTGACAGAGAATTGTTTTATATTGGGTGTTAGGGAATGAGTGACAAAAAACTGTTTTAACTTGGATGTTAGGGAGTGAGTGACAGAGAACTGTTTAACTTGGATGTTGGGGAGTGAGCGATAAAGAACTGTTTTAACTTGGGTATTAGGGACTGAGTGACAGAACTGTTTTTAACTTGGGTGTTAGGGAGTGAGTGACAGAGAACTGTTTTAACTTGGGTGTTAGGGAGGGAGTGACAGAGAACTGGTTTAATTATAGGGTGGTAGGGAGTGAGTCACAGAGAACTGTTTTAACTTCGGTGTTCGGGAGTGAATGACAGAGAACTGTTTTAACTTGGGAGTTAGGGAGTGAGTGACAGAGAACTGTTTTAACTTGGGTGTTAGGGAGTGAGTGACAGAGAACTGTTTTAACTTGGGTGTTAGGAACTGAGTGACAGAGAACTGTTTTAACTTAGGTGTTAGGAACTGAGTGACAGAGAACTGTTTTAACTTAGGTGTTAGGAACTGAGTGACAGAGAACTGTTTTAACTTAGGTGTTAGGAACTGAGTGACAGAGAACTGTTTTAACTTAGGTGTTAGGAACTGAGTGACAGAGAACTGTTTTAACTTGGGTGTTAGGGAGTGGGTGACAGAGAACAGTTTTAACTTGGGTGTTCGGGAGTGAGTGACAGAGAACTGTTTTAACTTGGGAGTTAGGGAGTGAGTGACAGAGAACTGTTTTAACTTGCGTGTTAGGGACTAAGTGACAGAGAACTGTTTTAACTTGGATGTTAGGGAGTCAGTAACAGAGAACTGTTTTAACTTGCGTGTTAGGGAGTGAGTGACAGAGAACTGTTTTAACTTGGGTGTTCAGGAGTGAGTAACAGAACTGTTTTAACTTGGGTGTTAGGGAGTCAGTAACAGAGAACTGTTTTAACTTGGGTGTTAGAAAGTGAGTGGCAGAGAACTGTTTTAACTTGGGTGTTAGGGAGTGAGTGACAGAGAACTGTTTTATCTTGGGTGTTCGGGAGTGAGTGAGAACTGTTTTAACGTGGGTGTTAGGGACTGAGTGACAGAGAACTGTTTTATCTTGGGTGTTCGGGAGTGAGTGAGAACTGTTTTAACTTGGGTGTTAGGGAGTGAGTGACAGAGAACTGTTTTATCTTGGGTGTTCGGGAGTGAGTGAGAACTGTTTTAACTTGGATGTTAGGGAGTGAGTGACAGAGAACTGTTTTATCTTGGGTGTTAGGGAGTGAGTGAGAACTGTTTTAACTTGGGTGTTAGGGAGTGAGTGACAGAGAACTGTTTTATCTTGGGTGTTCGGGAGTGAGTGACAGAGAACTGTTTTAACTTGGATGTTAGGGAGTGAGTGACAGAGAACTGTTTTAACTTGGGTGTTCGGGAGTGAGTGACAGATAACTGTTTTAACTTGGCTGTTCGGGAGTGAGTGAGAACTGTTTTAACTTGGGTGTTAGGGAGTGAGCGAGTGACAGATAACTGTTTTATTCTGGTTGGTTTTTATGCCTGATGTTCCATTTCCGTTGCAAATGCCCCGTGTTTTGTACCAACATTTTCTAACGCTGTGGTTTAAATTGTTGTACTGAGAGCTTTCAACAGATCCGCAACAGTAGTAGTTGTTGGCTGTTGTGGTTTTTCTAGGCAGATTTTAAGTTCAATAGTTTTCCATTGCTCTCTGAACGGTCAGCTCTCAGTACCACTCTCGAAACGAGTGCAAGATGAACTGTCCGCGGCTGGGATCGAACCTGGCATGCCGGCATTACGAAGCGCGTTCGCAACGTTTAAGCCACAGACGCTGGTATAAGTATAGTAAATGAGCCTAATTAAATTGAAACATACAATGTGCGTAAAACGCTGTTATAGGAGTGAGGGCATGCAGTCAGTAGTGAGAAAATACTGATAGAGAGATAGAAAGAAGGGGTGAGAGAGTGGGAAAAAATTAACAATGATAACGATGTGACAGCAGATGTGTAAACATCCAACATCAGTTTCTCTAAATTACATTGACATCCTGGTGTATTTGTTAACAGTTTTGTTATCGCCAGCTTACATCGGCCCCCAAAGACAGAACCTGAGAGCAACAAGTGAAAGAGAGCTCCAAACATGAGCCGACAGCATTTTTCATCCAGCGATTGTGGAAAGAAAGAGAGACGTTGATCTTCATCCCACTTCTGCGATTATTTGCACGTCTACAACGACACATGTGGCGGGTATCGCTGCCAGGACGTGAAGCTCTGACAGGTCTGTGGTCTTGGGGTATAGGGGTCAAGTCCCGGGCTGACAGAGAAATGAATAGATAGGCATCTTGTTTGCGTTAAACACGAATTATGAGCAAGTGTATGTTGGTTTGAAGATGTGTTAAGAATTATCGTTACTAGAGATGTAGACTTGTCGTCGTCACCTTCACAGTTATCGTTTTAGCTGTCGGCATCGTCGTCACTATCAGAGTTATCGTTATGGCTGTCGTCATCGTCGTCACCCTCACAGTTATCGTTATGGCTGTCGGTATCGTCATCACCCTCACAGTTATCGTCGTCACTCTCACAGTTATCGTTGTGATTGTCGCATCGACGTGTCAAAAAAATCCTCGTGATTATCATTAGTGTGACCAGTAGTAGAGTATGTAAATTAGAGGACCTTTTCCACGTCTTTGGGCGTATTGGGCATACGGGGTTCGACCTAAATTTTAGTAACCAATCAGCACCTTGTAGTCAACATCAAGCCGGCCGCCTTTATTTTCCAGCACTGCATCTGATACTCACTCAAGGCTGGGTCAGTCTGGGAGTCAATGACGTTTTTAAAGAAAGTCAGCTTCTATCAGGACCCGAACCCCCGACCTTCCGATCCGTAGGCCAACGTTTTACCGCTACACCACGGCGACCCCCAATATGATTATTACAATCGTCATTTCGTGACCCAACTGCTAAACTGAGTGCATCGCATGACACTGTGAGCTGCAGGTTACACTCGGAATGCCTTTCGATTCGACTGTGCCAAATGTGATTTGTACTGTAAAGTGCAGATTCAGAAAGTCGTTAGTGGTCTTTTGACAGAGCGGTGATGGTGCCTTATGTGTTAAATTGCGTGTAGAAACACGTGATCTGTTGTGACTGCTGTTCTCATTTATGAAGTAGTAGATCCTTTTTTCACGGCTTTAGGCGTAGTGAGAATATAGGGCTAGACCTATATTTTCAAAGACCAATCGGCACTTGAGTGGATGATGTGGTCAGCATCACGCCGGCCGCCTTTACTTTTTAGGACTGCACCTGGTATCCACTCAAGGCTGGGTCGACCTGAAAGACAAGGTCATGTTTGATACGACCTTCTGACTCCCAGCTCTCATCGATGATGAACTGCATTTCTAATGACGAGCTGCTTGTGTTGGCACTTTTACTACTGCCTTTTGTAGTAAATGCTTGTGCATGCTATTTGTTTTACGGAGTGTACAGTCTGTGTCAGTTGTTCTACGAGGGACAATGTTGGACATTTTGCAGGGTTTTCGTTGACACAGGAACACAGCAGCAATCGGGTCACCCGTTTACATTGAAGTAAGAACTGTTTATGTTCATTTAACGGATCAACATCATGGCACACGGGTGTAACTCATAAGTGCTCCCTTCTTCTTCTAACTCAGGCCTGAGTCCTGAAGATTATCAGCGCAGCGCACCAACCCTGTTGCACCGGCGAGGATCCTGAAATACTTTCGGTAGATTTTAAACTCAAAATTTTGCCCGGGCAGCGCCGTTGGGCTACTCTTTTCGATTTCTAACTGAAAAGGGATTTTTTTAAACGTGCTCATCAATACACACGGGCGTCCGATCTCACTACCCAGAAACCAGGGAAAATTACTAGAAGTCCAAGTGAAAAAATCCCAGCCTTCATCGGGGCATGAACCCGGCACTTCTAGCACTCGAGGCGGACACCATGCCTTGAGACCACGCAGCCTCCTAGAAGGAATTGATTATCTGATTGTCTGATTACAGTAATCATCATCATCATCATCAAATCAATACATCATCATCCTTGTGGTCGTCGTTAGCTTCTTTTTCTTCACTTTATCTAATACCACCTTAAGTATCGATGGAAATATAACGTTCTGCTTTTTGCTCTTCAGGCTACCTCGACCACTGACCTAGCGTACTGTAGTAGAGTTTCTCTGATGTCTTATCGTTCCATATGTTCTTGGTCTACCTCGTGCGCCACGTCTTCTCCTATGTTGGTGCGTGTATTGTATGTTATGGCGTTAAAAGGCAGTCAAACTCTTTTGATTAATGTTACTAATTTTATCATCACCACCACCATCTCGTTTTGTGACCAACAACAGCCTTCGTGTTTATTTTATCATTATCATCATCATCATCATCATCTTTATTTCAACAGCTTTCTGTGTCTCTGAGTGTAATTAAGAATTCGTTTCCTCTCTTCTCTGTCTCTGTACCACATGCTCGTTTTGTTTGCACATTGCAGATTTGTTCATGTTTATTGTCACTGCTTACGCTAGTGTCAGTAAACGTCTTTTAGATTTGTAAACGTCTATTAGATTTGTAAGTTACCGCCCACATTTTGGAGCCATTTTTGCTTAGATTTTGTAGCTAAAGTTGTGTAAGGGACGAGAAAGCAAGTTTCATTACACTCTTCTAAAACACTTCTTACGACATGCAAGAAACTGAATTCATCCCACTATAATACTTAGTCTCACAAGATTCCCAGAACTTTCCTTTCTTCTAGTCTGTAGTCTGTGTTTCATCGTCGTACAGTAAGTACTACAGTCCAGATTTGTGCGGCCATATTTCACGTCTGCTGTTCAATATGAGCCAGACGGGTGTTCCATATTGCTGCAAGCTTTCATTATTTAAGTTGTCTATTGTAGCCCCTAAAATCCACAACCCCTCCCTGCACAAACTGTACGCCGATCAGACTGACGAACTGTCTGGCTGATTTACCAAGTGCCAAGCTGGGCAAGGATTGCGCTGTCTGATTTACTTTGTTCACATCAATCATAATTCGGGTGTGGGGAATCGCGAATATTTACTCGATCATTTGCCGCTGTTTATGTGTGTCTTTAACTATGTCATTGATTAATGATCACGTGATCTCCCGGGTCGTGCATGTGGGGGGAGGAGAGACCCCAACCAGTGGAGAAGTTATGTCTGTGAAAATATTTTGTGTCTGGCGTTTTTGAATATTATGCCGTTTTTTTTTTTTTTTTTCTTTTCCGGTAAATGTGTTGCTATGGTGATGAGAGATTTCGGGGAGATAAAAATATCGGCAAGGATGGCAAGAAGAAAAAAGACATTTAAAAAAAAATACGAAATGTGGAAGACTGGGATATTCAGTTGTCAGAAATAATAGTAATAAATAATAAAAATTATTATTATTATTAATATTATTATTATTATTATTATTTACCCGCCCCCCCCCCCCCCCCCCCCCTCACTCCCATTTAAACGCGATTACAACCTAAAGAATGGCTTCCAATGAGCTACTACTCGGATGCGAATCCAATCGCAGCAAATCATATAGGCTCCTGTAGGTAAATAAATTAATAATAATAATTAATATTATTAAAAATATAAAGAACTTTTTTCTACGCCTTCAGACTATGTGCATATAGGGCTAGACCTATAATTTATAGACCAAACGGCACTCGGTGGGTGATGAAGTCAGTGTTCGAACCCTAGTCTCCCGCATTAGAACTCTGTGATCTATTTTATTCCGGCAGCAGCTCTACAGTATTGGTGTACGGGACATAAACACATATAAAATAACAAACATATACTGTGAGAATTCGATGAACGTTTCATATCCATATTAAAACTCAGAAGGCTGAACAGGTTATTTTGTAAAATTTATTACCACTACATGGCATTACACGTGACGTGTCAGAAGGTTCTTTAAAGTACCCGAGCGCCACCTGGCATTGACTACAAAAGTCAAACTACCATTAATTAACATATTAAATACGCAGCTGCGTGATTTGTCTCCTGTTTAAACAGCCCTAACAGAAAGGACGTGCCCATTCTTTGTTTCCGCTCCTCTGTCGCTGATTACCAATCATTCCCTTGAGGGATGCAATTTTTCGTTATTTTGAGGCCAAACACAGGCTCTTGCCAGGGGCCGCAATATAGCTCGGGTCTGAATATGGTCTAATGGCTGAACGCGGTTTCTGGGACCTCCCCACGGCCGATCCTCATCCACGTGGTGGCACTTTGTGTCATCTGGTGTTTATCGCTTGTGTTATGTCCTTCTTCTTCTGCCTTTCTATCCCCCAATGGAGCATAGGCCCTCAACCAACTCAAGTCGTTCTATCCTTCGCCATTGCATGGAGCTCTCTCCAAGTCCTCCCAATCTTTCTAACCTCATTCTCCAGCTCTCTTCTCCATGTGTTTTTTAGCCTTCCTTTATTCCTATGCCCCTGTGGGTTCCAATGCAAAGACATTCTAGTTATGCTGTTCTCCTGTTTTCTCAGTGTGTGCCCTATCCAACGCCAGCGTCTTTTCCTCTCCTCCTGATCCACTGGATCTATCATACCATTTTATTCCCTCTATTCTGCGCAGGCAGAATGAATGAATGAATGAATGTAATTTATTAGTAATTGCCTTGGTTGTTCTCCATGTTTACGCCCCATACAATAGTACTGATTTGACATTAGAATTAAAAATTTTTAGTTTAGTATTTCTTTTAATTTCTTTTGACCTCCACAAATTCCCTAGTGCTATGAAAGCCCCTCTTGCCTTTTGTATTCTTATTTTAATATCTCTATCAGTACCTCCATCTTTATCTACATTACTGCCTAAATAGGTGTACGACTCCACGTCTTGGAGTGGGGTGCCATTAAGAGAAACCACATTACTATTTGCCTGATTTATTCTTATTATCTTTGTCTTTCATTTATGGATTTTCAGACCAAGCTGCTGTGATCTCGCATTAAGTATATTTAATTTATCTTGCATCTGATTCCGCGAATGGGACAGAAGAGCAATATCATCAGCGAAGTCCAGATTATCAAGCTGTTGTGTAGGGGTCCACTGAATTCCATTCTTGGTTTTAGCAGTTACTGTTTTCATAGTCCAGTCCACGGCCGATCCTCATCCACATGGTGGCACTTTGTGTCATCTGGTGTTTATCGCTTGTGTTATGTCCTACTGGGGTAAAATGTACTACTACTACTAATGCTCCCCTGCCTATCACAAGCGATAATAAAACAAAACTGAATTACTTTTGTAGAGAACACTCTGATTTTCAGACGAGACTCAAGTCTTTCTGAAAGTGGACGCTTGATGAACTAAGTGCATTTCTCTGTTACTATCGTATATTTGTATCGCATGGCTTCCCACAGCCTGTCTATGGGAAGGGTTTTATTGTGTCAGATATTCCACCGATAGATGATATGATTGCACACTGATGAGTAATCGCTCGTTGTTCTGGAAGTGAAATGGCAAAACTCCCAGCGGACTCCGCAGAATGGAAACAAACGGAGGTAATGCCGAGCCTGGCGATTGTCGCGTGTATCCGAGGACAAACAGAGGGCTGGCTGAATGGAGAGGATGTATCCCCGCTGCATGTCAGGTTTGGAGCTAGAACGAATCAACCTTGTTACAATTCGGGCGTGCTTCGTATGTTTAGGAACACTTTTATCGTACTTTTTTTCTGGCATTCATCCCCCTAATAGCGCATATGCGCTCAACCAACTCCCGCCTAGTCGTTCTATAGTTCGCTATTGCTCTCTTCTCCGTGTGTATTTTGTTTTTACTACGACCCTGTGTGTTACAGTGCAAAGACATTCGGTTCTTTCGTAATATCCAACCCAAGATGACATTATAGGACAATCCAACATTTTAGAGGATGGTAAGACTGGGTTTCCCAGCTTTCTGAGGCTTTTAACGATCCCAAAATATGTAGGACTGGCCCTAACCTCAACCCACCTACGTCCCACGAGAGAGTGCAGCCTAGGTCCCACGACTACATGCAGCCTTACACCCCCTGAAAAATTAGACTGTCCCGTGACCTGTGGATTTTTCCTGTTTGGGGTATGATATTGAGAAAGCTACAGACATTCTAGTTATCTTTTTTCTCAACGTTTATCAAGTTCAAATGCAGCGTTCACTAGAACTTGTTTAGTTCTATCCCAAAGCCCAGCATTTGTGATTCTATCATGCTATTTAATTATTTCTATTCTTCGCTGGCACCAGTTCATTAATGTTTGTAATTTTTAGTAATTGTTTTCGTTGTTCTCCGTGTTTCCATTTCATACAGCATTACTGATTTAATATTAGAATTACAAAGAATTGTCAGGTTAGTATTAGTTTTCATTTCTTTTGGCTTCCACAAATTGTCTAGTGAATGAAATCTCCTCTTAACTTTTGTTTTCGTATTTCAATACCTCTGTCGGTTCCCCCCTTCCCCCCCCCCAATTTTTAACTACATTGCTGCCCCAAAACGAGTCATGGCTCCACATCTTGGAGTGATAACCCAAATTGCACTACGCTACAGAAACTCGATAGGAGCTTCAGCTCTTATTCAAATGCTACACAGTAGAACGACCCTGAGTTATATAACCTGGTGACAGAGAAGTGACAAAAGAAGAAGAAGAAGAAGACAATAAAATGCTCAGTGCAGTGCAGTGCAGAAGCTCCATACAGTCGGGAACATGCTTGGGTAAGTAGGTAGGTAGTTGTACCCACCATGAAATCACACAAGCAATAAATACACTGTGACACAAAGTGCCACCATGCGGATGTGGATCACCCGTGGAGAGGTCCCAGAAACCCCTTTATGGCCGTTAGGCCATATTTACGGTTAGGCGATATTTATGGCCCGGCTATATTCAGTGCGTCGGCTCTGTGGCTAAGTCGATGCGAACGCTTCCTAATGCCAGGATACCGGGTTCGATCCCAGCTGCGGGCCATGCGCCTTGCGTTGGTTTCGACAGTGGCATCAAGAAAGCTGACCGTCCAGAAAGAAATGGCAAACTACTGGACGTAAATTTGCCTAGAAAACCCACACAACAGCCAGGGGCCACTGGGGTTGGTTCTGCTACGTCCTGTAAAGGATACGCAACTAACCTCAATATTCAGTGCTCCCGTCAAAAGCCAGGACGGGGGCTTCAAAATTTAAAAAATTGCTTCCCACTAGGGGACGAAACTTAACCTGCTTGATCAACAGCAGAAGCTTTGTCAGATGACCTAACAGTACATTTCTCCTGTTGTAAAGTGGGACTAATTTGGAGTTTAGTAAAGTCAGTGGTGTCAAAAGATTAACAAATACACCAGTAGGCACTGAATGGCGATGTAGTATTTATTGCTCTTGTCCCCTGTTCGTATAATTAATGTAAAGATTATTTTCCCTGCACGAACATAATATAAGTATAGATCGGGTTAGATCTTATTTTGTATAGCAGTCGGCACTCCGTCGGTGACCCGATCAATATCGATCCGGTCATCTTAGCGCTCCATCATATTTCCTATCGCTTATGTGGTTGATCTGGGAGCCAAACGAATGTTTTTTATTGCGTGGGAGGGGAAAATGGGGGTGGGGGGATATCAAACGTTATCAACATAGGCACACAAATACTGGACAATCGGTAGGTAGGCCAAACAATTTCTTGAGGCCTCAGAGATGGGGTTTTACAGAAGAATGCTTAGAATACCTTAGACAGCCAAAAAGAACAACCAAGAGGTTTTGAAAGAGGCGGGAGCCCGAAGGCAACTTATCACAGACATCAGAAGGAGACAGTCATCATTTTTTAGCCATGTTAAAAGAAGAGGGAAAATAGAAAATGTTGTGGCCACTGGAAAGATCTGTGGAAGGAAGGGATAGAGGAAGACAACGAGAAAAGATTCTTGACAGTCTTGCTGCATAGCATGGGAGTGTGTCGGCACACGCACTAATACATGCTGCAGGAGATTGCAGATAGTAGAGAGGCATGATAGCCTACGCCCGTCGGCAAGGCACTCTGCGCTATCAGTGCCAAACATGGACAGTCATAGAAAGAAAGAAAAAAACACTCACAATTTTAACTCTTGAGATGAAATCAGTGGATCATCTAGTCAGAATGGACCAAAAACCAGCCAGCAGCCTGAGCGTACTACATGAGAACAACCGGTGACAAAGCAAGAGGACGTCCAAGAAAGAGACGAGAGGAAGGAGTTAGAGTGATACTAAAGAAACGCAACTAACAAAAGACAGCGAAAAAGATCTAACTCCTTACTAGTCATACCCTTGTGGGATGCAATTTTTCGAAGCCCTACCGCAATATAGCTCAGCTATAAATATGATCTAATGGCTGAACGCGGTTTCCATGACCTTTCCACTGGTGATGCTCATCGGCATAGTGGCACTTTGTGTCATCGGGTGTTTGTCGCTTGTGTGATGTCCTGGTGGGGTAGAAAGTCAGTCAGTCTAAGACTTCTCTGTTTCGCTTTACGGCATAATTCTACTCTTTGGTCATGTGATGAGAAGCAGAAATATGGAGTATATCGTGAAAGTTGGAGGGGAAGAGAGGCAGAGAGAGAGATCGAGAGAAAAGATGCAAGATAGTCTGACATCATGGCATGGAGGATCATCTGATATCAGAGTTGACTGAGAGTTAACGAGACTGAAGGTTGTGGATATACATGACTACCAAAGCCACACAGCATGGACTTATGGAAGATCATCTGTGTCAGAGTTGATTGAAAGTATGCGAGAGAAAAGGTTGTGCATAGACATGACAACCAACGCCACACGGCATGGACTATGGAAGATCATCTGTGTCAGAGTTGATTGAATGTATGCGAGAGAAAAGGTTGTGCATAGACGTGACTACCAACTCCAAGCGACATGAACTATGGAAGATCACCTGAGTCAGGTTGACTGAAAGTACACTAGACAGAAGGTTGTGCATAGACATGACTACCAACGCCACACGGCACGGACTTTTAGAAGAAGAAGAAACAAAGCACCATTTGTGGGTATAGGGGTCCCATTTTCTGAGGGGGGGGGGGGGACAAAAAGGAATAGACCCACTGGCTCCTAACAAGCTTCCGGTCAAAACGGACGATATCCCCGTGTGGGTTCCGGTGTCCTATTATAGGGAAAACAAGAATAGACCCACTGCCTACCCAAAAGCATGTCGTAAGAGTCGACTAATTGGGAGCTTCCTTCGAAGTCGGAGTGCATCTGCCTGAGAAGAAAGATACCTACAGTCTGCATACAAATTAGTCATATTTGTCAAACGGATGCACTCGCAACACAAGTTCTGGAACAGGACTGCAGTCTAGAAGTGGACGAACAGCCAGAACTTTCCGCCGGGTTTTACAGCTAATAAACGCGAAGGAGAAGAAGAAGAAAACGGACGATAGGCACGATCACTGTTCTTAGTCATGGCACATTTTTCGCTTCTTTTGGCGGTGCATTTTTCTCTAACTGTAGACTGAAAGGTTATAGTTTTGTCGCCCTGCTACTGAATTCAATTTTTTGGAATATTTTACGATTGTGACCAACGTCGTTTTGTGAACTGTAGATTCAGAAAATGGCGCGTGGCCTGTTGCCGCAGTGCTGTTGATGCCTTATGCGATTGAAATTAATTGCGTTGCAACTGCTGATCTTTTGTAACTGCTGCTTCAGTCGATGATGAACTGATTTCTAATGTCAGACTGTTTGTGTTAGCACACCTGATGAGTGTCTTATGCTTTCAATGCGTGTCTATTTGAGTGGATAGACAGGACAACAAACAGGGAAAAAATTAAATTTTATAAAATGAAGAACATATAATGCAATATATCTTTGTCGTTGAAGGTTAGAAAATAATTCTTCATCGAGTTTTAACATATGGCTGTGTGTCCTGGACAATCGGAAGGCAGGCCAAACAATTTCTTGAGTCCTCATAGATGGTAACAGAGGGAGGCTTAAAATACCTTGGACAGCCAAAAAGAGCTACGAAGAGGTTTTGAAGGAAGCGGGAGCCCGAAGACAACTTATCACAGACATCAGAAGGAGACAGTCATCATTTTTCGGCCATGTTTAAACAATGAGTTTAAACATGGCCGAACATGGCGTCCCAGGGAACGCTCATACGTTCATAGGTTCCTACCTAGAAGCCCAATGAACGCATAGTGTGTCGATTTTGTTCTCTCTTTTCCACCCGTTGGGCATGTGATGCTAAACTCCCTGGGACTCAAAGAGTTAAGAAGAGGGAAAATAGGACATGTTGTGACCACTGGAAAGATCTGTGGAAGGAGCGATAGAGGAAGACAACGAGAAAAGATTCTTGACAGTCTTGTTGCATGGCATGGAGGTGTGTCAGCACACGAACTGATACATGCTGCAGGAGAGCCTAGATTGTGGAGAGGCATGATCGCCCACACCAGTCGGCAAGGCACTTAATGATGAGGATGCTAGTGGATAAGCTGAGACTGTAGTCTATGTCTGTTTTTAGAGATAGTGATTGACATTTTTCGTTGGCACACTATTACTTCAACTGCTTCTTCTAATGGTGTTTTTTTTTTTTTTCTTTGTTCATATCTCGTCGCCACATAGGGCGTGAACTTGATAACTCCGATTGTAATCAATCCTAGGTTATATATTAGCTTATCGGATTGGACATACAATTATGTGGTAAAAGGGGAAAGATTCGGATTACCAACAAATTGTTGGATCGATAACAACAACCAACTTACCCGTGCCCCGAACAACTAAATAGAAAACCTCATAAACAACTCAAACTGGCGATTTACGGGCGCGATCTAATGAAAACACCCATTTCAGACTGCTGCAAACTGTTTCATCTATCACTAAATGAGATTGCTGTTTGTATTTAAAACCTTATCTCCATGGTAACTCTAAAACCAACTTTAAATAAGACTTTCATCAGTCAAGTCAGTTTCTGTTGTTGAACAAACAACAAGACTATTCAACACCACACAATTTACTGTCATATTCTATTTTTGCCCCCATTAGCTAGCGCATCTCCAATTCCCTTTCCTAATTAAGAGAGAATAAAAAAGGACAAATCACAATATTTTCCCTCAGCGGAAAAGAAAAAAAAAAAAAATATTACCGTACGCATCGATCCGTGCTGTAAAACTGTCACATAGCTGTTAAGAGAAAAGTAAATATTCAATTTATATTGTGGTGAACGCAGTCGGCCGCTCTCCAATTACCCATACGAGTAGCAGCCAGTACGGTTTGCACAATAAAATAGAACTGTGTTGACTTTGGGCACAAAACAAAAACCTGTCCAAGTTTGTCAATATTCGTTATTTTCCCAAATTCCCGGTTCTTCCCGGGTTTTAATTAATGAGCTTGAAAAAAAAAAGATAACTTGGAGAGGGGATAAATAGTTTGTTGTATGAATAAATAGCTAGATATTGTTTGCGTCTCTGTTTGTGAATATGTGTGTGTAGGACTGACGGACGGACAGAAAGACAGACAGAGAGATAAGAGGAAGAGAGAGAACGAGAATATAGTTGTTAGACAAATAGCAAAATACTGTTTGTGTATGTGTGTGTGTGTGAAAATAGTTTGTTGTGTGAAAAAATAGATATATATTGTTTGTACCTCTGTTTGTGAGTATGTGTGTTTAAGGTGGACGGACGGACGGATGGACGGACAGTCAGATTGATAGAGACAGAAGATAATTCGGATGGATGGATTGGATTGGGATGGATGGATTGGATTCGGTTGGATGGATTGGATTGGATTGGTTATAGATAGATACAGATAGATAGAGTCAGATAGATACAGAGAGATACAAATATATAGATAGATACAGATAGATACAGATATATAGATAGATACAGATACAGATAGATAGATACAGATAGACTAGACTAGATTAGACTAGACTAGACTAGACTAGACTAGACTAGACTAGACTAGACTAGACTAGACTAGACTAGACTAGACTAGACTAGACTAAAGACTAGACTAGACTAAAGACTAGACTAGAGACTACACTAGAGACTAGACTAGAGACTAGACTAGAGATTAGACTAGACTAGGGACTAGACTAGATACTAGACTAGATACTAGACTAGACTAGATACTAGACTAGTCATTAGACCAGAGACTAGACACTAGACTAGAGACTAGACTAGAGACTAGACTAGAGACTAGACTAGAGACTAGACTAGATGAGACTAGAGACTAGACTAGATGCTAGACTAGAGACTAGACTAGAGACTAGACTAGAGACTAGACTAGAGACTAGACTAGAGGCTAGACTAGAGACTAGACTAGAGACTAGACTAGAGACTAGACTAGAGACTAGACTAGATGCTAGACTAGAGACTAGACTAGATGCTAGACTAGAGACTAGACTAGAGGCTAGACTAGAGACTAGACTAGAGGCTAGACTAGAGACTAGACTAGAGGCTAGACTAGAGACTAGACTAGAGGCTAGACTAGGGACTAGACTAGAGGCTAGACTAGAGGCTAGACTAGAGGCTAGACTAGAGGCTAGACTAGAGGCTAGACTAGAGGCTAGACTAGAGGCTAGACTAGAGGCTAGACTAGAGGCTAGACTAGAGGCTAGACTAGAGGCTAGACTAGAGGCTAGACTAGAGGCTAGACTAGAGGCTAGACTAGAGGCTAGACTAGAGGCTAGACTAGAGGCTAGACTAGAGGCTAGACTAGAGGCTAGACTAGAGACTAGACTAGAGACTAGACTAGATGCTAGACTAGAGACTAGACTAGATGCTAGACTAGAGACTAGACTAGATGCTAGACTAGAGACTAGACTAGATGCTAGACTAGAGACTAGACTAGATGCTAGACTAGAGACTAGACTAGATGCTAGACTAGAGACTAGACTAGATGCTAGACTAGAGACTAGACTAGATGCTAGACTAGAGACTAGACTAGATGCTAGACTAGAGACTAGACTAGATGCTAGACTAGAGACTAGACTAGATACTAGACTAGAGACTAGACTAGATACTAGACTAGATTAGACTTAATATTAGATATTAGATACTCATTTATCAAGCGCTTCCTCCACATTAATAGTCGACTGTAACACGTCCGACCGTGGTCTCACGCATATTCTGTCTTCTGCCTTCATCGTGCAGTGATACCAGCTTCTTCCCGCATACACATGGCGTAATTGTAACATGCTGAGAAATGAGACAAGGATGGTTCGAGCAGGGTGGCAAGCTTCACTAGGAAGATCACTGGTAGTGAGCGTTCTTTTGATAAAGCCGGCGTGGTGGGGAATAAACAGGCAGACAGATTGGCTGGATTTGCACCACAGGGAGGTGAATTGGTACACGACAAGGCAGATGTGGTCAAGGCCCTTTGGGAACATATAACGAAGTCGAAAAGAAAAAACATTATTATTGTGGCCTAGAGAAAATGATGCACCTGGTTGTGAGTAACTAGAGGGTCTGGCCAGCACACTACTCTCGGAGCAAAGGCAAGACGACATAAAACCGGATTACATCCGGTACCATTATACTGGAACTCTGCGCTGGCTGCTGAGGATGAGAACGGGGTGGGAATGCACCGACTGCTGTGATGTCAATTCTTGACTCAGCTAAACTCAACTGAAATTTGTCCGACCACTTGTAACATTGCGTGGCTATTGCATTCCCCCCCCCCCCCTTTTCCACCGAACAGTAAAGTAAAAAAAAAAAATTTCTTGACGAACAGCGATAGTGGGAAAATCGTAAAATAAAAGGACATCCAGAAGGCGGTAAAAGATTTCAGTCCTCCAATTTGTGCAGCGCCGGGGAATGATGAAGTGTTGACAGAAGTCCTTGTGTCGTCTGCTGGAGGGCCGGCCAGGTTACCGATTCTACTGAGATAATTTTCAAAAATGTCTCCACGACAACGTGGCATACTGTGGAAAGGTTCTAGTTAGTTCTCATTGTTTCAAGTTTGTTAGGAGAAGAGGAAAAGAGCGAGACAGTTAGAGGCACACATACAGCCAGACAGACACATATATACAACAGACATACAGACAGACAGAGTGAAAGAGGCAGTGTGTGAGAAGATGCGGAATGCCAGCTATAGAGCGTAGAGAATACATCGCAATAAAGAGAAAGAGGATTAGAAGACAGAGACATAGACGGAGAAACAGAAAGATTAAGAAGAAGAAAAAAGAAATAAAGAAAAAAATAGAAGAAAGAGAGAAAGAAATAAAGACTTGATCTACATCTACTTCTGACAGACTGTAGGGTACAAGGATCAGTTCAAACAACTTAGAGGGACTGTAAACAAACGTCTTCTTCTTCGTCGTTATTTTCGCTTCATTTTCGTCATCATTTTCGTCTTATTGTTCGTTCTTCTTCATCGTATTCATGACGTCTTCTTCGACGTCTTCGTCATCATATCATCTCCATTGACGTCTTCACCGACGTCTTCCTCATCTGCGTCTTTTTCATTCTCCTCCTCCGCTCCTCTAGTTCCTGTTCTGTCCTCCAGCATTTTGGTATCAGTGAGACGACAAAAGGAAAAGAAGAATGAAAAAGAAAGAAGGAAGAAGGAGAAACAAGAAGAGGAAGGAAGACGAGAGAAAAAGAGACGAAGAAGGACGACGACGACAAAGGACGACGACGACCAAGGACGACGACGACGACCAAGGACGACGACGACGACTACCAAGGACGACGACGACGACTACCAAGGACGACGACGACGACGACCAAGGACGACGACGACCAAGGACGACGACGACCAAGGACGACGACGACCAAGGACGACGACGACCAAGGACGACGACCAAGGACGACGACGACGACCAAGGACGACGACGACGACCAAGGACGACGACGACGACCAAGGACGACGACGACGACCAAGGACGACGACGACGACCAAGGACGACGACGACGACCAAGGACGACGACGACGACCAAGGACGACGACGACGACCAAGGACGACGACGACGACCAAGGACGACGACGACGACCAAGGACGACGACGACGACCAAGGACGACGACGACGACCAAGGACGACGACGACGACCAAGGACGACGACGACGAAGGACGACGACGAAGGAGACGACGACGGAAGAAAGGAAGAAAGGAAGAAGGAAGAAAGGAAGGAAGGAAGAAAGGAAGGAAGGAAGAAGGAAGAAAGGAAGGAAGAAGGGAGACATGAAGAAAGGAAGGAAGAAGGGAGACATGAGAAAGAAGGGAGACTTGAAGAAAGAAGAAAGGAAACATGAAGAAGGAAGAAAGGAAAAGTGAAGAAGGAAGAAAGGAAAAGTGAAGAAGAAAGAAGGAAGAAGGGAGAAAGGAAGAAGGGAGAAGGGAGAAAGGAAAAAGGAAGAAGGGAGAAAGGAAGAAGGGAGAAAGGAAGAAGGAAGAAGGGAGAAAGGAAGAAGAGAGAAAGGAAGAAGAGAGAAAGGAAGAAGGAAGAAGAGAGAAAGGAAGAAGGAAGAAGAGAGAAAGGAAGAAGGAAGAAGAGAGAAAGGAAGAAGGAAGAAGAGAGAAAGGAAGAAGGAAGAAGAGAGAAAGGAAAAAGGAAGAAGAGAGAAAGGAAAAAGGAAGAAGAGAGAAAGGAAAAAGGAAGAAGAGAGAAAGGAAAAAGGGAGAAGGGAGAAAGGAAAAAGGGAGAAGGGAGAAAGGAAAAAGGGAGAAGGGAGAAGGGAGAAGGGAGAAAGGAAGAAGGGAGAAGGGAGAAAGGAACAAGGGAGAAGGGAGAAATGAACAAGGGAGAAGGGAGAAATGAACAAGGGAGAAGGGAGAAAGGAACAAGGGAGAAGGGAGAAAGGAACAAGGGAGAAGGGAGAAAGGAACAAGGGAGAAGGGAGAAAGGAACAAGGGAGAAGGGAGAAAGGAACAAGGGAGAAGGGAGAAAGGAACAAGGGAGAAGGGAGAAAGGAACAAGGGAGAAGGGAGAAAGGAACAAGGGAGAAGGGAGAAAGGAACAAAGGGAGAAGGGAGAAAGGAACAAGGGAGAAGGGAGAAAGGAACAAGGGAGAAGGGAGAAAGGAACAAGGGAGAAGGGAGAAAGGAACAAGGGAGAAGGGAGAAAGGAACAAGGGAGAAGGGAGAAAGGAACAAGGGAGAAGGGAGAAAGGAACAAGGGAGAAGGGAGAAAGGAAGAAGGGAGAAGGGAGAAAGGAAGAAGGGAGAAGGGAGAAAGGAAGAAGGGAGAAGGGAGAAAGGAAGAAGGGAGAAAGGAACAAGGGAGAAGGGAACAAGGGAGAAGGGAGAAGGGAACAAGGGAGAAGGGAGAAGGGAAAGGGAAAAGGGAAAGGGAAAAGGGAAAGGGAAAAGGGAGAAGGGAGAAGGGAACAAGGGAGAAGGGAGAAGGGAACAAGGGAGAAGGGAGAAGGGAACAAGGGAGAAGGGAGAAGGGAACAAGGGAGAAGGGAGAAGGGAACAAGGGAGAAGGGAACAAGGGAGAAGGGAAAGGGAACAAGGGAACAAGGGAGAAGGGAACAAGGGAGAAGGGAGAAGGGAACAAGGGAGAAGGGAGAAGGGAACAAGGGAGAAGGGAGAAGGGAACAAGGGAGAAGGGAGAAGGGAACAAGGGAGAAGGGAGAAGGGAACAAGGGAGAAGGGAGAAGGGAACAAGGGAGAAGGGAGAAGGGAACAAGGGAGAAGGGAGAAGGGAACAAGGGAGAAGGGAGAAGGGAACAAGGGAGAAGGGAGAAGGGAACAAGGAGAAGGGAGAGAGGGAACAAGGGAGAAGGGAGAAGGGAACAAGGGAGAAGGGAGAAGGGAACAAGGGAGAAGGGAGAAGGGAACAAGGGAGAAAGGGAGAAGGGAACAAGGGAGAAGGGAGAAGGGAACAAGGGAGAAGGGAGAAGGGAACAAGGAGAGAAGGGAGAAGGGAACAAGGGAGAAGGGAGAAGGGAACAAGGGAGAAGGGAGAAGGGAACAAGGGAGAAGGGAGAAGGGAACAAGGGAACAAGGGAGAAGGGAGAAGGGAACAAGGGAGAAGGGAGAAGGGAACAAGGGAGAAGGGAGAAGGGAACAAGGGAGAAGGAGAGAGGGAACAAGGGAGAAGGGAGAAGGGAACAAGGGAGAAGGGAGAAGGGAACAAGGGAGAAGGGAGAAGGGAACAAGGGAGAAGGGAGAAGGGAACAAGGGAGAAGGGAGAAGGGAACAAGGGAGAAGGGAGAAGGGAACAAGGGAGAAGGGAGAAGGGAACAAGGGAGAAGGGAGAAGGGAAACAAGGGAGAAGGGAGAAGGGAACAAGGGAGAAGGGAGAAGGGAACAAGGGAGAAGGGAGAAGGGAGAGGGGAACCGGGGGAACCCGGGGGGGGGAACCCGGGGGGGGAACAAGGGGAACCGGGGGAACAAGGGGGTGGGGAACAAGGGGAACCGGGGGGGGACAAGGGGAACCCGGGGGGGGGAAACAAGGGGAACCCGGGGGGGGGGGAAACAAGGGGAACCCGGGGGGGGGGGGAAAGAAAGGGGAACCCGGGGGGGGGGGAAAACAAGGGGAACCCGGGGGGGGGAACAAGGGGAACCCGGGGGGGGGAACAGGGGGACCCCGGGGGGGGGGAACAAGGGGAACCCGGGGGGGGAAACAAGGGGAACCCGGGGGGGGAACAAGGGGAACCCGGGGGGGGGAACAAGGGGAACCCGGGGGGGGGGAACAAGGGGAACCCGGGGGGGGGGGGAACAAGGGGAACCCGGGGGGGGGGAACAAGGGGAACCCGGGGGGGGGGGAACAAGGGGAACCCGGGGGGGGGGGGAACAAGGGGAACCCGGGGGGGGGGAACAAGGGGAACCCGGGGGGGGGGGAACAAGGGGAACCCGGGGGGGGGGAACAAGGGGAACCCGGGGGGGGGGGGGGAACAAGGGGAACCCGGGGGGGGGGGAACAAGGGGAACCCGGGGGGGGGGGAACAAGGGGAACCGGGGGGGGGGAACAAGGGGAACCCGGGGGGGGGGGAACAAGGGGAACCCGGGGGGGGGGGGAACAAGGGGAACCGGGGGGGGGGGGGGAACAAGGGGAACCCGGGGGGGGGGGGAAACAAGGGGAACCCGGGGGGGGGGGGGGGAACAAGGGGGGGGGAACAGGGGGAACCCGGGGGGGGGGGAACAAGGGGAACCCGGGGGGGGGAACAAGGGGAACCCGGGGGGGGGGGGAACAAGGGGAACCCGGGGGGGGGGGAACAAGGGAACCCGGGGGGGGGGGGAACAAGGGGAAACCCGGGGGGGGGGGAACAAGGGGAACCCGGGGGGGGGGGGAACAAGGGGAACCGGGGGGGGGGAACAAGGGGAACCCCGGGGGGGGGGAACAAAGGGGAACCCGGGGGGGGAAACAAGGGGAACCCGGGGGGGGGGGGAACAAGGGGAACCCGGGGGGGGGGGGAACAAGGGGAACCCGGGGGGGGGGGAACAAGGGGAACCCGGGGGGGGGGAAACAAGGGAACCCGGGGGGGGGGGGAACAAGGGGAACCCGGGGGGGGGGGAGGGGAACAAGGGGAACCCGGGGGGGGGGGGGGGGCAAAGGGGAACACGGGGGGGGAAACAAGGGGAAACCCGGGGGGGGGGGGGGGGGAACAAGGGGAACCGGGGGGGGGGAACAAGGGGAACCCGGGGGGGGGGGGAAACAAGGGGAACCCGGGGGGGGGGGTGAAACAAGGGGAACCCGGGGGGGGGGGAAAACAAGGGGAACCCGGGGGGGGGGGGGAAACAAGGGGAACCCGGGGGGGGGGGGGAAACAAGGGGAACCCGGGGGGGGGAAACAAGGGGAACCCGGGGGGGGGGAACAAGGGGAACCCGGGGGGGGGGAACAAGGGGAACCCGGGGGGGGGGAACAAGGGGAACCCGGGGGGGGGAACAAGGGGAACCCGGGGGGGGGAACAAGGGGAACCCGGGGGGGGGAACAAGGGGAACCCGGAGGGAGGGAGGGAGGGAGGGAGGGAAGAAAATGACGATGACGATGACGATGAAGGAGAAGGACCTAATGAGTTAAACAGATAACTTATAGATAACTTATAAAGCAATAAAAAAGAGTGGTTACCAGCTTGGATAGGAAAGTTCACGTAATAGATGAAGCCGAATGAGGAAATAAAGGACTGGATCACATAGGTACTTGAAGCGACGCCTAGCATCTGTGCCCCATTTGTAGTGGTGTTTGATGCGGCAGGGTTTAACAGACATCGTCTCATTTATCACCATTACTTTTTTCGATACTGGGCCATCTGTTAAGATTACAGTCGAAGCCTGGGTACCATCAGACCTGGTCCTGCCACAATCGATAGGACATCGAGCAGAATCATTTCTGAACATGTGGTATCCTGTCTTGTAGTTGCAGGACTCTTGGCTCTGTTTTTGTTTCAGAGATTTTCTTGGGCAAGTTTAGTCTGATTCGTGTCTTCTTCTTCTTCTTATTCGCATCACCGGCTGTAAACTCCGGTGGAAAGTTCTGGTTGTTAGTCCACTTCTAGACTTTCGTCTGGTTCCAGAATCTGAATTTTGCGTGCACACCCGTTTTACAGATCTGGCTTAGTTGTATGAAGACTGTTGGTTCCTCTCTTCTCGGGCAGATGCGCTCCGACTTTGAAGGAAATATCTCTAATTAGTCGACTCTACGTAACCTTGGTAACCTTGGTTACATTAGTAACCTTTAGTTTCAGCTTTGTAGCAAACGGGTCACCCCTTAGTTGCTCCGCTGATGATGATGATGATGATGATGATGATGATATTGCTTCTGCTGATGTTGGTGCTGCTGCTGATATTACTACCACTGCTGATATTACTACCACTGCTGCTACTGATGAAGATGATGATGATGAGGATGCTACTACTACTACTACTACTACTACTGCTGCTGCTGCTGCTGCTGCTGCTGCTGCTGCTGCTGCTGCTGCTGCTGCTACTACTACTACTACTACTACTACTACTACTACTGATGTTGTTGTTGCTACTGTTACTACAACTATTAATGTTGTTGACTCTGGTGCTACAACAGCAACAACCACTACTACTAATACTACTATTACTTCTACTATTACTGCTTCTGCTGCTGCTACTTAATACTAATGCTGCTGGTACTGCTACTATTACTATTACTATTACTACTACTACTCCTAATGCTGCTGCTTCTACTACTACTGAAACTGCCTCTGCAGTTACTGCTGCTACTACTGCCAAAGCTGCTACAATTATTACTGCTTCTACTTCATGACTCCTTCACATCTCCATCCTCGTTCTCCTCTCTTCCTCATCCTCTTTGCCGTCGTCATTATCCTCGTCATAATCATCATCTTCTTTTTCTTTGATTCCTCATATTCAGACAGAAGCAGACAACGAAGATAATTACGCCGTCAACATCTTTACAATATCAGATGACTGCACTCATATCACCATATCACCATATCACCATATCACCATATCACCATATCGCCGTATCCCAGTATAATCTAATCACCATACCATCATTTTTAGAATTATCAAAATTTTCTGACCAGATACAATCTCAAACATTAAACTACTTCAAGTCACAAACAAATACACTGTAGACAGTATGATTACCAAGAGAAGATGGAAATGGCTTGGCCACGTTATGAAAATGAATTCTGGTATACCTGCCAAAACAGCTCTCACATCGACACCAGAGGGAAAGAGAAAACAGGGGCGCCCAAAAACAACATGGAGACGAACGATGAAGAGTGACCTGAGTGCGGCATCTTTGACATGGAAAATTGTACTGAACAGGACAGGAAAGCATGGAAAGTCCTCTCTGAAGCCTCATGTGCCACTAGGCTTAACGAGAACTAATGATGATGAGACCATCATATCAGCATTTCACCATATCACCAGCCAGGGCACGCTCGGTCTCTTGATATGCCGTGACGTTATGCAGTCTCAAGGCGTTAGTGACTCTCCTACTGATCTCACAGGTGGTTAGTTTTCTTTCGCGTTCTTTTGTCAATGTCCAAGTCTGATATTGGTAACCTAAAGTCGGTATCAGTATGAATATTGTATTTTTTTTATTTTTTTATTTTTTCTTATTTTGGGATAGCAGGGTGTTTTAGAACTGGAGCAAGTTAGTACCTGGCATTGTTGGCTTTTTATATTCTCGTTTCTATCTCTCTATCTATTTTACCATTTTACCATATCATCATATCACCATATCATCATATCAGCATATCATTATATCACCATATCATAATATCACCATATCAAAATATCACCATATAATCGTATCATCATATCGTCATACCATCATATCACCATATCATCATATTACCATATTATCATATCAGCATATCAGCATATCATCATATTACCACATCGCCATATAACCACATCCCAATATCACCATATCATAGTATCACCATTTTACCATATCACAATATTATGGTATCACCATATCATGGTATCACCATTTCAGCATATGATCACATGAGCATATCATATTTCCATATAACCATATCACCATATCATCATATTAGTATATCAACATTTCATCATATCAGCATATAACCACATCGCCATATAAGCACATCACAATATCACCATATCACCATATGACTGACTGACTGACTTTCTACCCCACCAGGACATCACACAAGCGATAAACACCCGATGACACAAAGTGCCACCATGTGGATGAGGATCACCGTGGAGAGGTCCCAGAAACCGCGTTCAGACAATTTGCCATATTTATGGCCTGCCTATATTGCGGCCCCTGGCAAAACCCAGAGTGGGACTTCAAATAACAAAAAATTAAGTCCTAAAAAGGACGTAAGGATAGTCTAAAAAAACTATATCATCATATCATAGTAACACCATCATAGCCACATCATCATATTATCATATCAACCTATCACCAAATCAGCATATCGCCAGAACTCTTGGGGGAGGAGTGGGGTGGGGACACTCAACCCTAGTATAATTTTATTTCTCAATAATTTCTCCAAATATCACACACATTTCTCTACTCTACACCGTCTGTTTGTTGACATGAGCATGAAATCCATTCTTAGATGTCTACGGATATTTCATTAACGGAACGCCGGCACAAGACCTCCCACTTTGTAACCATTTTCCGAGAAGTTGAGGCATCTGAAGTACAATCCTGCATCCCGCAAGTATAAGAATGGAGGTGGAGGCGGTAACTGCAGCTCTCCGGTGGCTAAAGAACAAGATGCATACACATATCGTAATTGTAACAGACGCTGAGAGCGAGCTGAGAAAGATGAAGACAGGAATGCTTTGAGCAGAGTGGCAAGCTTCACTGTGAAGGTGTGACCTTCAGGTAGTGAGCATATTTTGGATCTTTGCTCCAGACCATGCCGGCTTGTTGGGTAATGAACAGATAAACTGGCTGGATCTGAACCGCTGGCTGGTGAATTGATACATGAAAAGGCAGATGTGGCCAGGCCCTTTCTGAACAAGTAAAGAAGTCAGAAGAGAAATAAGATTATTATGGCCTAGATAGAATGAGGCCCCTGGGTGTAACCAGAGGGTCTGGTCGGCTCACTACACTCAGAGGAAAGGCAAGAAAGACATATACCAAGATTGTGACCGGTACCATCAGTATTTGAATTATGCGCTGGCTGCTGAAGATGAGGAAGGAGCGCGCATGGGAATGCCCTGAGTGCTACGACGTCGATTCTTAGCTCAACTCAACTCGACTCTTCCCAGAAAAAAAAGTGCTATCCTTTTCTTATTTCACCATTACCAGCATCGTCCAAACCACAGAAAGACCTAGTTCTGCAAGAGATAGAGGCGGGCGCCGTAACGTCTAAGCCACTCCTCACGGAGAGATACCAAGTTCAATAACAAACAATTGTCAATTGAAACTTCAGCACACGCGACCACGTATCTTTCGAGACAACAGGTAATATTGGAAAGCAACGAGCTGAGAGCAAAAAAAAAAACGCAATTATATTAGCGAGGTAATCGCGTAAACATACCCAAAATCGGCTACATATTAAAGCTTTATTTACAGCACCGAATCTGTGAGCAAATAAATAATCGAGAGTAAAGGTGCATTTAATATATGGAGATCGATCCTTGTGTTCTCGTTTGTTGGGTCGTTAGAGCTGCATGCAGACTGACAGATGGAGAGTTAGATGGATAGACGGATGGATAAACTGGCAGATATGGTGATAAATGTGTACAATGTGACAAGCATAAATATGATGGGCAGATAGAAAAGAGCTATCTATCTATCTATCTATCTATCTATCTATCTATCTATCTATCTATCTATCTATCTATCTATCTATCTATCTATCTATCTATCTATCTATCTATCTATCTATCTATCTATCTATCTATCTATCTATCTATCTATCTATCTATCTATCTATCTATCTGTCTATCTGTCTACCTGTCTACCTGTCTACCTGTCTACCTGTCTACCTGTCTACCTGTCTACCTGTCTGCCTGTCTACCTGTCTGTCTGTCTGTCTGTCTGTCTGTCTGTCTGTCTGTCTGTCTGTCTGTCTGTCTGTCTGTCTGTCTGTCTGTCTGTCTGTCTGTCTGTCTGTCTGTCTGTCTGTCTGTCTGTCTGTCTGTCTGTCTGTCTGTCTGTCTGTCTGTCTGTCTGTCTGTCTGTAGGTATGACTATATACTTTTATGTCTGTAAATCTCTTTCTCTCTCTTCCTCTCCCTCTGTCTCTCATTACCTGTCTCCCCCACCCCCCCCCCCACCCCGTTTTCAGTTAGTCCACCCACTCACTCATTTATCTGTCAATCTGAGTAAGTTAAATAGAATGAATACTCAAAATAGCCAGCTTCTGGACAAACAAACAAAAACCGCCATATTTCTTTGAAACTAACTTCTGTTTCACAGCCAGAAGTAGGACTCTATTGAAATTAACCACCTGAATATTTGAACGATGCCGAGATATGACAACCAAAATGGCAACGGTCTGAGGGAAGACATGCAAGAGTGTCTGTAAATCCAGGCAGAGAGAGAGAGACAGACAAGTGTCTGTCCAGATATTTGCAGAGTCGGAGGGCTGTATTTTGATTAGTCAGTGATATTCCAATTATGACGCCGGATCCTGGCCAATGTTTGATCATGGGCGATGAGTGCAGTTTGAGAAAGTATGCCAGATATTCTAGTCAGGCACGTATATTCACCACAGTTTTGATGCATGTTTGTGTGTGGGGGTTTGCATGTGTTTGTGAGTGAGAAGTTCGTTTCTGCTGGTTTCTGCGTCTCTGGTGGAGTCGTTGCTTGATTTGCGTGCGTTTATATGTTTTTATCGCTGTTTCCATCAGGTCATTATCACATTAGGAAGAGAATGTAGAGAGTTGTGTAATGGTATGACAGAATTAGAGGTACAACACCTGATAGTTAAAAACACTGGGCTAGATGATGCAATAGTGTACACCGAAGGCTCTGTTATGGGGGTTCGAAGATTTTGCTGGGGATTTTCAGCTCGAGTGAAGGAAACCAGATGGGTTTATATTTTTTAAATTATATATTTATCAGTATATACAACTTAAAGCAGTTCAATATCTGCTAAAGTCAAAGTCTCTGTCTCTCAACAACAAGATCAAAATATATAAAACGTTGATAAGACCAATCGTTTTATATGGCTATGAAACTTGGAGCACAACTAAAAGAGATGAAGCCTTATTACAAATTTTCGAAAACAGACTATTACGACAAATCGTTGGCATGCTAACAGTGGGGAATGGAGAGTGACAGTGACCGTGCCTAGCGTTCATTTCTACTTGCTGTGTGGGATCGCAATGGGAAGTGTAAGTTGCCAGTGTGGCTGTTACATGAACTCCCCTCCACTCAGGGGGCAGGTAATTAGGGTGTAAAAACATACAGATAGGCTTTCCGGTAGGGGGTGCTGTGGAAAGCGGACGGGAAAGGAACCGTAATGGCAAACTCTCTAAGAGACTGGGCGATTATACACATCAAGTCATCATCATCATCGTCAGTTTCCACATCTGCCGTTAAGCGTTGTGGGAAGGAACAGTTTGTGATCCATTGCTTGATGGGCAGCAATGGCTATTCCATGTCGAATGTAGAAGCTCTTTAATATCATTAATCCAAATTCTCGATTTACTTCAGATCGTTTCATGCTTAGCGTCTCCATTGGTAGTTGTTTTGGCTGCATTCTTATTAAATGACCAAACCATTCGATAGTCTGTTTCTCAATGAGTTTAATGTATGGTGTTGTTCCTACAGTATGTCTGATAATGCCATTTCTAACTTTGTCTCGGATAGTTAATTTGGCGGGTTCCTCGGGCAGGGGCAGCAACTTAGGCTATAATTAACCTCTTTATTTCAGTTTGTCCTGGTTGTCGAAAGATATAAAACCGAACGAAAAGTATATCAGCGAGCTTCACAATATAATAAATACATACATACAAAACGTAAACGTTGCGGCTATAGAGCCTTCATCAGCACATAAATCAAACAAAACAAACGAATGCACAAAATCACTTAACTTGAATATCCAGACGCAGCCACGTAGATGTCTTGCCAGTGTAATGAAAAGAGCATACTGAACCGGAGAATGAACACCCGTAGAATGCCAAGGGCGATAACTCGAGAATTTTAAGTGAAACTGTTGACAGTTTAGTCCTTCGTGTGTTAAAGTTCTTAATGTGTAAATACGGCGATTTTATCAGTAACATAGGGATGAATCCAGTTGGAGGGATTTCTCCAACGATGTCTCGGTTGTGGTGTCCTGGTAGGGCTAGTACGCAGACTCACTGAGACTCGCGCCATCTCTTATAGGTAAGTAGTATGTGAATGATTATTTTGTCTTCCTAAATGGATCGTGTCTGCGATAAACCAAGGCCCTCTTAACTGAGCTGTAATAAACAATCACATCATCTCATAGTAAGATGCAATTTTTCTCTATTTTAAAGCCCCACCCTGGCTCTTGCCAGGGGCCGCAATATAGCCCGACCATAAATATTGTCTAATGGCAGAACGCGGTTTCTGGGACCTCTCCACAGTGATCCTCATCCGCATGGTGGCACTTTGTGACATCGGGTGTTTATCACGTGTAATGTCCTGGTGGGGTAAAAATCTACTCTACTACTCTACTGTAATAAAGCAGTTGATGGATAAACCATCGCAGGTTCACACTTCATGCAGCACGCAGTCGCGTAGCCTGAAAGACATATCTGCGCTGATGGTGGGAGTTTACTGAGAGAAAATGTTAATTTACTAGAATAAATGCCGGATAAAAAAAAAAAACACCCACCAGTGATACCAACTTATTCAGGCTATTTATAAACTACTTGAGGATAGAAAGTACAGATGATATAGACCTAGCTCTTAACTGTGATAGATTTTATTAGTTTTACCAATGGCCACGTCATCCAAACACTGGAAAGTATATTGTGACAGCCATCGAAATTATTATAGTAATTGGGAGAAAACATACCCGTGGCTCAAAAGATCTTCAGATGGATCAAAGGTATCACATTGTAAACTGTGTGAGTGCACTGTTGTACCAAGAATTAGTAATATATCTAAACATGAAAAATCCGAAAAATACAGGATGAAAACTCCCTCAAAAAAGCAGTCACAGCTTATTATTTTTACTGCTAGGCTAAGTAATGATAAAGTTAAGGCAGCAGGGTTGAAAACTGCTGTAAGCATGACCTGCCATTGTAAAGAACGCACAATTGATCATTTAAGTAAAATCATGACAGCGCATAGTCGAAGGAATACATTGGAACACATACAGATGCATAGAACTAAATGTTTATACGTAACAAAAATTGTTATATCGTCTGCACTTAAGGCTGAAAACGTGTACGCTGTATCTTCCACCTGTTCCAATTAGGATGTCCGTCAGGAATTCAATCCAGAGCATGTCGTGTGAAGTAAGTGAAATGTAAAATTTTATTTGGCTTTTTTCTGGCCTAACTTTAGTAGTATTTTAACTTAAAATTAAGTTTATGGCAACCCTTATATACATTTTTGTTTTTTTGTTACTACTATGATAGGCTGGAGACCGACAAAGACTGCTGTTCAGCAGCTTAGCGATTTTGGTTTATTTGGCCGATACCTTGATTTAGTCTGGTTTAAAAATTAGCCAGCCATCAGTTAATAAAAGACCCTGCTTAGTCTTTTAGCAGTCTATTTGGCTTCCGGACCGACCCTGCAGAACACCGACATAGCAGTTGCGGCTTTGCACATTGGGCTAGCCAGCATGGGTATGTGCGACTGCAGGGGAAGGCCGATTGTCAGGCTGATTTCGCGGCTTTGGTATGTTTCCATAGTCAGATCTGACATTTCTCTAGTGGTTAAACTGTAGAGAAATGTAGGTGTGTGTTCTTGCTAGGAGATAGTTCGATGGCAGGTCGCTATAGCTGATTTGTTGGTTTGGTGGCATGTTGAAGCTTAACGTACATGTTAAATATGTTACGGTTTTTGCCATTGTTTAGATAATCTCGCAGAGCTTATGGTGTCATTATCAGATTTCCTTGTTAGCTGGAGATGATTAGCACTTTAGATTCTGGTCGAGCAAGTTGGTTTTTTTTAAAAATGTATTATTTGTGAAGTATACGGTAATTCTGTGTTCAGTTGAGTAAAATGAACAGCTGTTTAATGTAGTGATTATAATTCATTTGCTTGATTTAATTTAGGATCTTTAGTCCGTGCACGTGGTTCGGCTAGGTGTATGTAGCCATGTAGTTAGGTTGTCGTCATGTAATTCACGATACAGATATTCTTTGGTTGAGTCTTAGTGAAATATTCTAGGATCTCTGCGCAGAAAACCCCCTGTCTTTTCTTTACTTTCCTGTTTTTGCTGTTTAGCGGGGAACTATTACTTTTATTCTAATCACAATTTTCCTTTATCTTCCCGACTTCTGTGTTTTTCCTGCTCTTTCTTCCCGCTAGCACTCTACAATTAACGAGCGGAAGATCTAACAACAGATTTGCTGTCTTTGGATAGCTGCAGGTGTGACAAGAAGAGGTGAAACGAAGAATAAAGATATTAGAAAACTAGGACTGAAATCAGTCATACAATACATTAAAGAACAACAAATGAGATGGTTTGGCCACCTGACGAGAATGCCCTGATACCAAATGCCACAGAGAGCCACGCTGAAGAAAAACAATGAAGACAGAGCAAGGGGAAGACCACGCAAGACATGGAGCGATATCATCAAGAGCAACCTAACAGAAATAAACATTAACGTGTACAATGCATTGGAAAAGGTGCACAGACGATCTTTACACCCCACCCACCCACCCCCTTCCCCCAAATACCTCGCTGAAGTAATTGCAATTGAATAGAAGAAAAATAAGAAACCTGACACAGGTCACGGATAAATTGTTTCGTCAGATGAATCCTATATTTCTACGTGCCACTGCCGGAAGTCGTCCATATTTGTTTGACACCTGGCTCAGTTTACGTTGTCTCCGGGAAGAGATTATTGTTTCCGACACCCGGCCCTAGGTTTCTCTGCCTCTCAGATACAATCACAGTCACCATGGTACGTTCACTTGTGTTTTCATCAACTTTACCTGTCGGCGTGTTGTCCAGTTCTCTTTAATACAGGTACCTCCATTGCGTTGTCTCTTCACATATCGGATAATTAATATGATATCCGTCATATCCGAGCCCAGCAGTTGGTTGCCGAGTTGGCGACCGGCCCAGTTGAGTCTTCACTCAGTCAGTTACAATGTTTGTCAATTCTCATCATCACTCAGTCAGTTGTTTGTCAGTTCTCATCATCAATCAGTCAGTTGTTTGTCAGTTATCATCATCACTCAGTCAGTCGTTTGCAAGTTCTCATCACTCAGTTGTTTGTCAGTTCTCATCACTCAGTTGAGTCAGAGTCAGTGCACTGACTTGAGTGATGTTATTGTTGAGAATAAAGAAAAAAAAAAAAAAACTCCCCCCTTTCCACCGTCACTGCGAAGCCTTCTATCGAATTATATGTTTCTGCCCTTTATCTTCCAACTATCTTCACTTTAATAGTATATTTAGTTTCTACTTTTCAAGTGACTTCCTATTTTTGTTGTTTTGGTTTCTGTAAAAGTAAAAGCAGTGAGACAGAGGGATGAAGCTGAATATGTTTTGTCACCTCTTCTCTCTCTCTCTCTCTCTCTCTCTCTATATATATATATATATATATATATATATATATATATATATATATATATATATATATATATATATATATATATATATATATAGGCTATCCTCAGAATAACGGGCACAAAAGATGGCGACAGCAAAAACATCCAAAAACATCATAACAGAGTCAGTCACGTGTCAATTGTGCACTTCCTGCGACTAAGTTTGCGGTTTTCCGACAACGACCGCCACCGCCAAGAGTCCCCCACGCCGCTCATGCAGTGTGGATTGGAGCTAAACTAGATGGCTAGGACTCACGAGCAGCAGCTTCTGCATCTTCTGTAGCCATGCTTGTGAATCCTAGCCATCTAGTTTAGCCCCAATCCACGCCATATGAGCTGTGTGGGGGACTCGTGGCGGTAGTCATCAGGAAACCGCAAATTAAGTCACCGAAAGTGCGCAGTTGACACATGACTGGGGCCCTGTTTTTGGCCGCCATCTTTTGTGCCCGTTATTCGGTGGATAGTCTATATATTTATATAGCGGCATGATATTGAGAGAGATCAAAGACATAAGGAATTAGAGCATGAGGTTATACTAATATACAACATACATTATGCAGAGGGTGACACGGTATTGATAGCTGAAAATGCAAATGATCTACAACAATTATTGGACATTGTAGTGAGGGAGAGTGGCTGTCCTTGACTAGAAAGGAAACAAGAGATAATGGTTATATTTTTAAAAAAACGAATACCACAGCGAGATAGTAGAATAGAAGGTTAAAAAAAAATTAATTCGATAAATTCAAATATCTGAATACAGTCCTAATCCTAATATTAGGTGAAGATGTGTGTCAGAAATTAAGAGCAGGCCAGGCTAAGGCTGCATTTCACAGAATGATTATCGTGTGCAACGTCTTTTTCTTTGGATGTTCAAAAGAGAGTACTAAAATGTTATGCAGAATCTATATAGCTGTTTGGTAGTGAATCATGGGATGTGAATGCACAAATTAGAAATAACTTGGAGGTGACAGAGATATGATTTCTCAGTCGGGTGTTGAGAATCCCATGGACTGCATAGTAACTAACAAGGATTGCTTGAAGGAAGCTAATGAAAGCAGATCAATATATACAGCTATAAGGAAAAGACCAGAACTGTTGTTTGAAATGAGGGAGAAGGCTTTGGAGAATACTGTGACAGTTGGGGAAATCAGCGGTAAAAGAGGGAGAGGCAGACTAAGAGAGATGATGACAGATGGATTGCGGTGGAGGGTGGAACTGATCCAGAAGACAAGGGGCCAAGATCTGTGGAGGTGCATGAAGGCCTACAGGGCATGTGTTGATGATTTCTGTTCTTCTCCATTGTCAATAGTAGTGATAGCAGTCATCTTCTTCCCTCTTTTCTTATTCTTTTTTCTATTTCCGTCTTGTCTCATTTTTTTCTTCTGTCTTCTCATCATTACACCCTCCTTCCTTCTCAGTCCACCTGTTCAAATTTTCCAAACCATTTTTATTGCATACAGCTATCTCTAGCTGAGAATTGCAGTCATGATTTTCCATAGAGCACACACAATGTCTTAGCATAATGTATGCACTTCCTAGCACCAACAAGAATATTTAAACTCCTGTAGCAAAAGAACAGTTTAGTTTGTTGAAGTGAACTCGTGGTGTGTTCCTTGTTACCCAGAGAGTTAAATCAGAATAAGATGATCATTCAGTGATATTGAAGTGATTGTATAGGATAGAATGGAGAAATAGACTGAGCCCTGTTTGAAATTTGAACAACGAACCGTCATGGCACACAGGTAGTAACTCATAATTGCTCCGTTCTTCTTCTGACTCAAGTCTGAGTCTGAAGAAGATCAGCACAGTCACAGACTTTGTAGCACCGGCGAGGATCCTTAAATACTTTGGGTAAATTTTTAACTCAAAATTTTGCCCGGGTAGCGCCGTTAGGCTATTCTTTTAGATTTCCAACTGCCAAGGGATTTGTTTACGTGTGCAACAATGGACACAGGTGTCAGATCTCACTACCCAGAAATCAGGGGGAATTACTATAAGTCCAGGTTCGTGTGAAAAAATCCCAGCCCTCACCAGGGATTGAACCCAAACCTCCAGCACTCGAGATGGACACCATGCCTCGAAACCATGTAGCCCCCTCATGAGCCCTGTGTGATATGTAATAGCATGACAGGACATTGAATGAATGAATAAATAAATGGCGTATTCACTTTGTTCCTTTTGCTTTTTTTTACATTTGCTGTTTGCACACAGCTGCTTTATCTTCTACAACATAAATGGAGAAGGATTGGCATCTTGCCTTCTGCCACATGAATGGGAGGAGGGCGTGGTCTTCTACAACATGAATGGGAGGAGGGTGTGGCTTCTACCACATGAAAGGGAGGAGAGTGTGGCTTCTACCACATGAATGGAAGGAGGGCGTGGCTTCTACCACATGAATGGAAGGAGGGCGTGGTCTTCTACAACATGAATGGGGGGGGGGGGACGTGGTGTTCTACAACATGAATGGGAGGAGGTTGATGTAGTATCTTATTCTTGTCGCTGTTTGTATCCACTAGCCTAAAGCTGGTGTCACCAAAGAGAATTGTGCAGGCAAAGGGCCCTATTTTTTTTTTTGGGGGGGGGGGGGGAACAAGAATATACTTACTACCCCTCTAACAGGCATATTGTCAAAGCAGCTAATTAGGGTTGTTTCCTTCAGAGTTGGAAAGCATCTTGAAGAAGAAGAACAGAAAATCACCCACAGAGGAATGGTGAGCCCAGAACCTCGGGAGCTGGCAGACAAGTGTGCTAGTCTCTGCTGCCCTGCTTTCCTTTCAGGTTGGCATGCAGTAGTACACAGTACTGGCATCTTCTGTTTTATTCATAATTATATTCACTGTTACTGTGATAATGTGAGTTCCATCATCATCATGTAGCAGGTCCTTTGCAGAACGCCGCTCTCATCACAGTCTGCCTGAAAAAAAACTCGGTCTCTCGCCAGTTCTCCCGCCTCACGCACTTTCACACTCAAGGAGTCACTTATATCCTGTGCCCATCTTCGTGTCGGTCGGCCCCTGCCCCTCCTTCCCTGTACCATGCCTTCTGCTATAATTTTTTCCAGTCCGTCGTGGCGCTTGATTTGACCAAAATATTTCACCTTTCGAGAAAGGATGCTGTTTATTAACCAATCTTCCTTGATGTTCAGATCTTCTAAGATGTCAATATTTCTCATCTTCCTTGTCCAAGATATTCTGAGAATCTTTCTATAACATTTCAGCTCGAAAGCCCCTATTCTCTTTCTTAAGGATGTTGTGAGTTCCAGCACCTTTTTATTCCTACGACAAAGCTCTGACTGTCTGTAGGTGGTCTCCTAGTGTTAATAATGATGTGTAATAGTTGTAACATTGTTGATAGTAATTGTAACTATGTTTCAGGTGCTGCTTGCAGCTGCAGTGTGTAACCGTACTGGAAAAGGTAAGTTTGTTAGGTTTATATTTGTTACAGTGAGTGCAGGAGGTTTATATTTGTTACAGTGAGTGCAGGAGGTTTATATTTGTTACAGTGAGTGCCGGAGGTTTATATTTGTTACAGTCAGTGCCGGAGGTTTATATTTGTTAGTCAGTGCATGAGGTTTATATTTGTTACAGTCAGTGCAGGAGGTTTAGATTTGTTACAGTCAGTGCAGGAGGTTTATATTTGTTACAGTCAGTGCAGGAGGTTTATATTTGTTACAGCCAATGCAGGAGGTTTATATTTGTTACAGTCAGTGCAGGAATTAAGAAATTAGAAGAGGACTAGCACTGAAATAAGTCATACAGTTAATTAAATAACAAGTGAGATGGTTTGGTCACCTGTCGAGACTGTCCTGGTGTCAACTGCTACAAAGAGCCATGGTGAAGAAATATAATAAACACAGAGCAAGGGGAAGACCATGCAACAGATGGAGCGACATCATCAAGAGCAACCTAACGCAGATGAACACCAACTTGTACAATGCATTGGAAAAAGCGCACTAACGACCCTTACATCTCCTCCCAACACCTCACAGAGGTAAATGGTGGAAGAGAAGAAAAAGCTGAAGTAAATGGCAAAATTGTAATTGCTGAATTAAATGGTAACTTTATAATTGCTGAAGTAAATGGCAAATATGTGATAGCCGAAGTAAATGGTAAATTCCTGGTACCATACACTCTGGTATTATACTTTCCAGTCTGCCGTGCTGCTTGATAAGTCAAAAATATTTCAATTTCTGAGACAAGATGCTGTTTGCTAGGTAATCTTCTTTGATTTTGAAATCTTTTAAGTTGTCATTATTTCTGGTGTGATCCATAGTTTTCTGAAAATCTTTCTGAGGACGTGAACTCAAAAGCCCTAGTTTTCTTCCTTAATGACTGCAAGATAGTCCACGACTCACATCTTTATGTTGCTACAGGGAAGGTGTATGCTCTGACAATTTTGACTTTTTTTCCTTGTTAGTGCTTAACCAGAGATTTATGATGCTGTTTAATCTGTGCACAGCTATGGCCATCCTCATTTTGACTTCTGTTTTGAGTTTTCATTGCTGTTTTTTATGGAGTCTAGATATTCAAACTATGTGACATGTTAACTGTCTTCATCATGAATTGTTATTTTTTGGGTGATGGCAATTTTGTGTCCCATAAAATTCCATTAAAGGAAGCTAAGGTATCACCAACACCATTACATGCATCACTCCAGCTGGTTTATACTTACTATTCAACAGTGGAGGTAAAGAGAAGGCTTTGGATAGGACGCACATTGAGAAACCCTGCGAACAATATAACTAGAATGTCCTTGCACTGGAAATCACTGGGGCAAAGAAATAAAAAGTTAGCTGCGAATTATATGTACAGGAGGTTGCAGAACCAGCCCCAGCATTGTTTGGCTGTTGTGGTTTTTCTAGGCAGATTTATGTCCAGTAGTTTGCCATTGCTTTATGGACGGTCAGCTTCTTGATAACACTGTCAAAACCAACGCACGGTTTAGGGCCAGCAGCTTGGATCAAACCCGGCACCCGGTCATTACAAAGCGCGTTCACAACACATAAGCCACAGACGCCGACGTGCATAGAAATAAAGGAAGACAGAAAAATTACAGAAAGGAACGACTTCATGTGAGTTGGTAGACCACCTATGCTCCATTGGGGGCTAGAAGACAGAAGAAGTGGAGGAAACACATGTAAATATGTTATCAAAATGCATAAATGGTAGTCATGTGGGGCATATTATATGAATAGAAATGGTTTTCATAAAACAAAAATGTGTATTTTTCATGTGCATGTAAAATTATGAGAAATCCTCTATAATCAGTGCATGGCCTAAATATTTTACTTAACAGTTAGTTTACCTTGAACATTTTCAGCCATTGTGTCCAGGCAATTTGTGGAGATGACCCGCTCTCGTGTAGAAGGACTGCTGTCTGCTTTCCCAAAGCTCATCGGCACCGGAAAACAGCATACGTTTGTGGAGACAGAGAGTGTGCGTTATGTGTACCAACCCTTGGAGAAGCTGTATGTGTTGTTGATTACAACCAAGGCATCTAACATACTGGAGGATTTGGAGACTCTGCGTTTGTTTGCCAAAGTGGTGAGTTATATGTGTGGGTTTTTTGTTGTCATGAGTTATATGTATAGATTTTTTATTGACTTGAGTTATATGTGTGCGTTTTCTGTAGTCATGAGTTATGTGTGTGGGTTTTCTGTAGTCATGAGTTATCTGTGTGGGTTTTCTGTAATCATGAGTTATATGTGTGGGTTTTCTGTAATCATGAGTTATATGTATAGATTTTTTATTGACTTGAGTTATATGTGTACATTTTCTGAGTCATGAGTTATGTGTGTGGGTTTTCTGTAGTCATGAGTTATCTGTGTGCATTTTCTGTCATGAGTTATATGTATGAGTTTTTTTATTGACTTGAGTTATATGTGTGGGTTTTCTGTAATGAGTTATATGTGTGGGTTTTCTGTAGTCATGAGTTATATGTGTGGGTTTTCTGTAGTCATGAGTTATATGTGTGGGTTTTCTGTAGTCATGAGTTATCTGTGTGGGTTTTCTGTAGTCATCAGTTGTATGTGTGGTTTCTGTAGTCATCAGTTATATGTGTGGTTTCTGTAGTCATCAGTTATATGTGTGGGTTTTCTGTAGTCATGAGTTATATGTGTGGGTTTTCTGTAGTCGTCAGTTATATGTGTGTTTTCTGTAGTCATGAGTTACATGTGTGTGTTTTATATTGCCTCGAGTTATATGTGTGTATTTTCTATTGTCATGAGTTATATGTATTTACCAAAAACGGTGAGATATACTATATGTATTTTCCATAGTCATAAGTTGTGTGTATTTCCCAAAGTTATGAGTTATATGTTTCTCCATTAAGTGCTTAGTTAAACGTATGTTAATATATATATATATATATATGTGTGTGTGTGTGTGTTTAATATTAAAGTGGGGAGTTGTATGTGTTTATTAAATTTGTGAGTTGTGTGAAAAGACATAGCAACATGGCAGCTGAGTTGTACTTTGCCTCCAAAAAGAGGCATTTCTGGAGTATTTTCATTAAAGGCAGAACAACTGGAAAATGTGTGAGTCCCGTAGAGATAGATATGAAAATGTGTGAGTTCCATAGAGATAGATATGAAAATGTGTGAGTCCCATAGAGATAGATATGAAAATGTGTGAGTCCCATAGGGATAGATATGAAAATGTGTGAGTCCCATAGAGATAGATATGAAAATGTGTGAGTCCCATAGGGATAGATATGAAAATGTGTGAGTCCCATAGGGATAGATATGAAAATGTGTGAGTCCCATAGAGATAGATATGAAAATGTGTCAGTCCCATAGGGATAGATATGAAAATGTGTGAGTCCCATAGAGATAGATATAAAGGGGCATTTACCTGCGGGTGATTGTTTATATTTTTCGTGCCGACAGGAAGTCTTCTTCATTGGTTGTCTAATTGATGTAAATGCCTGTTTACAGCATGGATGTGATATTTGTGCCTTTTGGCCAACATTTATGACTTCTTTGGGCTTTTGCTGTCCAGATTAGCCTTCCTGGTTATATTTGTTGGAAATTTATAGGCCTCACATGGGTGGGCCAATCTACACATGCCTGCCCTGGACCAGGTCCTCTAGGGACAAGACCTCTGGATCAGGGGGTGACAAAGTCCCCACCCATGTGAGGCTATAAGAAGGAGGAGCATGGACTTTCTTTGCCATCCAAGGAGGTTTCCACACACGCTGAGCTGATTCATGGCTCACTGGTACTGGTGTTCAGCCAAGGAATCATCACATCCCGACCACAGATTGCATACTTTTTTAGACAGACCCCATATTTTTCATTTCTTCTCTGATACTGTCGGCTCTGTGCCTAAGTCGATGCAAACACTTCATAATGCCGAAAAGCTGGGTTCGATCCCAGCTGGGGCCCATGCGGCTTGCGTTGGTTTCGACAGTGGTATCAAGAAAGCCGACCGTCCAGAAAGAAGTGGCAAACTACTGGACGTAAATTTGCCTGGGAAAACCACACAACAGCCGGGTTCTGTTGGGGTTGGTTCTGCAACTTCCTGTAAAAAATATGACACTAACCTATTTACCTATCTGATACTAACTTTGGTAAAATAATCTAGTAACACTTTTATTCTGTCGATACCCAGTTGCCGGAGTATTGTCGTAAAATGGAGGAGTCTGAAGTGGTTGACCAGGCTTTTTCTTTGATATTTGCCTTTGACGAAATAGTGGCTCTTGGGTACAGGGAGAATGTCAACCTGGCACAGATCCGAACTTTCACAGAGATGGACTCGCACGAGGAAAAAGTGTTCCAGGCTGTCAGACAGGTATCTACCTTTACTGCAGTATATTCTTTAATTGTTTGACATCATATTTTTATGATTAAAAAGGATCAAGGATTAATTTTTTGACTTTTAACATGTTTTATGACTGATAGCTCACTACACAGACCAGCTGAATTATTGTGGCCTGAAGCAAGTTAGGAAAATTAAATATTTATGAAAGTTGGCATAATTGAGAGAGTAATATAAACCAGATGTCAGAAAGCAAGTGCACTTGTATATCAGTTGTCACCATTATTAAGACATCCAAACATAACTGAGTCCAAAGAGATGTATTATAAACAGAATATTCATTCCAACATTGAGTAACCGGTACCAAACATGGACATTATCTAATGCCCATGTACGCAAAATGAGGTGCCTGAGAAAAGTCGCCAGCCTAACCATCCAAGATCGAGTGAATAATGGTGCGAACAGACATACTTTGGGAACAATTCCTTGTTGATTCATGAAAAGAAAAACAGCAGATTAAGTGGTTTGGCAATGTCATTAGAATGCAGCATCATCATCATGTGAACTACATCTCAGAAGGTCAGCTACAAGAGCAAAGAGACAGCCATGAGAAAGATGAATACACAACATTGAAGACACTTTATGCTTTCCGTCACTTAATGGCAGTAGTGTGCACTGGACTGCAGATTGTTCTTCCCCATGATGCTTAATGACAAAATTATGTTAAGGATAAGTTACACGGAATGTTCTTCATGTGATAGAATGTCACACACAATGTTCTTCATGTAATAGAATGTCACACACAATGTTCTTCATGAGATAGAATGTCACACACAATGTTCTTCATGAGATTGAATGTCACACACAATGTTCTTCATGAGATTGAATGTCACACACAATGTTCTTCATGAAATAGAATGTCACACACAATTGTGATAGAATGTCACACACAATGTTCTTCATGAAATAGAATGTCACACACAATGTTCTTCATGAAATAGAATGTCACACACAATGTTCTTCATGAAATAGAATGGCACACACAATGTTCTTCATGAAATAGAATGGCACACACAATGTTCTTCATGAAATAGAATGTCACACACAATGTTCTTCATGAAATAGAATGTCACACACAATGTCCTCATGAAATAGAATGTCACACACAATGTTCTTCATGAAATAGAATGTCACACACAATGTTCTTCATGAAATAGAATGTCACACACAATGTTCTTCATGAAATAGAATGGCACACACAATGTTCTTCATTAGATAAAATGTCACACACAATGTTCTTCATTAGATAAAATGTCACACACAATGTTCTTCATTAGATAAAATGTCACACACAATGTTCTTCATGAAATAGAATGTCACACACAATGTTCTTCATGAAATAAAATGTCACACACAATGTTCTTCATGAAATAGAATGTCACACACAATGTTCTTCATGAAATAGAATGTCACACACAATGTTCTTCATTAGATAAAATGTCACACACAATGTTCTTCATTAGATAAAATGTCACACACAATGTTCTTCATGAAATAGAATGGCACACACAATGTTCTTCATTAGATAAAATGTCACACACAATGTTCTTCATTAGATAAAATGTCACACACAATGTTCTTCATTAGATAAAATGTCACACACAATGTTCTTCATTAGATAAAATGTCACACACAATGTTCTTCATATGATAAAATGTCACACACAATGTTCTTCATTAGATAAAATGTCACACACAATGTTCTTCATATGATAAAATGTCACACACAATGTTCTTCATGAAATAGAATGTCACACACAATGTTCTTCATATGATAAAATGTCACACACAATGTTCTTCATGAGATTGAATGTCTCACACAATGTTCTTCATGAGATTGAATGTCTCACACAATATTCTTCGTGTGATAGAATGTCACACAGTGTTCTTCATGAGAAAGAATGTCACACACAATGTCTGTCTCATAGAATGTTACTGTTTGTAATCAAATGAAGGATCCAGAGGTGCAAAGCTACAAATGGTGTATAGCTCAAATCTGGTCCAGACCTGCCAACATCTCTCCTGGCTCATCCTACAAACAGGTGCCCAGACTGGTGAACATAGATGGAATCAGTGCATTTACCAAAGTCAATGTACATCTGCATGAGAGGCAAGAAACTGAGAATGCACATAAATAATGTGTGATCTTTAAAACAGAATTGCTTGCAAAACTCAAGCCCTTGAACAAGACTAGAAGTCCAAAAGTGGACAAATTACTAGGGATTTCTATTGGGGGTTACAGCTGTTGACCATGAAGAAGAAGAAGAAGGATTGAAAGAAGGGATGAAAACATGACAGGGAATAATCTGGAGAAAAGGGAATAACTAAATAAAGAGATAGAGGTTGTAATAATAATATTTCAGTTCTCACAGTTTTCAGACAGTGGTACGAGAGTTGCAACATGGAAGAGATTGGGGCTTAGCCGGGTAATATTCCAAATGACAAGAGCGTTATAAAATGGTCAGCCTTCATTTTAGAGATTGCAGATAGTTTAACATTGTAATGGTAATATTATATTTTATATCACGGTCTCTTGAAAACAACACTGCAGGGCTGAGTAGAGGGGAAGAGGAGAAGAGGCAGACCAAGAAAGACCTGTATAGAGAACTTCATTGACTGAGCAGGCCTTAGTCATGCAACCGTGAAATTTGTTGCATATGGCCTCAGAGAGGGAGAGCTGATCAGACAGCATACAGAAACTTTGACCCAACTGCACGCATTGATGATGTGTCAATAAAATTTCAGGCTAAGTATCATTGCATTGTTTGTGATATGTTAAAAGACACATTGACAAATTTGCTTTACTTAAATATGATATACACTTTAAATTGTTTTTAACACATTTTGTTTCAAATTTAAGACTCAAGAGAAGGAAGCCAGGGACCACATGAAGAAAAAGGCCAAAGAAATAGGACAGCGAAACCGAGAAATAGCCAAATCTGGTCGCAGTCCAGGGTTTGGGAGCGCTGGAGGTTTTGGTGGTGGGACTTACCGATCTGAGGACACCCCTGCCCTGGATGCTAATGTCTCTGCAGGGGAGACAACCAAGTCTTCCTACAACAAGCCCAGGTATTGTAGGAATATGTTAATACTGTACTTCAGCTTTTTTTTTTAAAGGTCTGTCTGGAGCAAATGTTGATAAATAAGGATCTGTCTTTATATCTTTTGTCTCTCTCTGACTTGCTCTGTCTCTCTCTGTCTGTGTGTGTGTGGGTATATCTGTTTGTCTCTTTCTAAGTCTATGTCCCTTTTTATAGACTTTTATGTCTGTCTCTCTATCGCTCACATAGACAAATATCACAGGCATTTTGTGAACAGGTCTAGGGGTGGGCGAATAACCAGAACAACCGGCCAGAGTTTACAGACAGTGAACATGAAGGAAAAAAAGACAATGCTTAGTAAAATCACAAACAGTTTAAAAAAAATTAAAAAGAACGTTGTGGTTGGTTAGACTGACCTTTAAAGGACATGCAAATAACATTAACATAGTAGGTCAGGTTTTATTGATTGACTTTGACCTCCACGTTGACCCAGGCTAAAGATGGGTGCTGGGAAATGTTGCCAGTAAATTTACCAGTAATGATAATGACCACACCAGCCACCTCAGCAAGTTGCTGTATAAAACTAGAACCTACCATGCATGTCATTCCCAGTTTCCAATTCCAGTTGTCCAACAAAAATTCCAAATTTGATCCTTTTTCAGCCCCCCGGAGGCCTGCTATGTGGATGAAGGTTCCTTGGCTATCTTATTTAGTTTCCTATTCTTTGTGGTGTGAAGTCACACCTGATAGTCCTGTTCTTTGTCTTCCTAAGTCCGGTGTGGTACTTGGGGTTTTGGGTCTGGTCCTGTCCAGTTCTTTTAGTATCAATATCTGTGCGCTTTACCTGATTGTTGCTGGTGCTTGGTTTACCTCGTGCTGGTCGCTGCGCTAGTACCCTATTGCCTGCTTGGTTACCCTTCTGTAAAGCTGCGGGGGAAAATGCATGTCTTAAAAGAGAAAAGAGTTTATATGGGAATTTCTGCATCATTCCCAAGAAAACTGAACACATTATAAATGAGGCTACCGATGTTTTATTTTGAGTTGGTTGAAGATCTGTTCTCTCATTGGAGGTGGATGGAAAGCAGAATAAAAGGTCCCCATTGATGTGACTGAGAAAAACTAAATACGGATGTTTCCTTTGAAGTCACAGTAGATCTACCTGAGAGATGAGGAACCAACAGTCTGCACACAAATAAGCCACATCTGGGAAATGAATTTGCATGCAAAACTCACGTTCTGGAACAAAGTTCAGAAGTGAGTGGACAACCAGAACTTTCTGCTAGAATTTACAGCCAGTGAATTCTAAGAAGAAGAAGGTTACATGCTTTATTAATATCCTACCCCAAACGGGGAAATCCACAGATCTCGGGACTGTCAAATATTTCAGGGGGTGGTAGAAGGGCTGCATGTCTTGGGGTTGTTAAAAGCATCAAAAAGTCGGGAAACCCAATCTTACCACCCTCTAAAATGTCGGGACTGTCCTGGGGTAGGATATTAATAAAGCACTGAAGGTTATGTTGAAACCTGTAACAGGTTCTGAAAATGTCCATATTTGTACCACAGCAGACCTGTAGCATCAGGACCCAGCAAGGCTCTCAAGCTCGGCTCCAAGATGAAAGACGTAGATGTGTTTGTGGGCCAGCTGCAGTCGGAAGGACAGAGTAAGCTTTTCATTTGTTCTGGTCAAAATTCTTGTTTCACTGAATTTTAGTCAAAATTATTACTGAATTTTAGTCAGAATTATAGTTTTGCTGAATTTTAGTAAAAATTATAGTTTCGCTGAATTTTAGTAAAAATTATAGTTTCACTGAATTTTAGTAAAAATTATAGTTTCGCTGAATTTTAGGCAAAATTATCAAATATTATCACACTGAATTTTAGGCAAAATTCTATTTTAATTTGAAATATTGGACAAAGCTAGCTACATTTTGACATATGGCTGTGAATTATGGACAGTTGTTAGGCAGGCCAAACCATTTATTGAGGCCTCAGATATGTGGTTTTACAGAAGAATGCTTAAAATACCTTAGACAGCCAAAAAGAGCAACCAAGAGGTTTTGAAAGAGGTGGGAGCCCGAAGACAACTTATCACAGACATCAGAAGGAGACAGTCATCATTTTTCAGCCACGTTTTAAAAATAGGAAAATATAACATGTAGTGAATACTGGAAAGATTGTGGAAAGAGGGATAGAGGAAGACAATGAGAGAAGATTCTACAGTCTTGTTGCATGGTATGGAGGTGTGTCAGCATTCAAACTTATACATGGTGAAGGAGATCGCGGATTGTGGAGAGGCAAGATTGCCCACACCAGTCAGCAAGGCACCTGATAATGATGATGATTGGACAAAACTTTGATTCACTTTGCATTTTCTTTCTTTTATCTTTCCTGATAAAGTATAGGCTCTAAACCAGGGTAGTTCAAATGGCACCTCGCAGGCAAATTTGATTTGCGGGGGCCAAGCAAGTGGCCCATGGAGCATTGCCAGCTGTATTGTAATTAATACTTTCTATGCTTGGACTTGTGCCTCTGGCCCGTGACAATCCCTGTTTTCAAAATGTTGACCCTTGGGCAAACTTAGTGAAAGAAGCCCCACTCTGAAGCAACTCATGTCAAGCTCTTTGTACACTTCATCCTGTTTTATTTGATGAAGCAGGCAGTTTTCTGATTAGCTTGAAAATGGAAGTGGATCAGACACAGTTACTATGGTTTGGATATGTGGGGAGAATGGGTGACCACGTCAGGCAGGGAAAGAAATAACCAGGGAACCAGATCTCCTGGACAACCCAGAGTCCGCTGGGAAGGCAACACCTGACAGTTGCTGACTGACAGAGGACTGTAATGGAACAGTCCAGCATAGACAGAGGCCAGAACCCCAGCATAGACAGAGGCCAGAACTCCAGCATAGACAGAGGCCAGAACCCCAGCATAGACAGAGGCCAGAACCCCAGCATAGACAGAGGCCAGAACCCCAGCATAGACAGAGGCCAGAACCCCAGCATAGACAGAGGCCAGAACTCCAGCATAGACAGAGGCCAGAACCCCAGCATAGAGGCCAGAACTCCAGCATAGACAGAGGCCAGAACCCCAGCATAGACAGATCATTAATACAAAACAGCTGACAGTGTTCCGCAGGTCGTAGTGTATGCTAATGATTAATTCAACTGTCTCTACCATTGAACAGAAGTTGTTGATTCATCAAAGTCCATCTCTGCGGCGGTCAACAAGTCCAGTGCTCCAGTGGCTAACCAGGAGAAGTAAGTTCAACTCTCTCAGTCTGTAGTTAGCATCGTTTGGATATTTTTTCCAGGTCATAGCAGGCAGATAGACTGGCTGGCTCTGCACCACTTGGTGGTGAATTGATGTATGACAAGTTAGATATTGTGAGGGCCCTTTAGGAGCGAGTGAACAGTGCGGAGGCGCAGATAGATCATTACGGTCTAAGGAGAATGGTGCTGTGAGGAGTTGACACTCAACACTCAGAGGAAGGATGAGACAGAAATACAATCAGACGGTTACTGGAACTATTCGCTTGCTGCTGAAGATGGGGACTTGAGCACTTATGTGAGTGTCCTGAGTGCTGTGATGTCGATTCCTAATTTAACATTCAACTCTCTCGGTCTTTGGATTATAGAGTTGATGCCTGACTGAAGCATGGGTATACTACATCCACAAGGTCCGAATACACAGCACACTGGGTAACCGGTATTGCTGGATTGGCTTAGTTCTTTTTATCCTTTCACTGATACCAGTGTTGTGGTGTTCTGTATTCTTCAAGCACTTCTCGAGTGATGTGTTTGTTAATTTTTATTGTCGACAGGTGTCAGCTACCTTTTTGATCCATCTTATCTTTCTCCCGGATGTTCTGCTGGAAAAAAATTAATTTATAAATATAATATGCAGTTTGGTTTGGCTGCATTCTCACTAGATTGCTTCATTTCATTATTTTTTTGTCAGTATAGTTCAGACACTGTCTTATTCAAACTTTCTGTGTGATGCTGGTGTTTGTAAGCTGTTCCTTTGTGGTGTTAGTGATCTTACCGAGACATCACATTTCACAGGTAGTTATTTTCTATTCTAATGCCCTTCCTTGTCCATGTTTGGCACTGATAGTATAAAGTAGGAATGAAGATTCTTCAATCATTTCCTGTTTTGCTTGAAGGGAGACATTTAGGTGTCTATGCAGCTGGGCTATTTATTAGGTGGCAGCATTTGCCTTTTTTAATCTGGATTCTGTCTCTACTGAGTATTGGTTTAGTTTGCCTGACAAAATTAAAGATGTAAAAGTGAACAGAATATGTTGACTGGAGTAAAACATGCACTTGGTCCGTTGTTTAAGGCTGAAAGAGTTGAGTGGAAGATTGGTCAAAACCACGTTGCATGTTACTCAGAGTTCACCTGGTTTAATGTAGACACATTTGTTTCCTTTTTGTGTAGGATTCACCTAGTATAATGTAGACACATTTGTTTCCTTTTGTGTAGAATTCACCTAGTATAATGTAGACACATTTGTTTCCTTCTGTGTAGAATTCACCTAGTATAATGTAGAAACATTTGTTTCCTTCTGTGTAGAATTCACCTAGTATAATGTAGAAACATTTGTTTCCTTTTGTGTAGAATTCACCTAGTATAATGTAGACACATTTTTTTCCTTCTGTGTAGAATTCACCTAGTATAATGTAGACACATTTTTTTTCCTTCTGTGTAGAATTCACCTAGTATAATGTAGACACATTTTTTTCCTTCTGTGTAGAATTCACCTAGTATAATGTAGACACATTTGTTTCCTTTTGTGTAGAATTCACCTAGTATAATGTAGACACATTTGTTTCCTTTTGTGTAGAATTCACCTAGTATAATGTAGACACATTTGTTTCCTTTTGTGTAGAATTCACCTAGTATAATGTAGACACATTTGTTTCCAATGTTGAGTATATTTTTGCCCCCTTTTTTTTTTTTTTTAAAGAGTTCACCTAGAATAATTTTAGTGACATTTATTTCCTGTTTAAGCAATGTCTGCCTGGTATAATGTAGACACATTTGTTGCCTGTTTGTGTAGAGTTCACCTGTATAATGTAGACACATTTGTTGCCTGTTTGTGTAGAGTTCACCTGTATAATGTAGACACATTTGTTGCCTGTTTGTGTAGAGTTCACCTAGTATAATGTAGACACATTTGTTGCCTGTTTGTGTAGAGTTCACCTAGTATAATGTAGACACATTTGATGCCTTTTTTTTTCATTGTTAGGTATATTTTTTGCCTTTTTTTTTTTTTCATTCTTTAGAGTTTACCTAGTATAATTTTAGAGACTTTTATTTCCTGTTTAATGCCTGGTATAATGTTGACACATTTGTTGCCTGTTTGTTTTAGTTTACTTTTGTGGGAAAATTGTTTGCCTCTTTATGCAGAGTTTACCTGTTATAATGTTGACATATTTGTTGCCTGTCTATGCGAAGTTTGCCTTATAATGTTGAAACATTTATCTGTTTGTGCAGAGTTCACCTAATAGTTTTGACACATTTGTAGCATGTTTGTATAGTCGATGGTTTAATCGGGCGGGATGAACCACACCACCCCTCAATTGTCGATTGGACTATAGAAATATATGTGTAGCCTCATATGCCTTATGTTCCATTTGTAAGGAACTCCCCTCCCCCCACCCCCCCCCCCTCCCCCACTTTTCGGTCACCTGTTAACACATTTGTTGCCTGTTTATGCTGTTAACCTTATAATGTTAACACATTTGTTGCCTGTTTATGCTGTTAACCTTATAATGTTAACACATTTGTTGCCTGTTTATGCTGTTAACCTTATAATGTTAACACATTTGTTGCCTGTTTATGCAGTTAACCTTATAATGTTAACACATTTGTTGCCTGTTTATGCAGAGTTCACCTGGTGGTGGAGGAGAAGATCTCGCTGACTGCTGGCCGAGATGGAGGGCTACAGAACATGGAGGTCCATGGAATGCTGCGCTTGAGGGTCAACGACGAAAAGGCCGGGAGGGTCAAGGTTCACGTCACTAATAATGATACCAAAGGAATCCAGTTACAGGTGTGTTAGCTAGTTAGTTTTGTTCCCCTCCAGCTGTCATGTTGTTGCTGTGTGCTCCAGTTCTGTCTTTCTCATGATGTACCCAAACAATGTCCGTTGTCTTCTGTTGATGCTGCCAACTGTATTAGTACTTTGGTGTACATTCCTAATTCGTGCCAAATCCTTGGACTAATACTAAAAGGGTATATACCAAACAAATTTTCCCACAAGAAATAACCAAAAGAGAAAGGTTAATCAACTCATAAGAGCCCTATTATAGGGACAACAAGAATAGACCCACTACCTACCCAAAAGCATGTCATAAGAGTCGACTAATTGGGAGCTTCCTTCGAAGTTGGAGTGCATCTGTCTAAGAGGCAAGGAACCAGCAGTCTGCATACACATGAGTCAGATATGTTAAACGGATGCACACACCACTCAGGTTCTGGAACAGGACTGCAGTCCAGAAGTGGATGAACAACCAGAACTTTCCACCAGAATTTACAGCTGCTGAACACGAAGAAGAAGTCATAAGAAGAAGAAAATTATATTGTCATTCAAAACTGTGTTCCCTTTTTAAATGTAAATAATATGGACACAAACAATACAAATTGCCAGGTATATTTTGCTGTATCTCGTCAGGTGCATTACTACAGAGTTAAGTCAACATATAATGAAGTAGAAATGAATCATCTTCTTCTTCTTCTGAAAATAAATCCTTTTCTTGCTGAAATGCATAAACCACACTGTCCAAATGCTGTACATCTATCCATAGGAAGGTCAAAATCAGTCGGAGGATTATTCCTATGGTAACCTCATATTGATAACCTGATCGTTCTGTTTACATAAAATAGAAGAGTAGAGTTTTTAATTGATGCAGCCTCAACCAGTTTTAGCAAACGTCTATTCAGTGTGTGGTGAATATTCTTATTGGCATATTTTATGCTGGTGAGGTTGTATAAAATAATTTGGCGAAAGGAAGGAAGGAAGGACGAGAAAATGTGTTTGGAAGGGGAGTCTGCTTTCAATAAAACATCACAAATCTAAAATTCTGGTGATTGTTTTTTTTTCTTCTGTCTTTTACGTAGTTGGATGTAGGTTTGATCTTCACCAGAAATCTGTCCAGAGAACTTTACTTCAGCCTTCTGATCATTGTCCCATTATGCCACATCTCATTGAGTCGTCAGTTTCTGTTCACTGTCTGATCTTCCTGATCTAATCTAATCAGTTCCCTCCACCAGGTGTCATTGGGTCACTACATGCTGATGACTCTCTAATCAGTTCCCTCCTCCAGGTATCATTGGGTCACCACTTGCTGATGACTCTCTAATCAGTTCCCTCTACCAGTTGTCATTGAGTCACCACTTGCTGATGACTCTCTAATCAGTTCCCTCTACCAGTTGTCATTGGGTCACCACTTACTGATGACTCTCTAATCAGTTCCCTCTACCAGTTGTCATTGGGTCACCACTTGCTGATGACTCTCTAATCAGTTCCCTCTACCAGTTATCATTGGGTCACCACTTGCTGATGACTCTCTAATCAGTTCCCTCTACCAGGTATCATTCGGTCACCACTTGCTGATGACTCTCTACTCAGTTCCCTCTACCAGGTATCATTGGGTCACCACTTGCTGATGACTCTCTAATCAGTTCCCTCCTCCAGGTATCATTGGGTCACCACTTGCTGATGACTCTCTAATCAGTTCCCTCTACCAGTTGTCATTGGGTCACCACTTGCTGATGACTCTCTAATCAGTTCCCTCTACCAGTTGTCATTGGGTCACCACTTACTGATGACTCTCTAATCAGTTCCCTCTACCAGTTGTCATTGGGTCACCACTTGCTGATGACTCTCTAATCAGTTCCCTCTACCAGTTATCATTGTGTCACCACTTGCTGATGACTCTCTAATCAGTTCCCTCCTCCAGGTATCATTGGGTCACCACTTGCTGATGACTCTCTAATCAGTTCCCTCTACCAGTTGTCATTGGGTCACCACTTGCTGATGACTCTCTAATCAGTTCCCTCTACCAGTTGTCATTGGGTCACCACTTGCTGATGACTCTCTAATCAGTTCCCTCTACCAGTTATCATTGTGTCACCACTTGCTGATGACTCTCTAATCAGTTCCCTCTACCAGTTGTCATTGGGTCACCACTTGCTGATGACTCTCTAATCAGTTCCCTCTACCAGTTATCATTGGGTCACCACTTGCTGATGACTCTCTAATCAGTTCCCTCTACCAGGTATCATTCGGTCACCACTTGCTGATGACTCTCTACTCAGTTCCCTCTACCAGGTATCATTGGGTCACCACTTGCTGATGACTCTCTAATCAGTTCCCTCCTCCAGGTATCATTGGGTCACCACTTGCTGATGACTCTCTAATCAGTTCCCTCTACCAGTTGTCATTGGGTCACCACTTGCTGATGACTCTCTAATCAGTTCCCTCTACCAGTTGTCATTGGGTCACCACTTACTGATGACTCTCTAATCAGTTCCCTCTACCAGTTGTCATTGGGTCACCACTTGCTGATGACTCTCTAATCAGTTCCCTCTACCAGTTATCATTGTGTCACCACTTGCTGATGACTCTCTAATCAGTTCCCTCTACCAGGTATCATTTGGTCACCACTTGCTGATGACTCTCTAATCATTTCCCTCTACCAGTTGTCATTGGGTCACCACTTACTGATGACTCTCTAATCAGTTCCCTCTACCAGGTGTCATTGGGTCACCACTTGCTGATGACTCTCTAATCAGTTCCCTCTACCAGTTGTCATTGGGTCACCACTTGCTGATGACTCTCTAATCAGTTCCCTCTACCAGTTGTCATTGGGTCACCACTTACTGATGACTCTCTAATCAGTTCCCTCCACCAGGTGTCATTGGGTCACCACTTGCTGATGACTCTCTAATCAGTTCCCTCTACCAGTTGTCATTGGGTCACCACTTGCTGATGACTCTCTAATCAGTTCCCTCTACCAGTTGTCATTGGGTCACCACTTTCTGATGACTCTCTAATCAGTTCCCTCCACCAGGTGTCATTGGGTCACCACTTGCTGATGACTCTCTAATCAGTTCCCTCTACCAGTTGTCATTGGGTCACCACTTGCTGATGACTCTCTAATCAGTTCCCTCCACCAGTTGTCATTTTGTCACCACTTGCTGATGACTCTCTAATCAGTTCCCTCTACCAGTTGTCATTGGGTCACCACTTGCTGATGACTCTCTAATCAGTTCCCTCCACCAGGTGTCATTGGGTCACCACTTACAGATGACTCTCTAATCAGTTCCCTCCACCAGGTGTCATTGGGTCACCACTTACAGATGACTCTCTAATCAGTTCCCTCTACCAGGTGTTATTGGGTCACCACTTGCTGATGACTCTCTAATCCGTTCCCTCCACCTGGTGTCATTGGGTCACCACTTACAGATGACTCTAATCAGTTCCCTCTACCAAGTGTCATTGGGTCACCACTTGCTGATGACTCTCTAATCAGTTCCCTCCACCAGGTGTCATTGGGTCACCACTTACAGATGACTCTCTAATTAGCTCCTTCCACCAGTTGTCATTGGGTCACCACTTGCTGATGACTCTCTAATCAGTTCCCTCCACCAGGTGTCATTGGGTCACCACTTGCTGATGACTCTCTAATCAGTTCCCTCTACCAGTTGTCATTGGGTCACCACTTACAGATGACTCTCTAATCAGTTCCCTCCACCAGGTGTCATTGGGTCACCACTTACAGATGACTCTCTAATCCGTTCCCTCCACCTGGTGTCATTGGGTCACCACTTACAGATGACTCTAATCAGTTCCCTCTACCAAGTGTCATTGGGTCACCACTTGCTGATGACTCTCTAATCAGTTCCCTCTACCAGGTGTCATTGGGTCACCACTTACAGATGACTCTCTAATTAGCTCCTTCCACCAGTTGTCATTGGGTCACCACTTGCTGATGACTCTCTAATCAGTTCCCTCCACCAGGTGTCATTGGGTCACCACTTGCTGATGACTCTCTAATCAGTTCCCTCTACCAGTTGTCATTGGGTCACCACTTACAGATGACTCTCTAATCAGTTCCCTCCACCAGGTGTCATTGGGTCACCACTTACAGATGACTCTCTAATCAGTTCCCTCTACCAGGTGTTATTGGGTCACCACTTACAGATGACTCTCTAATCAGTTCCCTCTACCAGGTGTTATTGGGTCACCACTTGCTGATGACTCTCTAATCCGTTCCCTCCACCTGGTGTCATTGGGTCACCACTTACAGATGACTCTAATCAGTTCCCTCTACCAAGTGTCATTGGGTCACCACTTGCTGATGACTCTCTAATCAGTTCCCTCCACCAGGTGTCATTGGGTCACCACTTACAGATGACTCTCTAATTAGCTCCTTCCACCAGTTGTCATTGGGTCACCACTTACAGATGACTCTAATCAGTTCCCTCTACCAAGTGTCATTGGGTCACCACTTGCTGATGACTCTCTAATCAGTTCCCTCCACCAGGTGTCATTCTGTCACCACTTACAGATGACTCTCTAATTAGCTCCTTCCACCAGGTGTCATTGGGTCACCACTTGCCGATGATAATCTAGCTGTGTCATTGGATAAAATGGACTTGTTTGTATATTTGAGCCTGTCCAGTCGGCCAGTTTCTGTATCCAGGCTTTTCTTTTTCTGCCTGTTCTACTCTTTCCCATCTACTGAGTGCTTTAGTATCATTTTGGAGAAACCTTTAGATCTTGTTACGCCCCCTACTATTGCATTTCCCATGTATTTCTTAGATTATCTTTCCTATTTGTTTCATTGATAGCTACAGTGTTAGACATGGTGATATGAGCTTTCGTGTGGCTAGAATTCACTTTACTATTCCAGCCTCTGTGTGTGCTGAGTGATCCCATGAGCATGATCTGGCGAGTCGAGGTAGACTCCATACGCAGACAGTAGATTTATTGCAAAACTCTTCTGTGTGTGCAGTTGCTATCATATTTATGCAGGTGTTGTTGGCCATGAAAGAGCTGATAGATTTGTAGGTTCTTCTTTAGTGTCAAATAGTTGGCCTATGAATCGTGCCGACATTGTCACTGCCCTTAGAGAGATTGGATGCTCCTAGGATTATGGAAGCAATGCGTCCACATCACTGCTAAAAATACCAGAATCAGGGGTTAAGATCGGCACAACCAAGCATGAGAGGCACACTGGATGCACAAGAAATCTTGTCAGCCAGCATAAGGCTGGCTACTGCTAATCATGCAATGCAGATGAATTTGTTAAAGGGGAAATCTGTGCACATATGGATGTGTCCGGAGTGCTGTGAAGATAATCCAACTCAGAACTCATCGATCAGACATGGTCATCTTGCAGACTCACCCCAATGTTGACAAGAAGCTGTTTACCCAGACCTCAGTGATCAGCCTGAAGAACCCGGAGAAACCTTTTCCTGTGGGACAGGACATTGGTGTCCTAAAGTGGAGGTTTCAGACCCAGGATGAGTCTCATATACCCTTGACAAGTATGTTGTGAAGTGTCTGGTTGTATTGAATCACAAGGGGCAGTTTGATTGTTTGGGGGGGGGGGGGGGGGGGGGGGGGGTTTGGGCATTTGGTTTTTAAGAATGCTATGCTAGATCAGAAAGTATGGTGTGCTAGATCAGAGACTGTGCTATGCTAGATCAGAAAGTATGGTGTGCTAGATCAGAGACTGTGCTATGCTAGATCAGAAAGTATGGTGTGCTAGATCAGAAAGTATAGTGTGCTAGATCAGAAAATATTAGTGTATATCAGAGACCATGATGTGCTAAATCAGGAACTATGCTGTGCCAGATCAGAAAGTATGCCTTGCTAGATCAGAAACTATGCTGTGCTAGATCAGAAAGTATGCCTTGCTAGATCAAAAACTATGCTGTGCTAGATCAGAAAGTATGCCTTGCTTGATCAGAAAGTATGCCTTTTTAGATCAGAAAGTAAGCCTTGCTAGATCAGAAAGTATGCCTTGCTTGATCAGAAAGTATGCCTTGTTAGATTAGAAAGTATGCCTTGCTGGATCAGAAAGTATGCTGTGCCAGATCAGAAAGTATGCCTTGCTAGTATGCCTACAAAGTCAGAGCACATTTGCCTCAGAGAAACTAACAGTCTGTATACAGGTAAAACAGATCTATAAAATACACAAATGAAGTTCTAAAACAAGACTAAAGTTGAGAAGTGAACGAACAGCCAGAAAGTATGCCTTGGTAGATCAGAAAGTATGCCTTGTTAGATCAGAAAGTATGCCTTGCTGGATCAGAAAGTATGCTGTGCTAGATCAGAAAGTATGCCTTGCTAGATCAGAAAGTATGCCTTGTTAGATCAGAAAGTATGCCTTGCTAGATCAGAAAGTATGCCTTGCTAGATCAGAAAGTATGCCTTGTTAGATCAGAAAGTATGCCTTGCTAGATCAGAAAGTATGCCTTGCTAGATCAGAAAGTATACCTTGTTAGATCAGAAAGTATGCCTTGTTAGATCAGAAAGTATGCCTTGCTAGATCAGAAAGTATGCCTTGCTAGATCAGAAACTATGCTGTTCCAGATAGAAACTGTTCTGTGCCAGATCAGAAACTGTGCTGTGCTAGATCAGAAGCTATTCTGTGCTAGACCAGAAAACATAGTTGATTTACTATATAAGTCTGTATAAATCCTGTCTTGTCTTGCGTTTCACAGTCAACTGCTGGCCCAATGAGAACGGAGAGGTGAACATTGAGTATGAGTTACAGCAGGGACATATGGAGCTGGAGGATGTTCAGATCAACATACCTTGTCCGTGAGTACTGCGTTATTTGTTCGTTCCCTCTGACCATGTAGAATCTATGAGGGGGCTTCAAGTGAAACCTTGACGGTGTGGATAGTATTGTTGTTATTGATGTAAAGGGAATGCTGCTCCTCTCTGATACATGTTAAAAGTAGGGCAGCCGTCGTTAAAGTGTCATTGTGGCCTCACTGATTCATCTGCACTTTGATGCCATGTGCGAAACACTCTTGACATCCTTAACAGTATTGACAGGTTACAAGACTTATTCTGTCACACTTTTCAGGTTTACAATCTGTTTCTGCCTGTCCAACTCGCCCTGGCTGGGCTGCCGATCATCTGATGAACTGTGGCGCCTAGCGGCATACGCAGGTATTGACAACAGAAGAAGATTGTTTACATTATTTCTGTTAAATTTGGCTTGATCACTTCCATCTGATTTTGGTTGGAGATACGCCAGTTATGTGATTTTTGTGTATTCTTGTTCATATTTGTGGTATTGTTGATTTGTGTATTTTGCTGATGCCACTTCCAGTTGTCATTTGTGTATGAAGATTCTCTAGCTGCAGCGTTTAATTGTCATTTGTAATTTTGTGAAGTTTACTAGTTCTACTTTTTGTTCCATCTGATATTTTGTCACAGAATTTGCTTAATGTTTTTTTCTTTGAATGTTTTAATGCTTAAAGATGTTAACAGGTTAAGTTTTTTGCTAGAATATCTGTTTCATCACCTTTCATGTGTATTAGATCCTATCATTTATTGCAAATCTGTTTATTTGGTTAGGAGCGGAGTAGGAGCGCCCGTAATTAACGAATGTGACGGCGAGCATCGCTATGACAACCAGAAGAGGACACTGCAGTGGAGTCTGCCATTCATTGACTCCAGCAACAAGTCAGGAAGTCTGGAGTTCACCATCAATGGCCAGCCAGATGATTTCTTTCCCATCACGGTGACTTTTGTGTCCCGGCAGTCATTTTGTGATATAAAGGTAAGTGTGTTTGGCCATGGTTGGATTGTTCAACTTGTACATGCGAGACATTTGGGATTGAGTATGGATTATTCAGCTTGTACGTGGATTGTTCAATTGATAGGTTGAACTGGTGGATGGGTTGTTCAAGTGATAGATAGGTTAAACTGGTGGATGGATTGTTCATGTGATAGATAGGTTAAACTGGTGGATGGATTGTTCAAGTGATAGATAGGTTAAACTGGTGGATGGATTGTTCATGTGATAGATAGGTTAAACTGGTGGATGGATTGTTCAAGTGATAGATAGGTTGAGCTGGTGGATGGATTGTTCATGTGATAGATAGGTTAAACTGGTGGATGGATTGTTCAAGTGATAGATAGGTTGAGCTGGTGGATAGATTGTTCAAGTGATAGATAGGTTAAACTGGTGGATGGATTGTTCACGTGATAGATAGGTTAAACTGGTGGATGGATTGTTCAAGTGATAGATAGGTTAAACTGGTGGATGGATTGTTCAAGTGATAGATAGGTTGAGCTGGTGGATGGATTGTTCAAGTGATAGATAGGTTAAACTGGTGGATGGATTGTTCACGTGATAGATAGGTTGAACTGGTGGATGGATTGTTCAAGTGATCGATAGGTAGGAGTGGTGGAAGGGTTGTTCAAGTGATAGTTAGGACTAGTGGATGGGTTGTTAAACCTTTAATGAGTTATTTAACTACTAGATGGATTGTTTAATTGGTGGATGGATTTTTTTAACGGCTTATTATGTTTGTAACTTTTAGATGGATTGATTTTTAAACGGTGGATGAATTTTTTTAAACGGTTTATTATGTTTTGTAAATTTTAAATGAATTATTTTTAATTGGTGAATGACTTGTTCTGGTGGATAGATTGTAGTATTGGACTAACCACATGTTCCTTCTGTTTGCACACAATGTGAATGCTTATCCTGTGAATACTGCCATGGTGAAACAGTAGAGTGAAATAGCAGATGGCATGTTCAGTGCCTAGATGTATTGTTAGCGATTAGGTGAATATTTAAACTGGTAAATGGGTTATTTAACAGGTAGACAGTCTAGAATTATTCTACCATGAATTGAAATGGCTCTTACAGCTCAGAACAGTCATATCGTTGTTCAAATGAAACAATCTGAATTGTTAAAATCTACAGAAGTTCAAATACAATGCAGGAAACAAAACAGAATCACAAGCATACAAAAAGAAGAAGCAGCAGCAGTGTCTGCAAAGAAAGATCAGAAATGAAGAGAAATATACAGATGACAGTCAATTATGTCACTCTGTTTTACCTGGCAGAGTTCATAGGATAGGCTTTCGCATTGTATGCAAACAGAAGCATGCCATGGTAAAAAGTAAATTGAAACAATGGACTATGTGAGTTATGTATTTCAATTATGGTTTGTCCTTTTGTATATGTTGAAGTGAATATGTTGACAGGGTACTAGAAAAATTGTTTTCTCATTTAAAATATATATTTGTCAGTAGGGAGCCGCCGTGGCGTATAGCAGCTAGATATTCATCTCTGCCCAAAAGTCATGGGTTCAAATCCATATGGGAAGTTTTTTTTGTTTTTGTTTTTTGTTCTACTGAAAAAATTTTCTGACTTTGGTTGACCCAGCCTAAAATTGGTGTCAGGAAAAGTCTTGGGAAGTAAAGCTGGTGAAGTTATGTTGGCATCACCCGCGAAGTACCAACTGGTGTATAAAATATTGATCTAGCATTCGGTAGTCAAAATGCCTGATGGGTTGAAAAAGGGTTAGTGTTAGTATATTCAGACACACATTTTTCTTGTGTGTTAATGTTTCATATATAGTAGTATATTTACACACATAAGTGTTTCATATATGTAAGTATATTTACACACACATGTTTTTTTTTCTTTTGGACAGGTGGATGAGGTACAACAGATAGACGGAGGTGCTGCAGAAAAATTCTCCTCAGAAGTCCTCGTCTTTGTGGAAAACTATGAGGTGGTTTGACCTTTGACCTTGTCTCATACCAGCACTGGCAACATTGTGAGCGTGGACTGGGTGGCTGTGGGGTCATTACTTTGTGCTTGAGAGAAAACTTCAAGTTGATCAAACGGTTCTAGATCGCATATAAGATAATGGATGATCCACAGGAGTTCTGTTGTCTTCATGTGGAGCATAGGATTACAGCTGTGTTATCTGTGTATATTTGAGTCTGTTCTAGTTTGTATTCTATTTTGCCTGTTGCCCAGAGAAGACTTAATATGGTCACTTCCAGTTGTGTTGGATGACCTGTTCTAGAAAAGCATAGTTTAATTTAATTGGTTCTGTGAGTGCTTGTGCAGCATTTAAGTGAATATGGTGGCTTTTTAAAAAGTCAAGTTGATGTCAAATCTTCCTGTAAACCTCAGTGGTTGAGGTCATTGGGTCACAGCATGAGTTACCCAATACATTTTTTAGACTTCACTCTGTTTATGTTTATTGATTATCCCTTTATGTATCTTTAAATATTTTGAAAACATGTTTATGAATGTAGATTTAAAAAATTATTAAAGACCAGTGTATTATAGTTTTTGTTTAAAAGGTTTTTCCATGAGTTAATGGGGTTGTTTTTTTTCATTCGCTGGACAAAATAATCAACACAACTTTGACTAGCAAGCTCAGTGAGAGGAAAGGAAAAGATGAGCACAGGCGCTGTCTACCAAAGTCTTTATGTATCTTCTTCTCCTTTGTGTTATCTGGCTATACTACAGCAGAAAGGTCTGCTGGTTCATCATCCATTTCTGCAATTTGGTATGCACATCCGTTTTACTGATCTGTTATGCAGTTTGTTGATTCGTAACCTTCAGGCAGATGCACTCTGATTTGACAGACCTGCTTGTTCTAATGTTCCGATTAGTTCTCTTATGATGAAAACCTCCAGACAATTCATATCTCGGACGGTTTGTTTTATTTTCCTCTGTTGTGGCTTGTGTTCTGTAATTTCAATGCTGTCTGTTTATAAATTAATCCAGATTTACAACTTATTGTTATCAATCCAGCGGCGCATGAGCTTTCACCCTCTGGCCCAATGCCATGTAGTGGAGTCTGCATGTTTTCACAAGCTGTTCTTTTCCTCCGTACAAGGTGTTCCACTTGTCTGGTCTCGGAGGGAGTAGCATTCTTCTAGTCTCGCTGAGTTTTGGTCACTCAAAGAGATGGTGTTCAACAGTTTCGTAGGGGTAATTAAGTTTCGTAGGGGTAATTAAGTTTCTTAGGGGTAAATTAACTAAGAAGAGCGCAACCTAGATGTTTTAAAAAAAAGCAAATCCTTGAAAACTACTTATCGCAAACATCAGAAAGAGACAGTCATCATTTTTTGGTCATGTTAGGAAAAGAGGGACCAATGGAACATGGTTTGACCACTGGAACATGGTTTGACCAATGGAACATGGTTTGACCACTGGAACATGGTTTACCACTGGAACATGGTTTGACCACTGGAAAGATCTGTGAAAAGGGAGACAGGGGAAGACAGCATGAGAAGATTATTGCCAGTCTTCTGTCATGGCTTGGATGGATGTCAGCACACATACTGATACACGCATATTGTGGAGAGGCATGATCGCCCATGCCCGTCGCAAGGCACTTGATGATGATGATGATCATACTGTTTTATTAAAAAAATATTTATTTTAATTGCCTAATTTTGGAATTTGTACTTGATGCTGAGGGAATTAATTTAAAAAAAAATTATCCATAATTTTTCAACTGCTTTTATGAAATGAACATTGCAGTGTAGTATGTGTTCAGTGATGTATGGTTGGCTGGTGTGTCAGATGTACCTTGACCGTGTGTCATTGCCACCTGGTTATTAACAACCTTCTAAAAACCTTTTTATTTTATTTTTGTGTATAGAAAAAATGTGAATTGATTGATAATTGTTATATAAATTATATCTGTTTCGGGAAATGCATTGAAAAAGTTTGAATTGTAATAAAATTGTACAATAATTCGGTAAAGTTAAGCACTGTGTGCCAGTTGACATAGAGGATGTTGGGTCAGATCTGCTGTGTAGTTGCAGGGCGGAGATGTTTTGATCGTAAAGATGCAGTAGTTCTAACTGTGATTGCTGCAGTGTGGATGCCTCGGGTCAAGGCCACTGAAGGATGTTGGAGTTTATACTTTAGTGTGGCTGCCACAAACAAAAACCATTTAGGAGACATATTGTTGGATGTTGGAATTTATTTTTGATGCCACAGATTTGTCCGGAGACTAACTGAAGGATCTTAGAGTTTAGACTGAGGTTTTGAACAACAAATCAACATCATGGCACGCGGGTGTAACCCAAAAGTGCTCCGTTCCTCTTCTAACTCAAGTCTGAGTCTGATGAAGCTCAGCACAGTGCCCAGGCTCTGTAGCACTGAGGAGGATCCTAAAATACTTTGGTTAGATATTTAACTCAAAATGTTGTCCGGGCAACACCATTACACTACTCTTTTCGATTTCCAACTACCAAGAGATTTTTAACATGCGCAGCAATGCACACGGCGTCGGATCTCACTAGCCAGAGACCAGGGGGAATTACTAGAAGTCTGAGTCCACATGCAAAAATCCCAGTCCTTACCAGGGATTGAACCCGGAACCTCTAGCACTCAAGGCAGTCCCCCACTATGGCTTATTTGTATGAAGACTTGGTTTCTTGCCTCTCCAACTTTGGCAACATCAAAAGACATATCAACCATTTAAAAACCATACTGGAGGGAAAGGTTGAAGGGAAGAGAGTAAGAGGTGGATAGCGATTCAAATGGGCAGCAGTCTGAGAGAGAGAGTACAACCAGGACAAAGGGACAGAGCATGTTGGTGATCTGTTGCAGCCAACCTTCACTGTGGAGATGGCACCTGATTGATAGAAACTGGGCATACGATTTAATTATCTATAAAGGAAAAAAAAATGGGCCGACCAGCACAAAAATGGGCACAGGATAAAAGTGACTCCTCGAATATGAAAGTACACAAGGTGGGAGAGAACTGAGTTTCTTTCAGGCTGACCGTGATGAGAGCGCAGTTCTGCTACATGTTGATGATGTTCATAGTTTGAAAGCAGAAGTCAGAAATATGTATCAAGAATCAAACCGCTTAACATTGCGTAACCATTGAAACTCCAATGTAAATTGTGTTGTTAACAGGGTTTCTAGAATATGTATGTTTTATTATTCTTTTTTTGTTTTGTTTTTTAAGCATTCACTGGATGTAAGCTCTGGCAGAAAGTTAAGGTTGTTTATTCACTCCAGGACCTTTGGTCTTGATCCAAAATCTGAGTTTTCCATGCATGTCTGTTTTACAGATCTGGCTGATTTGTGTTTTGACTGTTGGTTCTTTGCTTTTCAGACAGATGCAATTGACTTTAAGAAAACTGCCCTTATTAGTTGCCTCTTATGACATGCTTGATAGGCAATAGGCATATACCTTGTAATCCAAAATGAAGCCTCCAGAACACGCATGGGAGTTTGAATCTCACCTTTCAAGGGAAAGGTCAGAGGCAAGGGAGTACAACGATACAAGTGGGAGGACAGTGTTAAGAGTAGGACGGGGAGCAGTCTGAAAGAGTGTACAACCAGGACAAGAGACAGTGTGTGATGGAGATCCATTGCAGCCAACCTTTACTATGGGGATGGCACTGATTGATATGTTAAACCAGCGCTGCTGCAAATCTTGGAAGGTGAGTATACTGTGGATAGTGACAAACAATGACAATGAAATGGCTAATGAATTAGCCAACCACATACAGCTATCTAAAAGAAGCAGAAAGTGTTCTTTGGTTGTGCGATGAGAAGAGAGGCTTTAGAGAATATGCTGTTGACTGGAAAGATCAAAAGTTGAAGAGGCGGAAGCAGACTAAGAGAAACAATGATTTGCAGCCTGAAGCGATGGCGTGGTGGATTATCATCAGTGGAATAGAGATATGTGGATGGTCATGAGCGTCTGTGCGGCTGGGCAGGGCACATGATGATGGTGATATGCTGGCCCATCTTTGTGCTAGCCGAAGAGACAATAGCTTTCGTGACAGACAAGCAAGATAAAAATTACAGCCAATTATGCTTGTGCGATTATTATGATACTGATATTTATCTTGGATTATAGAATGTATATACAATGTGTTTAAAACTGGGACTGGTTATCAGTAAAATTCTCTTCATACAGTTATTTGTGGGCTTGTGTTTTTGTCTTCATCTCATTTATTTGTACAGTCATGTGTGGGCTTGTATTTTTGTGTTTATTTGTTCATCTCTTGATTAAATTTCATCATGTAGGCTTGTATTTTCCTGGCAATTTGATGGTTTCACCACATATGTGAGCGTGTATTGTTGTGTTCATTTGTTCATCTCTTCATACAATCATGTGTGCGCTTGTATTTTCATGTTACATCTCAACTCTTCATACAGTTATGTTTTTACTTGCATGTTTGTGTTCATCTCAACTCTTCATACAATTATGTTTAGACTTGCACGTTTGTGTTCACCTCACCTCTTCATACAGTTATGTTTGGACTTGCATGTTTTGTTCATCTCAAGATTTTATAGAATCATGTTTCTGCTTGTATTTTTGTGGTTGGTGGTTTGAACAAAGGATCAACATCATGGCACAAGTGCTCCGTTGTACTTTTAACTCTAACCTGACTCTGAAGAATTTCAGCACAGTACACGAACTCTGTAGCAATTCTTAAGAATTACAGCTCAGTACACAAACTCTGTAGCACCAGCGAGGATCCTGAAGTAATTTTTGATATAAATTTCTAAATTCCAGTTTTGCCTGGTCAGCGCCGTTAAGCTACTATTTTAATTTTCCAACTGCCTCTGGAAACTAACACTCCAGTTGCTTTAGGGCATATCTACACTGTAGGGTTAATGAATTCAGATTCAGGATGCTTACAGGCAACAGAAGAGTAACATTTTCCACAGCAGAAGTTATCCAGTATCTCTGCTACCATCACAAACAACACTGGCAGTGGTGGCTGTGCGATACTCAAGCAGAAAAAGAAGCGCTAGTTCTCTCTCTCTCTCTCACTCACTCACACTCACCCCCCACCCCCCCCACACACACACACCCCACACACACCCCCCCCACCCACCCCCCACACACACACACCCCACACACACACGCCACACACACCCCCACCCCCACACACACCCCACCCCACACACCCCCACACACACCCCACACACACACACCCCACCCCACACACCCTACACACACACCACACACACACACCCCACACACACACACCACACCCCCCACCCCCACACACCCACACACACACCCCCCACACACACACACACCATACCCCCACACACCCCACCCCACACACACACCCCACCCACCCCCCCCCACACCCCACCCCCACCCACCCCCACCCCCCACACACACCCCCACCCCACACACACCCCAGACACACACCACCCCCCCCCCACACCCACACCCACCCCCCACACACACACCCCCACACACACACACACACCCCACCCCCCACACACACCCCACACACACACACACCACACCCCCCACCCCCACACCACACACCCCTACCCCACACACCCCACCCCCACCCCACACACACACCCCCACCCCACACACACACACCCCACACACACACACCCCACCACACCCCCCCCACCCACACACACCCCACACACCCCCCCACACACCCCCCCCCACACCACACACACACCCCACCACCACACCCACCCCACACACACCCACCTCCACCACACACACCCCACACCCCCCACACACACCCCACCCCACACATCCCCACCCACCCCCTACCCCACACACACACCCCACCCCACACATCCCCACCCACCCCTACCCCACACACACACCCCACACACACACCCCACCCCACACACACCCCACACACACACACCCCACCCACCCCCCACACATCCCACACACACACCCACACACCCCCCACACACACACCACACCCCACACACCCCCACCCCACACCCACCCCCACCCACCCCCACACACACCCCCACCCCACACACACCCCAGACACACACCACCCCACACACACACCCACCCCCCACCCCCACACACACACACCCACCCCCCACCCACCCACCCCCACACACACACACCCCACACACACCCACCCCCACCACACACATCCCACCCCACACACACACCCCACCCCACACACATCCCCACCCACCCACCCCCTACCCCACACACACACACCCCACACACACACCCCACCCCACACACACCACCCCACACACACACACCCCCCCCCACCCCCACACACACACACCCCACACATCCCACACACACACACACACACCCCACACACACACCCCACACACACACACACACCCCACACCATACCCCACACCACACACACACCACCCCCCCCCACCCCCCCACACACACACAGACCCACACCCACCCCCAGCACACACACCCCCACCCCACACACACACCCACCCCCCACACACACACCCCCACACCCCCCCACACCCTACACAACCCACCCCACACCACACACACAAACACACCCCCACCCCAAACACACACACCCCCACACACACAGCCCACCCCACCCCACATCCCCACACACACCCACCCCCACCCCACACAACCCCACCCCACACCCCCCCACCCCACACCCACACCCAACCCCACCCCCCACACACCCCCCACACATACCCCACACACACACACCCCACCCCATCCCACACCACACACCCACCCCACACCACCCCACACACCCCCCCACACACCCCCCCACCCACCCCCCACCCCCCACACACACACACACCCCACACACACACCCCCACACACACACCCCACACACACACCCCCCACACACACACCCACACACACCCCACACACACACATACACCCCACACACACCCTACACACCCCCCCCCCCACACACACACACCAACACCCACCCCACACACACACCACACACACACCCCACCACACACCACCCCCCACACACACCCACCCCACACACACCCACCCCACACACACCCCACCCCACACACACATCCCCACCCACCCACCCATACCCCACACACCCACACCCCCACACACACACCCCACCCCACACACACACCCCCACCCCCACACACACACCCCCCACACACCCCACACACACACACCCACACACCACACCCCACACACACACACCCCCCACACCACACCCCCACACACATACCCAACACCACACCCCCCCCCCCCCCCCGCCCCCCACACAACAACCCCCCACCCACCCCCCACACACACAGACCCACACCCCCACCCCACACACCCCCCACACACACACCCCCACACACACCACACCCCACACAACCCACCCCAGTCCCCACACACACCACACACAAACACACCCCCACCCACCCACCCCCCACACACACACACACCCCACCCCACATACACACCCCCCACACACAGCCCACCCCACCCACCCCCCCCCCCCACCCCAACACACACCACCCCACACACACCACCCCCCCCCACACACACCCCACCCCACACACCCCCCCCCCACACACACACCCCCACACATACCCCACACAACACACCCCACCCCACACACACACCCCACAACACACACACCACCCCCACCCCACACACACACCCCCACCACACACACACCCCACACACACACACCCCACACACACACACACCCCCACACACACACACCCCACACACACACCCCCCACCCACACACCCCCCACCCCACACACACACCCCCACACACCCCCCACACCCCCACACACACACACACCCCACACCACACACCCCCACACACCCTACACACCCCCCACACACACACACCACACCCACCCCACACACCACACCACACACACACCCCACACACACAACACACCCCACGCACACACACACCCCACACACACACACATACCACACACACACACCACACCAGACCACACACATACCACACCACACACCCCACCCCACACACCCCACACACCACACACACCCCACACCCCCCCCCCCCACACACACACACACCCCCAAACACACCCAACACCCCCACACACCACACACACCACACACCCCACTCACACACACCCCCCCCCACACACACACACACACCCCACACTCCCCACACACACACCCCACCCCACACACACACACCCCACACACACACTCCCACACACCCCCCACACACACACCCCCCACACACACACACACACACACCACACCACACACACACACCACACACCCCACTCACACACCCCCCACACACACACCCACACCCCACACACCCCACCCCACACACACCCCACCCCACACACCCCACACACACCCCACACACACACACCCCACACACCACAAACACACCACAAACACACCACACACACACACCACACACACCACAAACACACCACACCACACACACACCACACACACACACACACACCACACACACACACCACACACACACACCACACGCGGAGGGGGAGAGGGAGAGGGAGAGAGGACAGTTTTCACAATGTCATCTTCTGTAGGCCTCAGAAGGCTAACAACATGGATGATATTTCTTATAATATGCCAGTCGTATTAGTGAATGTGGTTAAAAATAAAGTTACCCCTCATCTGGCAGCAGAAACTTCACACATAGTAACATGTATCTAAATCTCACAAACTGATTAAAAGTTTATAATGTTAGTTGCGTATCCTTTACAGAACGTTGCAGAACCAACCCCAACAGCCCCTGGCTGTTGTGCGGTTTCTCTAGGCAAATTTACGTCCAGTAGTTTGCCATTGCTTCTGGACGGTCGGCTTTCTTGATACCACTGTCGAAACCAACGCAAGGCGCATGGCCCGCAGCTGGGATCAAACCTAGCATTACGAAGCGTTCGCACCGACTTAGCAACAGAGCCAACTAAAAGTTTTTATTTAAAAAAACTGGAACTATGCAAAAAATGTGTTAAACATACCAGATACTGGAAGCTGTGTTAAATTCTACTAGAAGATTCCTGTTTATAAGTTCATTTTAAAATTGGACTGAAACTGTGGACTTCCCTGAGATATGGCTTCGCCTGCAGGACCTTGTGCCTACCTGCAACAGTTGGCAAACCACTGGGGTGTCTCTGGTGCAACTCAGAATGACCCGCATAGCCGCGTTCTACATGCGCTCTAGTTTGTCCATCTGACTCTTTGAGACGGTAAGCAGTCCCAGGCCATTATCAACCACTGACAGGATCAGGTGCTGATATAGTGTGAAAAGCATTTTCTGCTCTATGTCAATTGCAGCCATAGTGCATCTTTTGGCATCTTGTCACAACTCTCCACATGGTCCTTAAAGGACAGGCTCCTGTTAAATGTAATTTCCAGATACTTCAGTTTACTCTATCTTTTGACATTTCTACCATCTATCGTGAGACTTGGGACATTAGCTTTAACGATCCTGTTGTTTAGAGAACACCACCAAACAGACGCCTTTCCGGGTGGACGACAGCCCTCATTTCTGTACACCACTCAGTCACTTTGTCTACTGTCGCTTGTAGCTGGGATGGTGCTGAGAAGGGTGGAGTGCCTGCTAGGATGGTGTTGAGAAGATTGAACTGCCTGTACCATTGAGTCACCACTGACTGATGCTCTGATCAACTCCCTCCAGCTGTGTTTTGATGCTGATATATTTGAGGCCTGTCCATTTAGCAAAATTCTTGGTCCACGTATTTCTTAATCTGCCTCTTCCCCTCTACTGAGCCCTGTAGCATCATTTTGTATTCTGTGTTACCTACCAAGCTTTTCTATGCCATGCCGACCTAAGCCACAAATCTTATCCCCCTTATGTAAACTTAGGATGAGTCCATTTTCTAAATACCCCTGCCTCCCACACACACACACAGTTTTTTTTTTAAACAATGAGCCTTCCCTTTTTATTTTAACAATGACTACCCCTCCCCCCCCCCCCCACTTCCTTAAACGCTGTGCCTCAAAAAATCAAAGTGGGCACCTCAACAGCAAGATTGCCCCTGGTTGGAATTGGTCTCCCAGACATTTTATTGTCTAAACAGTCTTTCTCATTTGGCGAACTGTGAAATGAATTTGAAGGATCTGCGATATCCATTATAAATCAAACTCTCAACGTAAAAACACAATCCTTCTTGTGATTCTAATCAGTTCTTCTCTGCTATAAACTGTCTAGTTGATTGATTTGGATCATGAATAGGACAAAAGACAACACAAGACTACAATGACAAAAGACAACATGAGACAACAATGACAAAAGACAACACGAGACAACAATGACAAAAGACAACATGGGACAACAATGACAAAAGACAACACAAGACTACAATGACAAAAGACAACAATGACAAAAGACAACACGAGACTACAATGACAAAAGACCACACAAGACTACAATGACAAAAGACAACATGAGACAACAATGACAACACGAGACAACAATGACAAAAGACAACACGAGACAACAATGACAAAAGACAACACAAGACTACAATGACAAAAGACAACATGAGACAACAATGACAACACGAGACAACAATGACAAAAGACAACACGAGACAACAATGACAAAAGACAACACAAGACTACAATGACAAAAGACAACATGAGACAACAATGACAAAAGACAACACGAGACTACAATGACAAAAGACAACACAAGACTACAATGACAAAAGACAACACAAGACTACAATGACAAAAGACAACACAAGACTACAATGACAAAAGACAACACGAGACTACAATGACAAAAGACGACAAAGAACGAAAAAGAAAACAAGAAGATGAAGAAGAAAGAATGGTACAAAAATCACAAAAATTTTGTGTCTAAATTTCCAAAATCACGGTGCAAGGGATCGTCAAGTACTTGAGGAAATAAACTGTAATCAAACTGTATGGCATATTTCGTAAAGCTTTCATAGATATTACATTTTAAAATAATGTATATATAATAAATCGTGGGAAGTAAAGACAGCCAGCGTGATGTTGATAACTTTACCAACCAAGTACTGATTGTTGTAAGAAATATATGTCTAGCCCTATATGCTCAGTACGTGTGAAGGATTTTTTACCTTTACGTCAAGTATCAAAATTATAAAGTAAATGAATTATTTTAACTAGTAAAATTAGATTCATGTAAACCTATATGAAGTACACCTGTAAAAATTTGATTCAGCAAAAATATGTAATTAAAACTATCTTTCAGCACATGTTTTAGAGTCCATTTGTCATGGAGCGGGTAAAAACCTCATGATTTGTCTTTTGATGAGCATGTTTTGCCATCTCCACAATTAGGGTTGGCTGCAACTACATCCTGTGCCTGACCCTGTTTTTGACCTGGAGAGACTGATGCAGCATGGGGAGTGTCTGTGGGCTCTGGGCACATCTCACGACTCAAGATGACTAGTTAACTACAGGTACCATCGTCATGGCAACTCTGCTAACAGTTGAGGAGGGAATGAAGCTAAAATAGGCTTGTACTGAACAAACAGACTGTTGGTTCTCTAACTCTGGCCGGTTCTACACCACCTGGTGGTGAACTTATGTATGACAAGCTGGATGTTGTGAGGGCCCTTTGGGAGCATGTGAACAGTGCCGAGGAACATTACGGTCTGAGGAGAATAGCACTGCAAGGAGTTAAAAGGGGATCTGGCCGACACTCGACACTCAGGAAAAAGGCGAGACAGATATACAGACAGTTATTGGTACCATCAGATTTGTAACTCTTTGCTTGCTGCTCAAGATGGGGACAGAGCGCTTACAGGGGTGTTCTGAGTGATGTGATGTCAATTGTTAATTCAACATTCTCCATCTCTTGATACTGTAACATTACCCACTCCTTCGAATTTTGTCTAGATATACTATTTGTATACAACCACCATGTCTAACCTTGCAGAAATATTTTACTTTTTTTCTAAACTGACCTTTTTTTCATTGTCTCCCCTGTACGACAGTTTTTGTTTTTCAATAACATTTTTTTTCAAACCTAGCAGCCATACCTAGTAACCCAAACTTCACGGGTCAACGGAAGATGCATCAAGAAAGTCAGGACCCTTGAAACCACGCCTGATGCAGATAAACTCGTCTACAAGTGTGTCGTACCGGTAGGCCACCCTAATGTCAGGGACATTTGTTCTGCTAACATCATTTCCAGCCGTGCCTTCCAGCCGATAGAACAGGCCAAGCCAGTGCTTTTTTACCTAAACAGAAGGAACGAAGAAGTAAAGTTATAACATGCTATTTTGTTGCATTTTATCATTCTTCTTTTTTGCAACTAAATCCATTCTAATGGATACTATTCCCATACACGCAACGACACTTCATAACTAAATCCATTTTGAAGAAGACTGTTCCCACACAACTACACTTTGTGACACTCTAAAGGTCACTGTTCCCCCACACACACTTAATGAATAAATCCACTCCAAAGGCACTGTTCCCCCACACACACAACCACATCTCATGACCTAATCCACTCTAAAGAACACTATTCCCATACAAACAATCACACCTCATAACTAAATCCACTCTAAAGGGGACTGTTCCCCCACACACACTTCATGACTACATCCAATCTAAAGGACAATATTCCCATACCTCATACCTAACTAAATCCACTCTGAAGCACACTTTTCTCCCCACAACTCGTGATTAAATGCCACACATTGAAACCACACTTCATAACTAAATCAAGGCCACCGTTCCTACACGTTTAACCTAATCACATGATTTTAAATCCACTCTTAAGGACACTGTTCCCACACATACGCACACAACCACAAATGACTAAATCCAATCTGAAGGACACTATTCCCACACAGACACAACCTCACCTCATGACTAAATCCACTCTGAAGGACACTATTCCCACACACACAGACACAACCTCACCTCATGACTAAATCCACTCTGAAGGACACTATTCCCACACAGACACAACCTCACCTCATGAATAAATCCACTCTGAAGGACACTATTCCCACACACACAGACACAACCTCACCTCATGACTAAATCCACTCTGAAGGACACTATTCCCACACACACAGACACAACCTCACCTCATGACTAAATCCGCTCTGAAGGACACTATTCCCACACACACAGACACAACCTCACCTCATGACTAAATCCAATCTGAAGGACACTATTCCCACACAGACACAACCTCACCTCATGAATAAATCCACTCTGAAGGACACTATTCCCACACACACAGACACAACCTCACCTCATGACTAAATCCAATCTGAAGGACACTATTCCCACACAGACACAACCTCACCTCATGAATAAATCCACTCTGAAGGACACTATTCCCACACACACAGACACAACCTCACCTCATGACTAAATCCACTCTGAAGGACACTGTTGCGGGCAATCTCACACATATCACAGGTGGACAGCTTCCACACTTGAGCAGCAATGCTGTACTCCTCCATCAGAGGTTCCTGCCATCAGACAGCTTCAGTCAACTCAGAGTTGTTACAGCTTGAGTCAACTCACAGTTGCCACAGCTTTTGTCAACTCAGTGTCAAAGCCTCAGTCAACTCAGTGTCACAGCCTAAGTCAACTCAGTGTCACAGCTTCAATCAACTCACAGTTGTTACAGCTCCAGTCAACTCAGTTATTACAGCTTCAGGCAACATACGGTCATTACAGCTCCAGTCAACTCAGTATCATAGCTTCAGTCAACTCTATGTCACAACACGCCCCTGCTACCACATACAGACCCCTCTACCACAGCTCCCAGACATTTTTTCCCTGCTACCACAGATAGACCCTCTTTCCACAGCTCCCAGACGTGTCCCTGCTACCACAGCTCCCAGACATTTCCCTGCTACCACAGATAGACCCTTCTTCCACAGCTCCCAGACATGTCCCTGCACCCACAGATAGACCCTCTTTCCACAGCTCCCAGACGTGTCCCTGCTACCACAGCTCCCAGACATTTCCCTGCTACCACAGATAGACCCTTTTTCCAAAGCTCTCAGACATTTCCCTGCTACCACAGATAGACCCTTCTTCCACAGCTCCCAGACATGTCCCTGCACCCACAGATAGACCCTCTTTCCACAGCTCCCAGACGTGTCCCTGCTACCACAGCTCCCAGACATTTCCCTGCTACCACAGCTCCCAGACATTTCCCTGCTACCACAGCTCCCAGACATTTCCCTGCTACCACAGATAGACCCTCTTTCCACAGCTCCCAGACATTTCCCTGCTACCACAGCTCCCAGACATTTCCCTGCTACCACAGATAGACCCTCTTTCCACAGCTCCCAGACATTTCCCTGCTACCACAGATAGACCCTCTTTCCACAGCTCCCAGACATTTCCCTGCTACCACAGATAGACCCTCTTTCCACAGCTCCCAGACATTTCCCTGCTACCACAGATAGACACTCTTTCCACAGCTCCCAGACATTTCCCTGCTACCACAGATAGACCCTCTTTCCAAAGCTCCCAGACATTTCCCTGCTACCACAGATAGACCCTCTTTCCAAAGCTCCCAGACATTTCCCTGCTACCACAGATAGACCCTCTTTCCACAGCTCCCAGACATTTCTCTGCTACCACAGATAGACCCTCCTCCATCGACAGCTCCCAGACATGTCCCTGCTATCACAGGCAGATCCTCCTACCACAGCTCCCAGACATTTCCCTGCTACCACAGACAGACCCTCCTACCACAGCTCCCAGACATTTCCCTGCTACCACAGCTCCCAGACATTTCCCTGCTACCACAGATAGACCCTCTTTCCAAAGCTCCCAGACATTTCCCTGCTACCACAGATAGACCCTCTTTCCAAAGCTCCCAGACATTTCCCTGCTACCACAGCTCCCAGACATTTCCCTGCTACCACAGACAGACCCTCCTACCACAGCTCCCAGACATTTCTCTGCTACCACAGCTCCCAGACATTTCTCTGCTACCACAGATAGACCCTCTTTCCACAGCTCCCAGACATTTCCCTGCTACCACAGATAGACCCTTCTACCACAGCTCCCAGACATTTCTCTGCTACCACAGATAGACCCTCTTTCCACAGCTCCCAGACATTTCCCTGCTACCACAGACAGACCCTCTTTCCACAGCTCCCAGACATTTCCCTGCTACCACAGATAGAGCCTCTTTCCTAAGCTCCCAGACATTTCCTTGCTACCACAGCTCCCAGACATTTCCCTGCTACCACAGATAGACCCTCTTTCCACAGCTCCCAGACATTTCCCTGCTACCACAGATAGACCCTCTTTCCACAGCTCCCAGACATTTCCCTGCTGAAACAGATAGACCCTCTTTCCACAGCTCCCAGATAGACCCTCCACAGATAGACCCCTCTTTCCACAGCTCCCAGACATTTCCCTGCTACCACAGATAGACCCTCTTTCCACAGCTCCCAGACATTTCCCTGCTACCACAGATAGACCCTCTTTCCAAAGCTCCCAGACATTTCCCTGCTACCACAGATAGACCCTCCCACAGCTCCCAGACATTTCCCACAGCTCCCCCAGACAGATCACAGGCATTCATTTCCCTGCTACCACAGATAGACCCTTCTACCACAGCTCCCAGACGTCAGACATGTCTCTGCTACCACAGATAGACCCTCTTTCCACAGCTCCCAGACATTTCTCTGCTACCACAGATAGACCCTCTTTCCACAGCTCCTCCATCGACAGCTCCCAGACATGTCCCTGCTATCACAGGCAGATCCTCCTACCACAGCTCCCAGACATTTCCCTGCTACCACAGACAGACAGACCAAAGCTACCACTGCTCCCAGACGTGTCCACAGCTCTCTACCCACAGATCCAGACCCTCTTACCCTCTTTCCAAAGCTCCCAGACATTTCCCTGCTACCATAAATAGACCCTCTTTCCACAGCTCCCAGACATTTCCCTGCTACCACAGATAGACCCTTCTACCACAGCTCCCAGACATTTCCCTGCTACCACAGATAGACCCTCTTTCCACAGCTCCCAGACATTTCCCTGCTACCACAGATAGACCCTTCTACCACAGCTCCCAGACATTTCCCTGCTACCACAGACAGACCCTCCTACCACAGCTCCCAGACATTTCCCTGCTACCACAGATAGACTCTCTTTCCAAAGCTCCCAGACATTTCCCTGCTACCACAGCTCCCAGACATTTCTCTGCTACCACACAGCTCCTCTCCTAAGCTCCTAGACATTTCCTTGCTACCACAGCTGACATTTCCTACCACAGATAGACCCTCTTTCCACAGCTCCCAGACATTTCCCTGCTACCACAGATAGACCCTCTTTCCACAGCTCCCAGACATTTCTCTGCTACCACAGCTCTCAGACATTTCCCTGCTACCACAGATAGACCCTCTTTCCACAGCTCCCAGACATTTCCCTGCTACCACAGATAGACCCTCTTTCCAAGCTCCCAGACATTTCCCTGCTACCACAGATAGACCCTCTTTCCAAAGCTCCCAGACATTTCCCTGCTACCACAGATCCCAGACCCTTCTACCAGAGCTCCCAGACATTTCCCTGCTACCACAGATAGACCCTCTTTCCACAGCTCCCAGACATTTACCACAGATAGACCCTCCTCAGACAGCTCCCAGACATGTCCCTGCTATCACACCAGACCTCCTACTCCCAGACATTTCCCTGCTGCTACCACAGATAGACCCTCTTTCCACAGCTCCCAGACATTCCCTGCTACCAGATGACCTACCACAGCTCCCAGACATTTCTTACCAATAGCCCTCTTTCCACAGCTCCCAGACATTTCCCTGCTACCACAGATAGACCCTCTTTCCACAGCTCCCAGACATTTCCTGCTACCACAGATAGACCCTCTTTCCACAGCAGACATCCCTGCTACCACAGATAGACCCTCTTTCCACAGCTCCCAGACATTTCCCTGCTACCACAGACAGACCCTCCTACCACAGCTCCCAGACATTTCCCTGCTACCACAGATAGACCCTCTTTCCAAAGCTCCCAGACATTTCCCTGCTACCACAGCTCCCAGACATTTCTCTGCTACCACAGCTCCCAGACATTTCCCTGCTACCACAGATAGACCCTCTTTCCACAGCTCCCAGACATTTCCCTGCTACCACAGATAGACCCTCCTACCACAGCTCCCAGACATTTCTCTGCTACCACAGATAGACCCTCTTTCCACAGCTCTCAGACATTTCCCTGCTACCACAGATAGACCCTCTTTCCACAGCTCCCAGACATTTCCCTGCTACCACAGATAGACCCTCTTTCCAAAGCTACCACAGATAGACCCTCTTTCCACAAGCTCCCAGACATTTCCCTGCTACCACAGATAGACCCTCTTTCCACTCCCAGCTCCCTGCAGACATTTCCCTGCTACCACAGATAGACCCTCATTTCCACACCACAGCTCCCAGACATTTCCCTGCTACCACAGATAGACCCTTTACCACAGCTCCCACACATTTCCCTGCTACCACAGCTCCCAGACCTGATAGACCCTCTTTCCACAGCTCCCAGACATTTCCCTGCTACCACAGATAGACCCTCTTTCCACAGCTCCCAGACATTTCCCTGCTACCACAGATAGACCCTCCTACCACAGCTCCCAGACATTTCCCTGCTACCACAGACAGACCCTCCTACCACAGCTCCCAGACATTTCCCTGCTACCAACAGCTCCCACAGATAGACCCTCTTACCACAGCTCCCAGACATTTCCCTGCTACCACAGATCCCAGACCCTCTTACCACAGCTCCCAGACATTTCCCTGCTACCACAGATAGACCCTCCTACCACAGCTCCCAGACATTTCCCTGCTACCACAGATAGACCCTCTTTCCACAGCTCCCAGACATTTCCCTGCTACCACAGATAGACCCTCTTTCCACAGCTCCCAGACATTTCCCTGCTACCACAGATAGACCCTCTTTCCACAGCTCCCAGACATTTCCCTGCTACCACAGATAGACATTTCCTGCTACCACAGATAGACCATTTCCCTGCTACCACAGCTCCCAGACATTTCCCTGCTACCACAGATAGACCCTCTTTCCAAAGCTCCCAGACATTTCCCTACCACTACCACAGCTCCCACATTTCCCTGACATTTCCCAGACATTCCCTGCTACCACAGATAGACCCTCCTACCACAGCTCCCAGACATTTCTCTGCTACCACAGCTCCCAGACATTTCCCTGCTACCACAGATAGACCCTCCTACCACAGCTCCCGGACATTTCCCTGCTACCACAGATAGACCCTCTTTCCAAAGCTCCCAGACATTTCCCTGCTACCACAGATAGACCCTCTTTCCACAGCTCCCAGACATTTCCCTGCTACACCAGATAGACCCTCTTTCCACAGCTCCCAGACATTTCCCTGCTACCACAGCTCCCAGACATTTCTCTGCTACCACAGATAGACCTTCCTCCATCGACAGCTCCCAGACATGTCCCTGCTATCACAGGCAGATCCTCCTACCACAGCTCCCAGACATTTCCCTGCTACCACAGACAGACCCTCCTACCACAGCTCCCAGACAGACCCTCATGTCCCTCCCAGCATACCTGCTACCACAGACAGACCCTCCTACCACAGCTCCCAGACATGTCCCTGCTACCACAGACAGACCCTCCTACCTCCAGAGCTCCAAGACATGCCCCTGCTACCACAGACAGACCCTCCTACCACAGCTCCCAGACATGTCCCTGCTACCACAGATAGACCCTCCTACCACAGCTCCCAGACATGTCCCTGCTACCACAGACAGACCCTCCTACCACAGCTCCCAGACATGTCCCTGCTACCACAGACAGACCCTCCTACCACAGCTCCCAGACATGTCCCTGCTACCACAGATAGACCCTCCTACCACAGCTCCCAGACATGTCCCTGCTACCACAGACAGACCCTCCTACCACAGCTCCCAGACATGTCCCTGCTACCACAGACAGACCCTCCTACCACAGCTCCCAGACATGTCTCTGCTACCACAGACAGAACCTCCTACCACAGCTCCCAGACATGTCCCTGCTACCACAGATAGACCCTCCTACCACAGCTCCCAGACATGTCCCTACTACCACAGATAGACCCTCCTACCACAGCTCCCAGACATGTCCCTGCTACCACAGATAGACCCTCCTACCACAGCTCCCAGACATGTCCCTGCTACCACAGATAGACCCTACTACCACAGCTCCCAGACATGTCCCTACTACCACAGATAGACCCTCCTACCACAGCTCCCAGACATGTCCCTGCTACCACAGATAGACCCTCCTACCACAGCTCCCAGACATGTCCCTGCTACCACAGATAGACCCTGCTACCACAGCTCCCAGACATGTCCCTACTACTACAGACAGACCCTCCTACCACAGCTCCCAGACATTTCCCTGCTACCACAGACAGAACCTCCTACCACAGCTCCCAGACATTTCCCTGCTACCACAGACAGAACCTCCTACCACAGCTCCCAGACATGTCCCTGCTATCACAGACAGACCCTTCTACCACAGCTCCCAGACATGTCCCTGCTACCACAGACAGACCCTCCTACCACAGCTCCCAGACATGTCCCTGCTACCACAGACAGACCCTTCTACCACAGCTCCCAGACATGTCCCTGCTACCACAGACAGACCCTCCTACCACAGCTCCCAGACATGTCCCTGCTACCACAGCTCCCAGACATTTCCCTGCTTCTGAAGCTACCAAAAAGGTCCCTGCTAACAAAGACACAAATTTGCTATTGCTACCACAGCTAATAAATATATATTCTTTAAAAAAAAAAAAAAACAACAGCCAGACAAGGTTACCATACTTTTGTAAAGTGGAACTGCAAAGGATCATCTGTGGACAAGGAGACATTCAGCCCTCTGTTGAAGTACTCCGGCAACGGGTTGCGGTGATAGTTCAGGAAAAGAGAGTTGTTGCTTAGTGGGGACATGGCGATCCCAATCTGTGACAGGTAGTACAGGTACTGCAGGACAGGAACCTGAGGACAAGAGGACACAGTGAAAAAGACACATGGTGCTTAGTTGGGAAGAGAAGACACACGGTGCTCTGTTGGGAAGACACGCGGTGCTCATTTGGGTAGACATGGGGTGCCCAGTTGGGAAGAGAAGACACACTGTGCTCAGTTAGGAAAAAAAAGACATGCGTTGCTCAGTTGGGTAGACATGCGGTGTTCAGTTGGGCAGAGGAGACATGGTGCTCAGTTGGGAAGAGAAGACATGCAGCGCTCAGTTGGGAAGAGAAGACATGCGAGGCTCAGCTGGGAAGAGAAGACATGAGAGGCTCAGTTGGGAAGAGAAGACATGCAAGGCTCAGCTGGGAAGAGAAGACATGCGTTGCTCAACTGGGAAGACATGTGGTGCTCAGCTGGGAAGACATGCAGTGCTCAGTTGGGAAGACATGTGAGGCTCAGTTGAGAAGAGAAGACATGCAGTACTCAGTTGGGAAGAGAAGAAACGCGTTGTTCAGCTGGGAAGACATGCAGTGCTCAGCTGGGAAGAGAAGAAATGCGTTGCTCAGCTGGAAAGACATGCAGTGCTCAGCTGGGAAGACATGGGGTGCTCAGTTGGGAAGAGAAGAAACGCGTTACTCAGCTGGGAAGACATGCGGTGCTCAGTTGGGAAGAGAAGAAACGCGTTGCTCAGCTGGGAAGAGAAGAAATGCGTTGCTCAGCTGGGAAGACATGCAGTGCTCAGCTGGTAAGACATGCAGTGCTCAGTTGGGAAGAGAAGAAACGCGTTGCTCAGCTGGGAAGACATGCGGTGCTCAGCTGGGAAGACATGCAGTGCTCAGTTGGGAAGACATGCAGTGCTCAGTTGGGAAGACATGCGGTGCTCAGCTGGGAAGACATGCAGTGCTCAGCTGGAAAGGCATGCAGTGCTCAGCTGGGAAGACATGCAGTGCTCAGCTGGGAAGACATGCGGTGCTCAGCTGGGAAGACATGCGGTGCTCAGCTGGGAAGACATGCAGTGCTCAGCTGGGAAGACATGCAGTGCTCAGCTGGGAAGACATGCGGTGCTTAGTTGGGAAGACATGCGGTGCTTAGCTGGGAAGACATGCGGTGCTCAGCTGGGAAGACATGCGGTGCTCAGCTGGGAAGACATACGGTGCTCAGTTGGGAAGACATGCGGTGCTCAGCTGGGAAGACATGTGGTGCTCAGTTGGGAAGACATGCAGTGCTCATAGGCAATCATTTGCTGTCATATTTCTTTTCTAAACCTGACTTCTCCTGGCATACTGACACATTTGGCCTTGATCTTTAACCTATGCTGTGATATGACTGTGAATCCGTAAAGCAGTGGTTTTCAACCTTTTTTCCGGTGGCACCCCCTCTGAATATATTACAATACCCCAGAGCCAGACTTAAACTTAATGAGGCCCTAAGCTAAATGAAGCCCGGAGGCCCTATTGTTTTAATTACAAGAGTTAATCTCACACAACTGTAAAATATATATGTGTCATTTAAATTTCTGGATAATATAAAAATTTATAGTCATTTAATTTTAGTAAAAGAAATTTAAAAAGTATGTGTCAGCAAATCAAACAAACCAAAAAAAATTATATAATCCTCTAAAAGGCTCCATCAAAGGAAAATCGCGTTTGTGAACAACAACAATAAATGTCAATGTGTTGGGGACCTCTGCAGACTGTGAGGCAATCAGCTGTACCTTAGTTGGCTTACGCTTATTAAACCCAGAATGCAATCTCTCCCCCCCCCCCCCTTCCCCAGCCATCGCACACACCCACCCCCGAAACCATCGCACACCAATCATTTTTTTTTAATGTTCAAAAACAGAAACGGTAACAATGGTTGCTGTACAAATTGCCTACAAACATTTTTTTAAAAACCTCACCTTGTTGTTTAATATAATTAGAAAAAAAACACACACACAGATACAGATTTTTAAAAATGTAAATGCACCCAACTAGCTGATATCCCACTAGGTATGCGTGCATTTCCTGGGTTGAAAATTACTGCTATCACCTATAAACATATCAGGCTAGAGCAGTGGTTTTCAATCTTCCTAACGCCACGACCCATTCATACAGTTCCTCGTGTTGTGGTGACACCAAACCATACAATTATGTTTGTTGCTACTTCACAACTTTAGTAAATGTTTTCGGGTCTTCTTATGCGAAAGGGACATTTGACCTCCAAAAGGAGCACGATCCACAGGTTGGGAACCACTTGGCTAGAGCTATAATTTATGCAGACAAACTGACATTCAATGAGTGAGGTGGCCGGCCACCTTTACTTCCTATGAATACATTTCTCACTAGGTCAGTTTAAGAAATCAATTTAAAAAGATTTTGATCATACTTGGATTAATTGAAGACCTTCAGGTCAACTAGCAAACATCTTGACACTCAATATCCACGGCTCCCTTTAACCCTTTCCCTAACAGAAGCAGAAAAACTAACACTTCCAGTTGGATCCATTCCCCATAAATGTCACTTTTCCGACTATTCACCTGTTTATGGGATGCAGAATTAATGCTACTGGCAGAGTTCAGGCCTGTGCAAACATTCAAGAGTTTAGATTATCTACATAAACTAAAAACACCATGAAAGGGATTCTCCTTCGGGCAAAGCCTCAGAGGTCACGGGGTCACAGGACGAGTCACTTGATACATTGTAATTTTTAGGCCCCATTGGATGTGTATGCTTCAAACTGTATGTTGCTCATTGATTATTACTCCTTTCATATTTTTTCAAAACATATTTTGAAAATAGTTTTTTAATGAACATAATCACATTTTGAAGAAATGTATTAGTTTTTGTACAGATTTTTTCTGGAATTATAACTGGATCACGACCTATTATTTAGTTTTCTCGAGGTGAAAAAAGAAATCCTAAAATCTGACCAGGTCATGTGAGATATGGAAATGGTTTTAATCTTTTGGAGTGAGAGTTGGGACGGGGATTCTTCTGTTGGCCTGTTATCAAAGCACCATCCTCACAGGAAATGAATGTGTTGCAGAGCTCTTTGCCTTCGTGTTCAAAAGAGGAGCTGAATCTACATAGAGGCATATTAGAATACAGCAGCACCTTGGAATTCAAACATAATCCTTTCTGAGATGGCGATCAAATTTCAAACCATTTAAGTTCAAAGGTAATTTTTCCCACTGAAAATGATGGAAACTAATCTAATCTCATTTCAGAAAATGAAAAATATTTTATGCAATAAATCGCTCTCATTTAATGTCAGAAAGAGAGTGCTAAAATGTTACATAGAACCTCTTCTGCTATATTGCAGCGAATCTTGGAATGTCAGTGAACAAATAAGGAAGAATTTGAAAGCAACAGAGATGTGGTTTCTGAGATGAATGTTACGAATACCTTGGACGGCCAGAGTAACTAACAACGATTGCTTGAAAGAAACTAATGAAAGTAGATCCCTATATGCAACAATAAGGAGGCCAACACTGTTCTTTGGCCACGTAAGAAGGCATTGGAAAACATTGTGACAACTGGAAAGATCAGTGGAAAGAGGGATAGAGGCAGACCAAGAGAGATGATGCTGGATGGGCTGAAACGATGGCATGAGCGCCTACGCCAGTTGGCAGGGCACATGATGATGATAATAAATCTAACTTTCTCCAGAGTCAATGTAGGCATATCAAACAAACAGCAAGATTACATACATGGAAATCACTTTCTTGTCTATTAATAAGATTTTTAGTGGCAACTGTTGTTCTAGCAAGCTGTTTGACTTAGTTTATCAACTCTACACTTATTACTAACCAAAACTAATGCATTAAGTGTTTTATAGAAAGAAAACAAAAAACAAATATGCACAAATTTATAAAATTAACTGCAAAAGAATGATATAAGGTGTCAAGCCGAAGACACGATGTATTCAGCACAATGAATGAAAAAACTGTAGCACAGGAGCCAGTGTGTGGTAGACATGTGCCAGGCTTTCAGCTGCCAGCTCACCGTTCAAGTTCTGAGGCAACATTTACTTGAAAATGTAATTCCGATTCCAAGTTGTGCCAATCTTAAAGTGTTTCAATTCTAGTGTCACAGTGTTCAACCTGCCCATGATTCAGCACACACCGACAGACCTGCTGGGATTATTTTATTCTTCAAATCCAAATTTGGTGATATAAACCGATGATATAAATATATTCATTTACGCAGAGGCACACAAACTTCTAAAGAATCCCTTCCCCTCTTTGTCCACTGATCACTGGCATCATGAGAGCTAACAGACTGAAACATAGTGAAAGAATGTCAGATGACGGAAAAGTACAAACTATTTACACGAAGGAGATAAATGGTCGTAGACCATGAGGCAGACTAAAAAGACGATGGAGAGATAATATCCAGAGAGACCTGCAAACACTTGGTGTCATCAACTGGAAAGAGAAGGCCAACCAGAGAGATGAATGGAGACAGGAGGCAATGAACCTCAAGGGCTCGGAATGCTGAAGCAGAAGAGAAGAAGATTGCCCTCTATGTTCAGTGAAATAAGTAAACGCAAACAGAAACTTCTAGATAATCCACGACAGCTCACCTTCCTCAGCACCAGCCCATGGGCAATGCTCTCAGCCAACATGAACCCTGAGACCAGGTGGGTCACATTTCCCGCCTCGCCGCAGTGAGGCCGCAACACAAACTGTGACAGCCCACGCATTCTGTGCAGACAGTAATCAGTTTCTTTGTGAGACAGAAATCAATTTCTTTGTCATCCAGAAATAATTTCTTTGTCAGACATAAATAGTTTCTTTGTCAGACAGAAATAATTTCTTTGTCAGACAGAAATCAGTTTCTTTGTCAGACAGAAATAATTTCTTTGTCAGACAGAAATAATTTCTTTGTCAGACAGAAATCAGTTTCTTTGTGAGACAAATCAATTTCTTTGTCAGACAGAAATAATTTCTTTGTCAGACAGAACCAGTTTCTTTGTCACACAGAAATAATTTCTTTGTCAGATAGAAATAATTTCTTCATCAGACAGAAATCAGTTTCTTTGTCAGACAGAAATAATTTCTTTGTCAGATAGAAATAATTTCTTCATCAGACAGAAATCAGTTTCTTTGTCAGACAGAAATCAATTTACTTCACAAAATTAAATTTGTGTTTGTGGTAACAACCTGTATACACGATGGTGCAGACAAGGACTGGAAAGGGAGCTCGGAGATGACCAAGTGGGTATGGAACAACAGATCATACATGAACCTGAAGTTACTGAGTTCAAGTCTAGACAAGTAGTGGGGGCAAATTATATTTCGTCATCACATATTCACACTTATATTTAGTCATGACATATTCACACAATTATATTTAGGTATCACACATTCACACAATTATTTTTAGTCATGAATATATACCTATTTATATTTAGTTATAACATATTCACACAATTATATTTAGTCATCACACATTCACACAATTAAATTTAGTCATCACATGTTCACACAATAATATTTAGTCATCAAATATTCACACAATTATATTTAGGTATCACACATTCACACAATTATATTTGGTATCACACATTCACACAATTATATTTAGTCATGAATATATACCTATATATATTTAGTTATAACACATTCACACAATTATATTTAGTCATCACATATTCATACAATTATATTTAGTCATCACATATTCACACAATAATATTTAGTCATCAAATATTCGCACACTTATATTTAGTCATCATATATTCACACAATTATATTTAGTCATCATATATTCACACAATTATATTTAGTCATGAAATTTTCACAATTATATTTACTCATTAATAATTACACAACTATATTTAGTTATGAAATAATCACACAACTATATTAAGTCATCAAATATTCAAATAATTATATTCATCCATCCCATATTCAGACAGTTATATTTAGTCACATAATTATATTAATTTACAATTATATTTATTCATCATATATTTTCACTGACACAATTAGATTTATTTATCCCATATTCACTTACACAATCCCATTTAGTTACCACATATACATCATCATCATGTAGCAGGTCCTTTGCGGAACATCGCTCTCATTGCAGTCTGCTTGAAAGAACTCGGTCTCTCGCCAGTTCTCCCACCTCATGAACTTTCACACTCAAGGAGTCACTTATATCCTGTGCCCATCTTCGTGTCGGTCGGCCTCTGCCCCTCCTTCCTGGTACCATGCCTTCTGCTATAATTTTTTTCCAATCCGTCATGGCGCTTGATATGACCAAAATATTTCAGCTTCCGATACAGGATGCTGTTTATTAGCCAATCTTCCTTGATGTTTAGATCTTTTAAGATGTCAATATTTCTTCTCTTCTTTGTCCAAGATATTCTGAGAATCTTTCTAAAACATTTCAGCTCAAAAGCCCCTATTCTCTTTCTTAAGGACTGAGAGACAGTCCACGACTCACATCCGTATGTAGCCACAGGGAAGATGCATGCTCTCAAAATTCTAATTTGTATCTCCTTGCTGGTGCTCAACCATAGACTTTTAAGGCTGTTATACACACATATTATATTTAGTTATCACATATTCACAAAGCTAGGGCTGACTTACCTTCTGAAATTATTGAGCACGACAATGTTGGCAAACATGTAGTACAGGTAGTAAGTGTATGGGGGATTCTCCGGAGAAGTCCAATCACTAGGCAGGGGGGAGTCTTTGTTCATCATGACATGCTCTGATTTAGATTCGTCGTCCACGGAGTCGAACCCGGAAATCTTTAATGGATACAAGAGAGGATATATGTGAATTTGAATTCACTTTTCCATCTTCTACTTAATTCTTTGAGCCCCAAGGAATGCATCATACGTTCATAGGTTCCTACCTAGAAGCCCAATGTACGCATGACGTGCCGATTTTATTACTTTTTTTAATACCCCCTGGGCCTGTGATGCTAAACCCCCTGGGACTCAAAGAGTTAATTGTGAGCATACTTTGGATCTTTTCTCCAGGCGTGGTTGGTAATGAACAGGCAGACAGATTGGCTGGATCTGCACCACTGGGTGGTGAACTGATACATGACAAGGCAGATGTGGTCAAGTCCCTTTAGGAACAAGCAACGGAATCAGTAGAGTTAGAAGATTATTAAAACCTGGAGATCTGAGTGTAACCAGAGGGTCTGGCCGGCTCACTACACTCAGAGGAAAGGTAAGACGGACAGTACTGGAACACTGCACTGGCTGCTGAAGATGAGAATGGAGCATGCATGGGAATGCCCTGAGTGCTGTGATGTCAATTCTTCAACTCAACCCTTCTACTTACAGGACCCTTTTCCAAACTATCCAGACGTATTGGGTATTTAGTGTTCGACCAATATTTTACTGACCAATCGGCACTCAGCGCCATCACAATGGCTGCCTTTTCTTACTAGTGTTTTACCTGGCACCTGGCTGGGTTGACCTGGACAAAAAAATTGGGCTCTATTTGGCTCTGAACCCACAACCTTCAGATCTGCTGGCAAGCCTCTAGTCACTACACCAAGGTGGCTCCACCTCTTCTACCTATAGGATGTTAAATGTCTCATTTTTTCTTTTTCTTCTTATAGCGTTCACTGGCTGTAAACTCAGCACAAAGTTCTTGTTGTTCACCCATTTCTGGACTTCAGTGTTTTTTTTTCTTTAGTTTTTAGAATCTGAGTTTTGCATGCAAACCCGTTTCACAGATAAGGCTTTATGTGCAGACTGTTGGCTCCCCGTCTCTCAGACAGACACATTATGATTTAGAAGCAAATACCCTGAATTAGTCTACAAAGCTTATCTATGCCCCCCCCCCCCCCCCCCAATGGGCCCCGGAATCCACATGCAGATGTCTCATTTGATTATAATGACTTAATTTCTGCTGTTTTTTTATATTTTTCTCTCACTCTATCATTTGCTCTCCCTCTTGCTCTGTCACCACTCTCTCTCTGGTCTGTCTCTCTATCTTTCTTTCAGACTATCTTTTTTCTGTCCCTCTCTTTATAATCTCACCCCTTTGTTTCCTGTCTTTCCTCTCTGTCTCTCTTTATCTTGATAATTAATTTATTGGGTTGATATGGTGAAGTTAAACTGAAATCTCTCTTCATATTAATTCAAACGTGTGTGTGTTCGTGCGTGTGTGTGTGTGTGTGTGTGTGTGTGTGAGAGAGAGAGAGAGAGAGAGAGAGAGAGAGAGAGAGAGAGAGAGAGAGAGAGAGAGAGAGAGAGAGAGAGAGATAAGCTGAATGTCAATTCTTTTCCTATTCTACTTAACATTTCCTTTCCTATGCTCCTTAAGAATTTCTCTCATATTCTCAGTGGTACATATGGAAATGTATATACGCACATGCAGGATAACCGGTGTATGTGGGTGTAAGCAGATACACACAGGGAGATACTGGCACACAGGGAGTTACCGGCACACAGGGAGATACTGGCACACAGGGAGATACTGGCACACAGGGAGATACTGGCACACAGGGAGTTACCGGCACACAGGGAGATACTGGCACACAGGGGGATACTGGCACACAGGGAGATACTGGCACACAGGGAGATACTGGCATACAGGGAGTTACCGGCACACAGAGAGATACTGGCACACAGGGAGATACTGGCACACAGGGAGATACTGGCACACAGGGAGATACTGGCACACAGGGAGATACTGGCACACAGGGAGTTACCGGCACACAGGGAGATACTGGCACACAGGGGGATACTGGCACACAGGGAGATACTGGCACACAGGGAGATACTGGCATACAGGGAGTTACCGGCACACAGAGAGATACTGGCACACAGGGAGATACTGGCACACAGAGAGATACTGGCACACAGGGAGATACTGGCACACAGGGAGATACTGGAATAACAACAAACAAACATACATGGTTGAGAAAGGAATGCAACTCTGGATGACTCCGTGGATCATTGGTGACCTCAAACAACGGCTGAAATATGTTTGTGATAAAGTCCTGGAAGCTCTCGCACAGTTTGTTAGCGGAGTAGACATCACTGGAACAGAAGAAAATTAGCATCAGTCAGCTCACCAGCATAAATCTATTAACCCTGTTTCCCACAAAAGCTGATTTTCTGACTTTCAAGGGTTTTTGTTTAGTTGAAAAAAATCAGTCTGTCCTGTGATGTAATAACAAAACTTATGATGTCACTTTGCTCTCTGTGGCTGTAGAACAAAGTCACACCCAGTTTGCTCAGTTAAGTTGAATGTTGAATTAAGAGTCAACACCACAGCACTAGGGAAACTCCCATAAGTGCTCTATCCCCATCTTCAGCAGCAAGTGAAGAGTTCCAAATCCGATGGCACCAACAATCATCTGTCTTATCTTCCCCTGAGTGTTGAGCGTCGGCCAGATCCCCTGGTAACTCCTCGCAGCGCTATCCCCTCAGACCCTAATGATCTATCTGTGCCTCCGCACTGTTGACTCGTTCCCAAAAGGCCCTCACAATATCTAGCTTGTCATATGTCAATTCACCACCAAGTGGTGCAGAGCCAGCCAGTCTATACATTAGGGACAACTTACTAAAACATTAACATAAGCTATGCAGCTAGCAAAAGACAGGTAACAACGTCTAACTCATCTCTGTGATACTTCACGGCATAAGCAGTGGGACAAAAGACAGGAAACTACATCTAACTTCCCTCTGTGATACTTCACGGCATAAGCAGTGGGACAAAAGAAGAAGAAGACTCACTAAAGCCTGGGCAACTGGATCATCCAGCGCACGTTGGGCGAATACATCTGATGTTTGATGGCCCATCTGGCCAGTTTGTCCCACTCATTGATGGACCTGCCATAGATGGACAGTCTGAACTCAGCGTTTTGGTACTTGCTTTCCTCCAGGTCTTCCATGACTTCCTGAACACAAGAGGAGACAAAAAAGGTTTTGTACGTCAACAACATCAATCATCAAAGCATGCCAAACATATAAAATTGCAACAACAAAACACACCAAATAATATGAGTAAATTAGGTAACTCAATCATCAAGCACTAATACTCAAATATTGCCAAACATGAGATAATGCAACCATTAGCCCACTGGCAACCAAGATCGAAGGTTATGCAATCAGCTGTTTATACCTGGCTACCACGATCACAACCCCTGTGATTGTAACTTTGGACGCTGACCGCCATGTTAAAATTGTGACTTATGCAATATATAAAGTTGTGGCAGTTAGTCCATTAATGAAACATGATCACTTCTCGTCCTTTTAGGACGAAATTTTTCGTTATTTAAAGCCCTACTCTGGCTTTTGCGAGGGGCCGCAATGTAGCCTGGCCATAAATATGGCCTAAAGGCTGAATGCGATTTCTGGGACCTCTCCACGTTGATCCTCACCCTCATTGTGGCACATTCTGCCACCAGGTGTTTATCGCTTGTGTGATGTCCTGGTGGGGTAGAAAGTCAGTCAGTCCATTAATTTCACGGTTTCTTTAAGAGAAACAACTCGGTAATGGTCAAAGTAAAATTTTAATTTTAATTGTATCCCTTGTTGATGATGTTATAGAACTGCTTTATAAGGACGACATGCCCGGCTCTATAGCGTAGTTGGTTAAACCAGATTGCGCGGTGACCGGGTGACGAACTCCTTGTGGTCCGGGTTCACTAAGGGGGGTAGTTAGAAAAGCCACATTTCTCCCAGATTTACGGTATTTACAATGGAATCAAGGCCGAAAGGTTGCGATATTCATAATACCGAGCCTAAGGGTTAACAACTCATGGCTTCTGGATACTAAAACAAACAACAAAAACATAATGATGGCATCATGCTACAAGATGGGACTACAGTAGAAACATCATGCGCCTCCGGAAAAAAATCTTAACAAACTTTACAGCAGAGCGGCAAGCAAGCAATTACTGATTCAGCCAAAGTGCTTGAGGAAAGAAAAATTAAAAACAGCAAAATTGTTTTCTTTTGTGACTTCATGTCAGTCCTCCAGGCGACTCAGGGGTATCAACGAGACAACATGGACAGAGAATTGACCCGCCAGCTATACAAACTCACAGAAAACAATCAAATCGTTCTCCAGTGGATCCCGGCTCACTGCGGCATACCAGGAAATGAGTTAGCAGATAGACTCGCAATAAATAGAACAAAGGAGAAACAACACGCCCATTTATAGTCATTACCAGTTATCAGAACACTTATCAAAGGAAAATACAAGAAATTGTGGCGAGAACAAACTAACAGTAGACATCCACAAAACCCTATCAGCAGACTCAACAGAAAGCAGCATACAACAATTTTCCATCTACGAACAGAACACTGCAGGCTCACTACCACATGCATAAAATTAAGATTGTACAGTCCCCACAGTGTGTCTGTCAAACAGGATCACAAACACCTAAGCACATTCTGCAGACCTGCTCACTACAACTTCGACACCTGGCCTCAAGAGCAAAATCTGCAGAGAAAACAATATGGAACCATGAAGGACCTGCTACTGACATGCGAGTTCAGAGGCAGCCCACCTTATGGTCTGATCTGAGCATACAAAACCGAACGCAAAGAAGAAGAAGAATGGCGCACCATTGTCAGAGCCATCACGGACGTGGCGGCAATGTTTTTTGCAAATATTTCTGATGCTGGTATCTATGGTCTCAGATATCCCGTCTATCCATTGCTAGCGTGGTCAACCTCTGGTTCTGCTTCCATTATGTCTGAGCAAAAGGGCTTTCTGTGGTGTACCATCTGTTGGTTGTCTTGACATATGATCAGACCATCTGATCTGCTGTCTCTTGATGTAGTTAAGTACTGGTTCTGTGCCAACTTCTTTCCTGATATCGTCATTTATGATCTCTTCTAATCAAACATGCCAACCTTAAAACATGCTAACCATCAAATATGCCAACCTTAAAACGTGCCAACCATCAAATATGCCAACCTTAAAACATTCCAACCATCAAATATGCCAACCTTAAAACGTACCAACCATCAAATATGCCAACCTCAAAAACCTGCCAGCCGTCCAACACATCACAAATCCAACATACCTTGGTAACTTTAGCGAAGTATAGACCTTCTATATGATTGTCAGTTTTCATAAACACCTCCCGGAGCCGGCTCTCTCCAACCGGGTTGTACTTGGCATTGAACTTGTCAAACCTGTGAAAAGTGTTCCGATCCTGAAAAAATAAAAAAATAAAACAAACAACAGATCCTGAAAAAAATAAAAACCAATCAATGTAACAAAGAATTCATATTTTAGTATTCTTATTTCAAACATTTAGATCACTACTGACTTCTTCTTCTTCTGTTTTTCTTCTTCTTTTCCTTCTTCTTTTCTTCTTCTTCTTCTTTTCCTTCTTCTTCTTTTTTCTCTTCTTCTTCTTCTTCTTCTCTTCTTCTTCTTCTTCTTCTTCTTCTTCTTCTTCTTCTTCTTCTTCTTCTTCTTCTTCTTCTTCTTCTTCTTCTTTTTTCTTCTTCTTCTTCTTCTTCTTCTTCTTCTGTGGTTCTCCCTTCTGTAGGTTTAGAATCTCAAGGATGAGAGTCAAACAGCTACAAATCCCAGAAATCCCATTTAACTGCACAGCCATTTGGCACAGTTACACTGGGGCACCACAAAACTTTACCAAATAACCTTTTGTCTACTGTGAGAACATCTGTCTACAGCTAAACTGCAATATCTCTGCTATTTGTGTGTGGGCCAAACACCCTGATTTCAGCAAACCCATATAAGCTGCATTTGATGACATCTTGTTAAGAAGTCTACCCCCCCCCCCCCCCAATCACAAAATGGGGCACCTGAACCCACACAGGATTTGCTACTGATGATAATGGGATCCCACAACCCACATAGGGATTGGCTACTGATGATAATTGGGGTCCCACAAGCCACATGAGAATTTGCTACTGATGATAACAGGGCCCCACAACCCACATGAGAATTTGCTACTGATGATAATTGGGGCCCCACAACCCACATGGGGATTTGCTACTGATGATAATTAGAGCCCACAACCCACATGGGTATGTGCTACTGATGATAATGGGATCCCACAACCCACATGGGGGATTGGCTACTGATGATAATTGGAGCCCACAACAAACATGGGGATTGGCTACTGATGATAATTGGAGCCCACAACCCACATGGGGATTTGCTACTGATGATAATTGGGGCCCCACAACCCACATGGGGGATTTCAAGAGATGTCAGTGGTCGAGGGAAGTGAGAAAACAATGCAAAGGAACTTACCGCATGCACGTCCAGCATGTCCACATTCAGATCGTAGGGGGTCAGGTTCATGGATTTGAACACCTGCAAGTGGACATAAGGCCAACAGTTGGTGGACATAAGGCCAACAGTTGGTGGACATAAGGCCTACAGTTGGTGGACATAAGGCCAACAGTTGGTGGACATAAGGCAAACAGTTAGTGGACATAAGGCCAACAGTTGGTGGACATAAGGCCAACAGTTGGTGGACATAAGGCCAACAGTTGGTGGACATAAGGCCAACAGTTGGTGGACATAAGGCCAACAGTTGGTGGACATAAGGCCAACAGTTGGTGGACATAAGGCCAACAGTTGGTGGACATAAGGCCAACAGTTGGTGGACATAAGGCCAACAGTTGGTGGACATAAGGCCTACAGTTGGTGGACATAAGGCCAACAGTTGGTGGACATAAGGCCAACAGTTGGTGGACATAAGGCCAACAGTTGGTGGACATAAGGCCAACAGTTGGTGGACATAAGGCCAACAGTATGTGGACATAAGGCCAACAGTTGGTGGACATAAGGCCAACAGTTGGTGGACATAAGGCCTACAGTTGGTGGACATAAGGCCAACAGTTGGTGGACATAAGGCTAACAGTTGGTGGACATAAGGCCAACAGTTGGTGGACATAAGGCCAACAGTTGGTGGACATAAGGCCAACAGTTGGTGGACATAAGGCCAACAGTTGGTGGACATAAGGCCAACAGTTGGTGGACATAAGGCCTACAGTTGGTGGACATAAGGCCAACAGTTGGTGGACATAAGGCCAACAGTTGGTGGACATAAGGCCTACAGTTGGTGGACATAAGGCCAACAGTTGGTGGACATAAGGCCAACTGTTGGTGGACATAAGGCCTACAGTTGGTGGACATAAGGCCAACAGTTGGTGGACATAAGGCCTACAGTTGGTGGACATAAGGCCAACAGTTGGTGGACATAAGGCCAACAGTTGGTGGACATAAGGCCAACAGTTGGTGGACATAAGGCCAACAGTTGGTGGACATAAGGCCAACAGTTGGTGGACATAAGGCCTACAGTTGGTGGACATAAGGCCAACAGTTGGTGGACATAAGGCCAACAGTTGGTGGACATAAGGCCTACAGTTGGTGGACATAAGGCTAACAGTTGGTGGACAAAATGGCAAGGGTCATGCAGTGACACAATCATTGGACATCATGGCAACAATCAGGGACTGACACAATCACTGGACATCAAGGAAATGTTCATGGATTGACACAATCATAGGACATCATAGAAATGTTCATGGACTGACACAATCATTGGATATCATATATCATAGGCCACTGGATATAATGGACTGACACAATCACTGGACACTATGGACTGACAATATCACTCAACATCATGGACTGACACAATCAGTGGACATCACAACCACTGGACATCATGGAAATGTTCTTGAATTGAAATTATCATTGGACATCATGGAAATGTTCATGAACTGACACAATGAACATTTCCATGATGTCCAATGATTGTGTCAATCCTTGAACATTTCCTTGGTGTCTAGTGATTGCATCAGTCCATTAACATTTTCATGATGTCCAGTGATTGTGTCAGTCCATGAACAATTCCATGATGTCTAGTGATTGTGTCACTTGTTCCCTTGATGTCCACTAATTATGTCAGTCCTTGATTGTTTCCTTGATTTTCATTGGTTATATCAGTCCATGATGTCCACTGATTATGTCAGTTTATAGTTGTTGCCATGATATCCACCTGATTGTGTCAGTCCATAATGTCCAGTAATTGTGTCTGTCTGTGAATCATGGAAATGTTAATGAACTGACACAATCACTGGACATCACAGACTGACACAGTCACTGGACATCACAGACTGACACAGTCACTGGACATCATGGAAATGTTAATGAACTGACACAATCACTGGACATCATGGAAATGTTAATGAACTGACACAGTCACTGGACATCATGGAGATGTTAATGAACTGACACAATCACTGGACATCACAGACTGACACAGTCACTGGACATCACAGACTCCCACAGTCACTGGACATCATGGACTGACTCAATCATTGGACATTATGTAAATGTTCACGGACTGACACAATCACTGGACATTATGTAAATGTTCACGGACTGACACAATTACTGGACATTATGTAAATGTTTACGGACTGACACAATCACTGGACATTATGTAAATAATCATGGACTGACATAATCAGCTAATATTTTGGAAACAATCATGGACTGGCATAATCTTTGGATGTCATAAAAATAATAATGGACTGACACAATCAGTGGACTTCATGGCAACAATATAACAACATAACAAAGACAAAATAAGAAATTAAGATGCTGTTTAAAAACTAGCCCGTTTGTGATAGCAGCCTTCAAGAAAAGTTTGTGTGTGTGTGTGTTGTCAATAAAAGTTTTCTTGGTGTTTTCAATAAAAGTTTTCTTAGTGTTGTCAATAAAAGTTTTCTTGGTAGCATTTTGTGGGTCTGACTTGTCATCACACGGGCTAACCACTCATAAACTCATAAACCTACAGTTTATATTTTTAGGTGCATAAAAATTAGCTAGCACTGCTGATGAGTCCTTTTGAGGGGGGGGGGGGGGGGGGGGGGGGGGGAGGTGGGAGGTGGGGGGTGGGACAAACAATATAAAGGGTTGGTATTAACCTTGGTGAGCATAGTGGTACACACCTATTGTGGGTATGTAGCACAAAATGGTTAAGTGGAAAGACAACAGAACAACTGAATGAAGAAACATTACACTTGACCATTATAGCGAGAGATGGAATATCTAGATACATTGCAGCTGATCTTCACTGTGAAGACACTAACTGATCTGAATAGAGAGTGAGCACTTTTGACTGTGTACAGTGTGCAGAAAGTTTGATCTTAGTTAATACCTTAATAACAGAGAATTGTATACCTCCACAAATGTCAAGAGAGATGAAAAATTTAGAGATCCATTCCAGCTGATCTTCACTGTGAAGACATTAACTGATCTGAATAGAGACTGAGTGCAATGTGTCGCTTCTGTGAGCGCTGATTCGTTTTCTAAGAGATGATGTGTGTAGTGAATGCTCTTAGCACACACTTTCTACGATGACATAACTGGAACAAGCCGAGACCAACTTAGCCGTACAATTCATCAGTTTATTGACATCTTAACACTTACATCGAGGCCCAGTCCTTGTCCTAGTAAACAGCTTTCACACGCCACATTACGCAGACTTCAACATGCCGGTTTCTCACGCAGTCACTGACTAGAGTTTGCACAGATGTATCTGGTTCCTCTCCTTGACTTCATACAGACTGGCCTGGCTGGTCTTAGCTTCAAATGGATGTCGTCGTCTGGTTTTTCTCTCACATCAATCAGTCTCACGTTGGCATTCTCTCAATCAATCTCCCGTCCTTTCACTCCAACAGTTCAACACATACTAACTTGATCAGACTAGGGTCTGAACATATACCCCGTGTTTGTTTCATGTGGCAACACGTGGTGGTCCTTTACTTCCACGTGGCGACCTGTGGTCGCTATCATCGGGTTTCACGTGATAACTCTTGGTCATCACCTATCTTAGAAACCTCAGTTAATCTGAGTATCTGGCTTCTCTCGATATTTTTGTTAGCTTAGGGCTTTCCACCCAAACTTCCCAATCAGGGTGAAAATATCCCTAATCACACTGAGCACCTCTGACTATGTACAGTGTGCAGAAGGTTGGATCTTAGTAACAGAGAATAGCAGTAACCTAGAAGGCAATACCTCCGCAAGTGTCAAGAGTTTGCCGTCTTTGTTCTTAAAGACAACATCATCTTTAGAGTTCTTCATGGTCTTCTTGATAAACCTCAGCAGGTGCTTCTGGTTCATGCCTGATGATGCATGCACATGTGTGTCCACCTGAGGACGAGACGAGAGAGAGAGAGAGACATGGGTTTAATCAGGATGAAAGAGACCGATAGAAAGAGAGAGGTGGGTTCAATCATGCATTTTCACCAGAGGATGAGAAAGAGAGAGAGAGAGAGAGGTGGATGCTTTTTCAATAGAGGTATCCTAAAAGACATGTGTCCTTCAAGAGTAATCTCAGGTGCTTCAAACCACAACCCAGGTAGTGTCTTAAAAGACGTGTCTCCTTCAAAAGTAATTTCAGATACCTAAACCCATTGTTCAGATATATGTTTTTTTCAACACAGATGTCCTTCAACACAGATGTCCTTCAACACAGATGTCCTTCAACACAGATGTCCTTCAACACAGATGTCCTTCAACACAGATGTCCTTCAACACAGATGTCCTTCAACACAGGTGTCCTTCAACACAGGTGTCCTTCAACACAGATGTCCTTCAACACAGATGTCCTTCAACACAGATGTCCTTCAACACAGATGTCCTTCAACACAGATGTCCTTCAACACAGATGTCCTTCAACACAGATGTCCTTCAACACAGGTGTCCTTCAACACAGATGTCCTTCAACACAGATGTCCTTCAAGATAGGTGTCCTTCAACACAGGTGTCCTTCAACACAGATGTCCTTCAACACAGGTGTCCTTCAACACAGATGTCCTTCAACACAAGTGTCCTTCAACACAGATGTCCTTCAACACAGGTGTCCTTCAACACAGATGTCCTTCAAGATAGGTGTCCTTCAACACAGATGTCCTTCAACACAGGTGTCCTTCAACACAGGTGTCCTTCAACACAGGTGTCCTTCAACACAGGTGTCCTTCAACACAGATGTCCTTCAAGATAGGTGTCCTTCAATAGTAATCTCCAGTACTTCAATCCATGGCCCAGGTAGGTGACCTTCAAGATATGTGTCCTTCAAGACTAATCTCTGGTACTTCAATTCACAGATCAGAGATAGGCATCCTAAACATGGCAGTTATTACTAAGTTTTCAAAATTGTTTGTGAAATTATAATGTGAAATTATAATTTTTAGGCAACTTGGAGGAAAACAGTTTGCCACTTCTCTCCTTAATAGCAGTGCAAATAGTGGTCACTTACTCTAGCCACTATCACTATCTCTGATTCTCTGCCCACAATGAGAGAATGGAGACCATGATCAACAACGTCAGAGGTCTCGGGTGGTTAGGGTCCTTTGGATATTTTCTCCAGGTCATGCCGGTGTGTTTGGAAACAAACAGGCAGATAGACTGGCCGGTTCTGCACCACTGGGTGGTTAACTGATGCATGACAGGCTAGTAGTTGTAAGGGTCATTTGCGAATGAGTGAACAGTGTGGAGGTATACAACAGATCAATATGGCCTGCAGAGAATGGTGCCGCCAGGTGTGACCAGGGGATCTGGCTGGTGCCAGATAATTCACAATTAGACTGTTACTGGTGCCATGGCAACTGGAACTCTGCAAATGCTGGTTTAGATTAGGATAGAGGGCTTACAGGAGCGTCCCCAGTGCTGTGATGTCAATTCTTAATTCAATAATGACCAACAACCTTCTGTCAGCTGCTTTCAAGCTAAATCTGCCTCTTGCTTCCGTGGTGTCACATTACCCTAGCTAGCGAGGGGGAAAGAAGCAGGGGACTGACACAATCACTGGACATCATGGACTGACACAATCACTGGACATCATGGACTGACACAATCACTGGACATCATAGACTGATACAATCATTGGACATCATGGACTGACACAATCTCTGGACATTATGGACTGACACAATCACTGGACATCATGGAAACGTTCACATACTGACACAATCACTGGACATCATGGACTGACACAATCACTGGACATCATGGAAACATTCACATACTGACACAATTAGTGGACATCATGGACTGACACAATCACTGGACATCATGGAAATGTTCACATACTGACACAATCAGTGGACATCATGGAAACGTTCACATACTGACACAATTAGTGGACATCATGGACTGACACAATCACTGGACATCATGGAAATGTTCACATACTGACACAATCAGTGAACATCATGGACTGACACAATCACTGGACATCAAGGAAATGTTCACATACTGACACAATTAGTGGACATCATGGACTGACACAATCACTGGACATCATGGAAATGTTCACATACTGACACAATCACTGGACATCATGGACTTACGCAATCACTGGACATCATGGACTGACACAATCACTGGACATCATGGAAATGTTTACATACTGACACAATCAGTGGACATCATGGACTGACACAATCAATGGAGATCATGGAAATATTCACATACTGACACAATCAGTGGACATCATGGACTGACACAATCACTGGACATCATGGACTGACGCAATCACTGGACATCATGGACTGACACAATCACTGGACATCATGGAAATGTTTACATACTGACACAATCAGTGGACATCATGGACTGACACAATCACTGGAGATCATGGAAATATTCACATACTGACACAATCAGTGGACATCATGGACTGACACAATCACTGGACATCATGGACTGACACAATCATTGGACATCATGGACTGACACAATCACTGGACATCATGGACTGACACAATCACTGGACATCATGGACTGACACAATCACTGGACATCATGGACTGACACAATCACTGGACATCATGGAAATGTTCACATATTGATACAATCAGTGGACATCATGGACTGACACAATCACTGGAGATCATGGAAATGTTCACATACTGACACAATTAGTGGACATCATGGACTGACACAATCACTGGACATCATGGACTGACACAATCACTGGACATCATGGAAATGTCACATACTGACACAATCAGTGGACATCATGGACTGACACAATCAGTGGACATCATGGAAATGTTCACATACTGACACAATCAGTGGACATCATGGAAATGTTCACATACTGATACAATCAGTGGACATCATGGACTGACACAATCACTGGACATCATGGAAATGTTCACATACTGATAAAATCAGTGGACGTCATGGAGAAATGTTCACATACTGATACAATCAGTTGACATCATGGAAATGTTCACATACTGACACAATCAGTGGACATCATGGAAATGTTCACATACTAACACAATCACTGGACATCATGGAAATGTTCACATACTGATACAATCAGTGGACATCATGGACTGACACAATCACTGGACATCATGGAAATGTTCACATACTGACACAATCAGTGGACATCATGGAAATGTTCACATACTGATACAATCAGTGGACATCATGGACTGACACAATCACTGGACATCATGGAAATGTTCACATACTGACACAATCAGTGGACATCATGGAAATGTTCACATACTGACACAATCACTGGACATCATGGAAATGTTCACATACTGATATAATCAGTGGACATCATGGACTGACACAATCACTGGAGATCATGGAAATGTTCACATACTGACACAATTAGTGGACATCATGGACTGACACAATCAGTGGACATCATGGACTGACACAATCACTGGACATCATGGAAATGTTCACATACTGACACAATCACTGGACATTATGGACTGACACAATCACTGGACATCATGGAAATGTTCACATACTGACACAATCAGTGGACATCATGGACGGACACAATCACTGGACATCATGGAAATGTTCACCTACTGACACAATTAGTGGACATCATGGACTGACACAATCACTGGACATCATGGAAATGTTCACATACTGACACAATTAGTGGACATCATGGACGGACACAATCACTGGACATCATGGAAATGTTCACATACTGACACAATTAGTGGACATCATGGACTGACACAATCAGTGGACATCATGGACTGACACAATCAGTGGACATCATGGACTGACACAATCAGTGGACATCATGGACTGCTACAATTAGTGGACATCATGGACTGCTACAGTTAGTGGACATCAAGGAAACAAACATGGGCTGACACAATTAGTGGACTTTAAGGAAACAATCAAGCACTGACAAAGTGTCCTGAGGGCTATGGAAAAAGAACTGGGCAGGCACCCAAGCCAACATCTCCTACCTTGTGGACATTGTAAAAGTCCCGGTGTGGGACGTCCCTCTGTGCGGCAGACTCCTTCAGCTCATTGAGTATCACATGCAGCTGGTACTTGTGGGACAGGTAGCACAATCGGCGGTAACAAAAGGATTTCCTGCAACAGGCAGCAGACACCACATTCACAATAAATGTCACTCAGCACAAAAACAATCATCATCATCATCCTCGTCTTGTTGTGTCCTTATGTCACATAGGGGTCGCAGTCTATTGATCCATCCTGTTGTATCCTGTGTAGTCTCTTCAATTTCATGGATGGAATCCAGTTCAGTACCTTTAGCCTCTCTCAACAACGTTCATTTTAGGGTTTTATTTGGGCTTCCTGGCTTTCTCAATCCCTCTATCTCCCATTTTAGTGCCTGTTTGGTGATTCTCTGGTTTCTGCATAGGTTGTGTCCAATATAGCCCCATCTCTGAATTAATACATACAGACTTGACATCAACACACAAAGAAGCACAAAACATGAATACTGTCCACTGAAATACACAAATATCATTGTCTCTTGCTACTCTGTCTGGACCTGTTCATGTTTCCCTGCCCAACACACTTTCTCAGTCTGATCTAGGTCAGAGGGGTGTCACGTTGTACCGCTTTCTTAAAAAAAGTCTCTTGTGTGACCTAGGTTTAGGCTGTGGGTAGGGGGGTTTGGGTTAGGGCCAGTTGTTCTGAGGCTGTTGAAAGCTGTGTCATCATGTAGTACAGAACGCGTGACATCAGCCCTGAGGTAACTAGAGGGAAGACAACGTGACCCCCCCCCCCCCTTCCCCCGACGTAGAAGAGCCTGAGAAAGTATGAATGAAAGATCAGGTAGTGTGTAGATGGGCCTGGAAATGTGAACAGGACCCCGTGTCTTACCAGTAGAAGTATAAGAGTAACCATGTAAACACCACAGAGTAACCATGTAACCACCACAGAGTAACCATGTAACCACCACAGAGTAACCATGTAACCACCACAGAGTAACCATGTAACCACCTCAGAGTAACCATGTAACCACCACAGAGTAACCATGTAACCACCTCAGAGTAACCATGTAACCACCACAGAGTAACCATGTAACCACCTCAGAGTAACCATGTAACCACCACAGAGTAACCATGTAACCACCTCAGAGTAACCATGTAACCACCTCAGAGTAACCATGTAACCACCACAGAGTAACCATGTGACCACCACAGAGTAACCATGTAACCACCTCAGAGTAACCATGTAAACACCACAGAGTAACCATGTAACCACCACAGAGTAACCATGTAACCACCACAGAGTAACCATGTAACCACCTCAGAGTAACCATGTAACCACCACAGAGTAACCATGTAACCACCTCAGAGTAACCATGTAACCACCTCAGAGTAACCATGTAACCACCACAGAGTAACCATGTAACCACCACAGAGTAGCCATGTAACCACCTCAGAGTAACCATGTAACCACCTCAGAGTAACCATGTAACCACCAGAGTAGCCATGTAACCACCTCAGAGTAACCATGTAACCACCACAGAGTAACCATGTAACCACCACAGAGTAACCATGTAACCACCACAGAGTAACCATGAACCACCTCAGAGTAACCATGTAACCACCACAGAGTAACCATGTAACCATCACAGAGTAACCACGTAACCACCTCAGAGTAACCATGTAACCACCACAGAGTAACCATGTAACCACCACAGAGTAACCATGTAACTACCACAGAGAAACCATGTAACCACCTCAGAGTAACCATGTAACCACCAGAGTAGCCATGTAACCACCTCAGAGTAGCCATGTAGCCGCCTCAGAGTAGCCATGTAACCACCACAGAGTAACCAAGTAACCACCACAGAGTAACCATGTAACCACCTCAGAGTAACCATGTAACCACCACAGAGTAACTATCACAGAGTAACCATGTAACCACCTCAGAGTAACCATGTAACCACCACAGAGTAGCCATGTAACCACCTCAGAGTAACCATGTAACCACCTCAGAGTAGCCATGAAGCCGCCTCAGAGTAGCCATGTAACCACCACAGAGTAACCAAGTAACCACCACAGAGTAACAATGTAACCACCTTAGAGTAGCCATGTAGCCACCACACTCGATCTTAGACTTCTGTGGTAATTAAATTAAATAGAAAGGGGTTAAGCTGATTAATCTGCTATCAGGGTGAAAAATACATATTTTAAAGCATACCCATGATTAAACTGATTACTAAGAAGTAGAAGAAGAGGAAAACGAAGAGGAGGAGTAAGAAGGAGAAGGAGGAGGAGGAGGAGGAGGAGGAGGAGGAGGAGGAGGAGGAGGAGGAGGAGGAGGAGGAGGAGGAGGAGGAGGAGGAGGAGGAGGAGGAGGAGGAGGAGGAGGAGGAGGAGGAGGAGGAGGAGGAGGAGGAGGAGGAGGAGGAGGAGGAGGAGGAGGAGGAGGAGGAGGAGGAGGAGGAGGAGGAGGAGGAGGAGGAGGAGGAGGAGGAGGAGGAGGAGGAGGAGGAGGAGGAGGAGGAGGAGGAGGAGGAGGAGGAGGAGGAGGAGAAGAAGAAGAAGAAGAAGAAGAAGAAGAAGAGAAGAAGAAGAAGAAGAAGAAGAAGAAGAAGAAGAAGAAGAAGAAGAAGAAGAAGAAGAAGAAAAGAAGAAGAAGAAAAGAAGAAGAAGAAGAAGAAGAAGAAGAAGAAGAAGAAGAAGAAGAAGAAGAAGAAGAAGAAGAAGAAGAAGAAGAAGAAGAAGAAGAAGAAGAAGAAGAAGAAGAAGAAGAAGAAGAAGAAGAAGAAGAAGAAGAAGAAGAAGAAGAAGAAGAAGAAGAAGAAGAAGAAGAAGAAGAAGAAGAAGAAGCAGGAGCAGGAGGAGAAGGAGGAGAAGAAATATAACAAACTAAATGTCGGAGACTCACAAGGGCCCATCACTGATCAAAGCAAACATCATGTTCTGGTCATTGATAAACTCCTCCAGGTTGGAATGTGGCCAATCAAAGGGCTTATCCTGGTCAGCTGACTCTTGATCTGGATAGACACTCATGACTCCTTTGTGGAACTTGAAGATGTAGTTGGCAGAGGACAGGAACCTTACCTTGAAGGGATCACCAGTCGCAGGTGGCGGATGGATGGGGTTTTCTGTCCGGCAAAGGGAAGTTATTCAATGTCAGGATGAAACTGCCACACACAAAGAAACTACTGACAGCATTTACCACTTCAGTGGTGTCAACAATATAACCTTGACCCATTAGGGTCAAGGGTGGGTATTGATGGATGCACCAACACACAAAACTCGCACATCTTTCTCTCTTTCACTTGTTGAACAAGTGTACAGTAATTAGTCCTCTCCATGTTGTCATTCCAGATTCTTGTTAGACCCCCCCCCCCCCCCTCTTTAAGCCTGAGAATTCAGGGGGGCAAGGTTAGTGCTGTCACCCCATCCCCGTGTGGGTTCCGGGGCCCTATTATAGGGTAAAAAGAGTACACCCACTGCCTACCCAAAATCATGTCCTAAGAGTCCACTAACTGGGACCTTCCTTTAAAGTCAGAGTGCATCTGCCTGAGAGGGAAGGAACCAACAGTCTGCATACAAATGAGTTAGATCTGTAAAACGGATGCACACGCAAAACTCAGGTTCTGGAACTGGACTGCAGTCAAAAAGTGGATGAACAGCCAGAACTTTCTGCAAGAGTTTACAGCATGTGAACATGAAGAAGAAGAAATGCCGTCACCATGGACTGTTCAGGTTAGGATTTCATTTGTACTTCCATCAGAAAAAACCGATGACTTTATTGAGGATTTGAACCTGGATCGTCCTCATGAGAACCCAGCATTCTTAACAGTTCAGCCACTTGTCAATCAGGCTGAAACAGTCAAAAAAATGGACAAAACAATGTCACAAATAAAAGTATGTAAACTTTTTGAGCCCCAAGGGGTTTAGCATCACAGGCCCAGGGAGTAGTAAACAGAGTCATAAAATCGGCGCATCATGCGTTCATTGGGCTTCTAGGTAGGAACCTATGAACGTATAATGCATTCCTTGGGACTTAACTCTTTGAGTCCCAGGGGGTTAAGCATTACAGGCCCAAGGGGTAGTAAAGATAGACGTAAAATCGTCGCATCTTGCGTTCATTGGGCTTCTAGGTAGGAATCTATGAACGTATGATGCGTTCCTTGGGACTCAAAGAGTTAAAGAGTTAAAGGGAAGATATTTTATGTATAACAGATCCCAAACCACCTGCTTGGTATGTTTTACTCAGGACAGTCCAATGCATAGTATATCTGTCTGGCGACTCTGTGGTCATGTGTTCAAATTCCCATACAATGTATAGCCCTTTCAGCCTTTGAATGCCTTAAAAAAATAGGAATTTCATGGAAAATACTGTTTAAAAAAAAAAAACATTACATAGGTCACTAATATGTGTTTTTTAAATGTATTTTTATGTTATCTCCTAAATATATGAACATATATTAAAGGGTATGTATATATATTGCATGGTTCATGCCGTGACCTCACTAATATATATTTTTCTTAATGTATTCATCTACATTTTGATTTTGTCTCTTAAATACATCAACATATATAAAGGGCTAATAAATAAACATGAACATTAAATCATTCCCCAGGGCATTAAAAATATATGTATATATATATATGTATATATATATGTATATAAGTGTATATATATATATAAATAATGTACGCTTCATGCTGTGACAAGATTCAGGCTTCTCGGAGCAAAAAGATTACAGTGACCAGGACTTCCTGTCACCTCAACTTAAAAAGTTTAAGAGAAATGTAGATAGAGTAACAGGCAGGACAATAAGTTAGCAGTTAAATTTGAAGAAATGTAATTCAATATACAGACATCTTTCTACACCTTTAAGCGTATTGGGAATATAGGGCTAGACGTCTATTTTCATAGTTCAATCGGCACTTGGTGGGTGATGTGGTCAGCATCCCTTGGGCCGCCTTTACTTCACAGGGCTGCACCTGGTACCCACTCAAGGCTAGGTCAACCTGGGAGTCAAGGTCATTTTTGAAAAAAAAAAAAAAAACATGGCGACTCCCAAACAGAGTACAGGCCCCTTTTCAAATTACTGATACAGTACATATAATGTTAACAATTTTTTAAAATTAGTTCCCGTTTAGCACTCAATAGATGGTGACACCAGTCCTGCCTTTATTACCCACAAAATTTCCTGGTACCTTATTTTAGACTGGGGCTGACCTGGAAGTCAAGGTCAATTACTTATAAAAAAACTGACTCGATTCTCAACTAGGAAATTTAAAAGAGAACAAAACTTAAAGACAAAATATATTCATGAAATACATCACGGCTTTTGAATTTATTTTTCTCCGGGGCCAAAATATTGAAAATGGAGATTGTCCTGGCCAGTGACCTGTGGCCCAGCGTAAAAAGATGATTAATATAATGATCCGCGGGCCATTAAGGGCCAGATTCGGCCCACAGGCCATCAGTTAAAAAGCCCTGAAATATATGCTGACGCTCGATTTTCAAAACAGGCAGATATATTTGAAGAAATGTAATTAAATACTTGTGTGTGTGTGTGTGTGTGTGTGTGTGTGTGTGAACCAGCGTCATTGCACACGGTTATAAACCATAAGTGCTCTGCCACCAGTAAGGACATCTGATAAGAAACTGTCCACCAGTGTCGCCGTTCGCACGTAACTCTGTAGTTACAGCGACATTCCTCCATTTACCCCAGTGTCACTCTAGTACCCATTTCCTAGAGGCTTGGTGAACCACAGGAACCGCCCAGTTTCGAACACCAACCGTGGCTGCAGCGAGTTGCAGCTGGATTTGAAAGTGAGCCTCCTATTGACTAGGCTAACGTGGCTCCTCGAAAAATATGAAATGCTTCACCAATTTGTGTGTCATCCTTGCGCAGGGGCCATGCTAATCTTCTCTATATCATTCCAGTTTTAGTATATGTACTGTGTGAACAATTAAATATAGACATCCTACTTAAACCATAGTCATTACACCTGTAAATAGGTAGGTCTGTATCAGATTTACAACAATCAGAACAGAATTTATAATAAAGTAATTACATCCGTAAAATGGCACATGTGAAAAGATGTATTTAAATTTTAATATAGAAAATATTAAGAGGATTCACAATCTTCTTCTCAAAGTCCACGCCGTGTGGCACTGGTAGTCATGTCCATCCACAACCTTCTGTCTCGTGTACTTTTAATCAACTCTGACGCACATGATTCTTCCATGACATGATGTCAGACTGTTCTCTCGGTCTCCCTCTAGGATTTACAATAACGTCCATATATTTGTAATTAAGTACAATTTTAACAAATGGAATAAAATTTGAACCAAAAAAAACAAACACATTATAAAAAAGCCATAAAGTCTGCAAACTGGTAGACGTGTTAAGATCAAGTCACTGAATGTGTAAATACTGTATTTACATGTCTACAGGCATCTACTTTAACCGAAAATCATTGATAAAAGTAGGGTGTGACTTATATTTGAGATATTAGGCCTGCCTGTCTCTTGTACCAACTTTATTAACAAACGGGAGTTTCATCGGCATTTCCAATTGCCTTCATGCTGTAGCTGTGTGTCTTCTGTAACTTCAGAACATGTCTTAAAAACCAAACTGATTGTAACTTCAGAACACGTCTTAGAAATCAAAGAGATTGTAACTTGAGAACACGTCTTGGAAACCAAACAGATTGTAACTTCAGAACATGTCTTGAAAACCAAACAGATTGTAACTTCAGAACATGTCTTGAAAACCAAACAGATTGTAACTTCAGAACATGTCTTGAAAACCAAACAGATTGTAACTTCAGAACACGTCTTAGAAACCAAACAGATTGTAACTTCAGAACACATCTTGGAAACCAAACAGATTGTAACTTCAGAACACATCTTGGGAACCAAACAGTTTGTAACTTCAGAACACATCTTGGAAACCAAACAGATTGTAACTTCAGAACACGTCTTGGAAACCAAGCAGATTGTAACTTCAGAACACATCTTGGAAACCAAACAGATTGTAACTTCAGAACACATCTTGGAAACCAAACAGATTGTAACTTCAGAACACATCTTGGAAACCAAACAGATTGTAACTTCAGAACACGTCTTGGAAACCAAACAGTTTCTCTTGGGAGGTGTTAGGAAGTCACTGTGCCAATATTGGCCACAGCTACTTGCCCAGCCACAACTGGCTTTAAACTCACTTGCACATAACACACTACTTGTAACTTATATTTACAACTGTAACTGTTTTCTTATGCAGCTGATCTTTCATGCTTACATGTACTACTGTTTCGATTCTGTCTCTCAAAGGAAATTATTTTTTTTCTTAAATTATCATTTCAGAAACTGTGTGTGGCCTATCATCATCATCATCATTATGTAGCAGATCCTTTGAAGAACGTCGCTCTCAACACGGTCTGCATGAAAAAACCTGGTCTCTTGCCAGCTCTCCTTCTTCATGTACTTATGGCCTATACACATGTATATATTGTAAGTTCATACTGTAAGTAGCTTTGTGAATAACAGGTTGCATGTATACAAATTCATGCTCGTGCAAGAGGCACACTTTGAAAAATACTTCAACGAACATTGGTCAAAAAAACTAGTGGCATCATAGCTGTTATTGCATTTCAGAGTTATTAGTTCTGGCTCTATTTTTCCAAGAAGGCAACAAAACAGAACACATGCTAGGAAAAGCTGGCATATACGACAATTCACAACTAACAGAAGAAAAAAGTTGGAAACCAAATTCACACACACAAAAAAGAACAATTATTTCTGGAACAAAACCAATGCATCCTGTCTTGCCTATGGGAATAACTTCGGTCGAGGACATTGTGAATTCAGATGGCTCTGGTGTAGCAGATGAAGAACTGTCTAGGATTGGAAACAAAGCAAGAACAAAGTTATGATAATCTGCAGTGGCATTTCGTTTATGATGTACTTTTGTTGGCAGGTGGCTGGTTGCCGTAGAACTGGCATGCCTTATGCAGTAATATGTGTATACACCTGCAAGTTTATCATGACTGATGCTTCCATCAATGGCCAACTGCAAGTCTAGTGACAAACAGTTGGTGGAGGCACCTCTGGCAGCTGCCTTATGCATTTATTGTGTGTAAGCTATCAGATTTTTCCAGAAATGCTTTTCTCACAGGACAGGCATTTTGTGTTGTCTTTACTGGCACAGAAACATAGCTCTTATTTTTCTTTTTAGCATTCATCAGCTGTAAACTCTGGTAGAAAGTTGTGGTTGTTCATCCACTTCTGGACTTCAGTCTTATTCCAGAACCTGAGTTTTGTATGCACATCCATTCTACAGATCTGGCTTATTTGTATGCAGACTGTTGGTTCTTCACCTCTCAGGTGGATACACTCAGACTTCAAAGGAAACATCCCTATTTAGTCGACTCTTAAAACATGCTTGTTGGAGTCAGTGGATCTATTCTGTTTTTTCCCTTCAACACAGTATGGTCCCAGAAGGCACAAAAGAAAGAAATAGAGAACTTATGGGGTTACCCAAATGCCTTGAAGTTGTAACAGTGATAATATAAATGTACTTATTCAGGAAGGTGACCTTGAGCAACAAATGCCTGCAGAAGTCAGATGTGTCAGGGCACAAATATTGCAGCCATGTCGTAAACAGGCACAATGCATTTACATCCTCGGGTGAACGCAGAAGAAGAAAAGGAAAAAGAAAAAGAATAAGAAGAGTGTACTTATGTAGCCACCTCTGAAATGATGGTCAGATGAGACATGTTTGGTGTGTGTGTTATTTTGTCAATTTAAATGGATTTTCTTGAATGACACAGTATTTATCTAATTCTTTGGGTTAAGGGTTGCGTGGAATTTTATCATGGTATGGGGCGTAGCAGGTTGACCCAGCCTAAAATGGGTACCAGGATGTATGTCCTGGGGAAGTAAAGACGGCCTGGCATAATGCTGACCACATTACCCATCTAGTGCCGATTGGTCTGTAAAAATATGGGTGCTCTTCCCACTTGCCTGATGCGCATATCCGTATCACACATCAAGATATGTTAATTACTATAAAAAAATAGCTAACCACAATGAACAATAACCAATCACAAATGATATGTTAATTATTTTACACAAAGAATAGCCAACCTCTTGTGACTATGAATGAAAAAGAGTTAATCACATATGACATCTTAACTATTATACAGCCAGTCACATGACACATTCATTACTATTCATGAAAAATTGCCAATCACACAAGACACACTGAGAAGTTTATATGAAGAACAGCCAATCACATGAGACATTAATTACTATCCATGAAAAATGGCCAATCACACAAGACACATTGAGTAGTCCATTAGAAGAATAGCCAATCACATGAGACACTGATTACTATTCATGAAAAATGGCCAATCACACAAGACATATTGAGTAGTCCATTAGAAGATAGCCAATCATACATGATATATTATTTCATACATAATAGCCTCCTCCTCTTTCTCTCCTCCAGCTCCTACTCCTCTTGTTTTCCTTTTCCTGTTGTCTCCTTCCCCTCGTGTCCTTCTTCTCTTTATAACTTTCCTACCCTTTATTCATTTTCTCCTATTTCATCTTTTCTTTTTCTTTTTTTTTTTTTGACTTTTTTCTTCTTCTTATAATCTAATTTTATTTCAGACATACGGAAACATTCTCTTAATCAACTTTCCCCCTGCAAAGAGGTTCCATTTAGTTGTGTACAAGTTTCAATGTAGTGTTGAGACAATGTTCTCTCTGAAATCTCTACAGACAGCGTGGTCAGAAAAGAATTCTCTAGATCAGTGTTTCACAATTATTTTGGCTTGCTGGGCCCTATTTAGAATGAATATCTTTTGGCTGTGCCCCTTAGCTACTTTTGATGCTTTTTAATCTTTAATTCTGTTTCATTTCCTAGAGCACTGGTAGCCCTGGGAGGTGAACGTGGAGCCCTTAGCAAACATCTGCTCTAGATCGATTTCTTCATTTATCCATTCATGACCAGAGGTGCACTAGATAAAGGACGCTATCATCATCATCATCATCAGGTGCCTTGCCGACTGGCGTGGGCGATCATGTCTCTCCATAATCTGCGATCTCCTGCAGCATGTATCATTTTGGGTGCCGACACACCTCCATGCCATGCAACAAGACTGTCAAGCATCTTCTCTCGTTGTCTTCCTCTACCCCTTTTTCCACAGATCTTTCCAGTGGTCACAACATGTTCTATTTTCCCTCTTCTCATAACATGGCCGAAAAATTATGACTGTCTTTTTCTGATGTCTGTGATAAGTTGTCTTTGGGCTCCCGCCTCTTTCAAAACCTCTTGGTTGCTCTTTTTGGCTGTCCAAGGTATTCTAAGCATTCTTCTGTAAAACCACATCTCTGAGGCCTCTAAAAATTGTTTGGCCTTCCTACCAATTGTCCAAGATTCACATCCATATGTTAAAACTGGATGTATGTAGCAAGCAAGAATTCTTTTTTTAACTCTCAATGACAAGGATATATTGGACAAGATGTTTTTCATTTTATAAAATGCAGTTTTTGCCTGTCCAATTCTGTTTCTTATTTCAGTTATGCATCTTCCATCTGATGGTATCCATCTGACGCTAACAAATGTTTGAACATCTACAACTGGGAAAAAAAATTCAGGTTAAAGTAACGTTAATCTTCCCAAATAGAGTGCGTCACTTTTCATTCACAAGTTTGTTGGGCTGGTCAACTTTCCTGACTGTTACAGTTGTGTCCTGCTCTGTTGTTTGCTTTCTGCGTTGTCTTTCATTTACATTTTCATTCTGAGAAAGAGAATGCCTGTGACATAGGTTGCAGCACTCTCTGGGGGAGAGATGGGCGTGGGGGGGGTGTTAGAGCCAGTCTCTCTATGTTTTTGGAGTGTTAAAAGCGCTGGTGTGCTGAAATATACAACATGCTATATTAACAGCTTTACGGAACACCCCTGTAACCTTGTGCCAGAGTGACAGGATTAGTAACTATCAATCAGAAGTGAGCTAGTGTGTATATGGGCGGGGCGTGGGGAGACTTCCATTACATGTACCAATATTCAATAGCAATCAACAACAACAAAAATACAATTAACTGCTGTGTTTTATCTCTTTAAGCCCCAGAGGGTTTAGCATCACAGGCCTAAGGGGTAGTTAAAACAGACTTTAATTTGGCACATCTTGCATTCTAGGGCTTCCAGGCGTATGATGTGTTCCTTGAGACTCAAGGAGTTAAAATCCTGGCCCGCATGGCCACTCGCAATGCCATATTTTTTTTGTTCTTTTTCAACAACACAAGTTTCTTTGATAACAAATTTCAAACTGAGACTCAAATAGAAAATGTAAAAACAATTCTCAACATAAATGAACAGAATGCTGCCTCAACTCAAAACATAAAGTGGTAAAGAAGAGTAGCAACAAAAGCGGTGTCACTGCTGCCACTGTTCAAAAGTTTACCTTCGTCATACACCATTATTTTGATGTTTTCTATTGTTGAATGATTACAAAAAGATTAACATCAATTATTTCAGGAACAATCACACATACAAGAATGGTCTATATCCATAACAATTACTGCAAGGACAACCATACATATACAAGAATGGTCTATATCCATTACAACGATTGCAAGAACAAATATACAAGAATGGTCTATATCCCTTACAATTATTGCATGGACAAATATACAAGAATGGTCTATTTCCATTACAACTATTGCAAGGACAAATATATAAGAATGGTCTATTTCCATTATAACTATTGCAAGGACAAATATACAAGAATGGTCTAGATCCATTACAACTATTGCAAGAACAAATATACAAGAATAGTCTATTTCCATTACAACTATTGCAAGAACAAATATATAAGAATGGTCTATTTCCATTACAACTATTGCAAGGACAAATATATAAGAATGGTCTATTTCCATTACAACTATTGCAAGGACAAATATACAAGAATGGTCTATTTTCATTACAACTATTGCAAGGACAAATATACAATAATGGTCTATTTCCATTACAACTATTGCAAGGACAAATATATAAGAATGGTCTATTTCCATTACAACTATTGCAAGGACATATATACAAGAATGGTCTATTTATATTACTACTATTGCAAGGACAAATATAAAAGAATGGTCTATTTCCATTACAACTATTGCAAGAACAAATATACAAGAATGGTATATTTCCATTACAACTATTGCAAGGACAAATATACAAGAATGGTCTATTTCCATTACAACTATTGCAAGAACAAATATACAAGAATAGTCTAGATCCATTACAACTATTGCAAGAACAAATATACAAGAATGGCCTAGATCCATTACAACTGTTGCAAGAACAAATATACAAGAATGGTCTATTTCCATTACAACTATTGCAAGAACAAATATATAAGAATGGTCTATTTCCATTACAACTATTGCAAGGAAAAATATATAAGAATGGTCTATTTCCATTACAACTATTGCAAGGACAAATATACAAGAATGGTCTATTTCAATTACAACTATTGCAAGGACAAATATACAAGAATGGTCTATTTCCATTACAACTATTGCAAGGACAAATATACAAGAATGGTCTATTTATATTACTACTATTGCAAGGACAAATATACAAGAATGGTCTAGATCCATTACAACTATTGCAAGGAAAAAAATACAAGAATGGTCTATTTCCATAACTACTATTGCAAGGACAAATATACAAGAATGGTCTAGATCCATTACTACTATTGCAAGGACAAATATACAAGAATGGTCTAGATCCATTACAACCTATTGCAAGGACAAACATACAAGAATGGTCTATATCCATTACAACCTATTGCAAGGACAAATATTCAAGAATGGTCTATTTCCATTTCTACTATTGCAAGGACAAATATACAAGAATGGTCTATTTCCATTACTACTATTGCAAGGACAAATATACAAGAATGGTCTAGATCCATTACAACCTATTGTAAGGACAAATATACAAGAATGGTCTATTTCCATTACTACTATTGCAAGGACAAATATACAAGAATGGTCTATTTCCATTACTACTATTGCAAGGACAAATATACAAGAATGGTCTAGATCCATTACAACTATTGCAAGGACAAATATACAAGAATGGTCTATTTCCATTACTACTATTGCAAGGACAAATATACAAGAATGGTCTATTTCCATTACTACTATTGCAAGGACAAATATACAAGAATGGTCTAGATCCATTACAACCTATTGCAAGAACAAATATACAAGAATGGTCTATATCCATTACAACCTATTGCAAGGACAAATATACAAGAATGATCTATTTCCATTACAACAATTGCAAGGACAAATATACAAGAATGGTCTATTTATATTACTACTATTGCAAGGACAAATATACAAGAATGGTCTAGATCCATTACAACTATTGCAAGGACAAATATACAAGAATGGTCTATTTCCATTACTACTACTGCAAGGACAAATATACAAGAATGGTCTATTTCCATTACTACTATTGCAAGGACAAATATATAAGAATGGTCTATTTCCATTACTACTATTGCAAGGACAAATATACAAGAATGGTCTAGATCCATTACAACTATTGCAAGGACAAATATACAAGAATAGTCTATATCCATTACAACCTATTGCAAGGACAAATATACAAGAATGGTCTATTTCCATTACTACTATTGCAAGGACAAATATACAAGAATGGTCTAGATCCATTACAACTATTGCAAGGACAAATATACAAGAATGGTCTATTTCTATTACTACTATTGCAAGGACGAATATACAAGAATGGTCTATTTCCATTACAACCATTGCAAGAACAAATATACAAGAATGGTCTATTTCCATTACAACTATTGCAAGGACAAATATACAAGAATGGTCTATTTCCATTACAACTATTGCAAGAACAAATATACAAGAATGGCCTAGATCCATTACAACTATTGCAAGAACAAATATACAAGAATGGTCTATATCCATTACAACTATTGCAAGGACAAATATACAAGAATAGTCTAGATCCATTACAACTATTGCAAGAACAAATATACAAGAATGGTCTATTTCCATTACAACTATTGCAAGAACAAATATACAAGAATGGTCTATTTCCGTTACAACTATTGCTAGAACAAATACACAAGAATAGTCTAGATCCATTACAACTATTGCAAGAACAAATATATAAGAATGGTCTATTTCCATTACAACTATTGCAAGGACAAATATATAAGAATGGTCTATTTCAATTACAACTATTGCAAGGACAAATATACAAGAATGGTCTATTTCAATTACAACTATTGCAAGGACAAATATACAAGAATGGTCTATTTCCATTACAACTATTGCAAGGACAAATTTATAAGAATGGTCTATTTCCATTACAACTATTGCAAGGACAAATATATAAGAATGGTCTATTTCCATTACAACTATTACAAGGACAAATATACAAGAATGGTCTATTTCCATTAGGGCTGTACCGAATAGTGATTTTCACTATTCGGCCGAATACGAATAGCTGGACCAACTATTCGGCCGAATACGAATACGAATAGTGAATCATCATCATCATGTGCGTTGCCGGCTGGCATGGGCAATTATGCCTCGCCACAATCTGTGATCTCCTGCAGCACGTATTAGTTCGTGTGCTGACACACCTCCATGAAAAACCTTCAATCCATGTAGTCAGCATTAGGCCAGCTTTTTGTCTCATTGAAGGTATTTCCAGCTGTACTAAACAGGAAAATACGACAAATACAGAGAGTCAAAATGAAAACCCGCAAGGCGAAACATCAAAAACAAAAATAACGCAGACGAAGAAAACAATGCCGTTCTTACAAGTCGCCCAGCCATCCGCAAGCTCACAAAACCAGACGCCGGGCGGCCAACGCCAGAAGATCAAACAACAAAGACAATCAAGAAACCGAACGTCGATCAAAACATTCAGCCGCTGCCCTTTCCACAAGATGACGAAAGAACAGATACGACACCCATAAATGATGACGAACTCCCGTTACTTCAAACAATCAACAAAGAGGACACTCCCCTCAAAGAAATCAAGCCGACAACACTAGAACACTTGCTTTTCTGCCCCTCTTACATTTTTAAGTGTTGCATTTTGTTTCTACAGCAACACACCTAAAAACACTATACTCGCAACACATGCAAGATGGAAATAAAGGGGCACTTGTTACGCTCGTAGGTGGTGCACAAAGAAAATGCTTCACAGTTTAAACCAAGGTGGGAAGTCTTGATGTTTTTTTTCCACCAGTCCAGAAACGGTTGTGAGGTAACCACTATTCGTATTCGGCCCGACCGCAACTATTCGACCGAATACCAAATAGTTATTGGGTCCAATACGAAGCGAATATTCGGTACAGCCCTAATTTCCATTACAATTATTGCATGGACAAATATACAAGAATGGTCTATATCTATTACAATTATTGCATGGACAAATATACAAGGAAAGTTAAAACTACTGTGTGAGAACGGGACTTCAACCATAATGAGGTTCTGGTTCAGATAATTGAGATGATATCTCAAGATAATCTCATAACAGATATTATCAATAGAATAATTTAGATCGGTGGCTCCCAAATGGTTGTCCAAATTTAAGGTGTGCATGATATCATTTCTTCTTCTTCATCGTTCGTCCCAGTTATGCAATTTTCTTCTTGGTATATGGTATTCCAAAAATCTTTCTGCAGCATTTTCTTCTGGGTATATATTATTCTGAATATTTTTCTTGGGCATTTTCTTCTTGATATATTGTATTCTGAAAATCTTTCTCTAGCATTTCAGCTCAAAGGCAAGCTCTAAAGATGTTAAGAGGGTTGTGGCCAGACAAGAGGGCTACACAGGAAGCCAAAAAAGAATAAGAAATCAACACATGAGCTGCTACACACCGCAGGATTTACTAAGGAGGGGATCCAAGCACTAATGGACTGATTGGTTCCATGTGCAGTGAGGATAATCTGTTGACTAACTAAGCTCAAAGGCCCCTGTCATGATCTTGGTACCAGTAGAGATTGTGTAAATGTGGGACTGCCAGTAAAGCACTAAACATGTGATTGTCATGGTGTGCAAACAAGCCATAGAAGCCATATGAACTGTGTGAGATAAGGGAAGTGAGCCCAGGTTGTGGGCAAGCGGAGGGTAGACGTCGACTGGGCATCCAAGCGGACGGGATGGACAACTGCAGCTTGACCATGCCACATTGAGGTAGTCAAGTGGCAGCAGATAATGTGATAGTGATAGAATATAGCTTTTAGTAGTAGCGATAATTGTTTAAGTACATTAACTGTGATGATACTAACAGAACTTGATACTGCTGAAAGAACTTTGTGGCTGCTGGTTATTTCTTGTACACTTGTTCAGTGGCGTGAGAGTGCTCTGTTTTCATGCAATGTACAGTGTCCAAGAGGGTCTGTGAAGTCAGTGTAAAGTACGGCTTGGTGGTCTAGATTGTTTTGCCATAACATCATGTTCAGAAATGAAAGGAAAGATCACGGAATGACAGCAAGCCTAACTAGCTGCCAGAAATGACAATGTATGCTGCAGCAGTTCAAATGACCCCGCTGTCCACACATGCTGACCTTGAACCTGCCTCTCGACCTGTGGCAGTCCCTGTTTTCTTTCTTAATGTCTGCCAGATAATCCATGACTCATATAATATGTTAACTCTTGCCATACCAAAAAAAGTTAAATCAGTTACACATCAACTCATGGTGTCTTCCTTGGTAGCAGCAGAGTTACGTTAGTTAAAGTAAACACTTCTTAGAATGACAACAGCTCCACCATGGATCTCCCTGCCTCATGTAGACAGCATGTTTGTAGCTTCTTCTTCTTCTTCTTCTTTTTATGTCTGACTGCTTATCCCCTGAAGCATCACAGAGAGGAGTATGGTGCAGTTTCATCTTCTTCTTCTTTTCTCTACTCATGGAATGCCTCGCGGTGTCAGGGCAGGAAGAGATCTCTGGAATGGGCTCTTCTGTTCACTTCGTTAAAAGTACTTTTCAGTGTGTCTCATTTTTCTTCTGTCTATGTTCTGTGTGGTTGACCTCTGGCTCTGTTACCGCTGTATCTGTATAACATTGCTCACTGTAGTGCCCTGCCTGATGCCAATCTTGTAATGTGGCCAAACCGTTTGATTTGTTGTACACCTATAAAGTTCATTTGCAGCCTCTCCTTCCGATATCTTTACACCTAGCATAGTTCATAAACATTTCATTTCTGTGATGACTATTTTCCTTCCGCCATCTGAAGACAGCGTCCAGTGTTGAACAGTGTTCTTTTAGTGTTCATATTCACATAATTGCATTTCAAAATTGGTGGCTTTTGCCCTAAAACTTGACTGGCTCTATTGCAGTTTCCTATCTTTTGCTAATTGTGCAGTTTATGTTAATGTCATATTTCTTTTCTGTAGTGTCTCTTTTACTCCATCCATCCCTCTTTTGGTCGGCGTCTTGAATCTAGGACAGGATCAGCAAGCCTGTAAAGGGTTTAATTGCTCAAACTCAAATGCTCAAAAAGAAAAAACAACGTCTTTAGCACAGCGTAAAACTAAAACCTTCATCCCATATAAACATTTCAGTTACCTTCAAGAGTTACCGGTTTTTCAACAGCATTCCTTATCGAACCAAAAGACTCATTTCCTTCAAGAGTCTCCAGGAACCTGGAGGTTACACGAGGGAAGGATTGATGGCTCAGAGCCATGTACTTCTCCCGCAGCATCAGTGCACGCACCAACATCTTGGAGGCTGACTGCAGGTCTTTGAATGGAACCTGGCATCAAACATTTCACTCAATTTATAGGCAACAACATATAGTAGGACATCTTAAATGTAAAAGGACCCTTTTCTATGCCTTCATGTGTACTCAGCATGCATGGGCATATAGGGCTTTGTTTTATAGACCAATCAGCACTCGGTGGGGGATGTGGTCAAGATTACACCGGAAGCCTTTACTTCCCAGGACTGTACTTGGTACCCATTTAAGGCTGAGTCAACCTGGAAGTTTGGGTCACTTTTGAAAGACAAGTCTGGTTCCCTCAGGAGCTGAACCTACAACCTTCCAATCCACAGACAAGCATCTAGCCACTAAACAATGGCAGCTTCCCCCTCAAATGTGCCTCAGAAAAAATATCAAAAACCGGTAAATCAGTTCAGGTGCAGAACACTGGTCTCATCACAGCAAAGACATTTCATCCATCACTGATCCCCCGCCTAGGATTTCTTTTACTGACTTCATCATTCACCTCAGGATCATCTTCACTGCACATCTGGATTATCCATGTGTTCCAATCTACTCCCAGGCAAGTTTTTTAGTGTGTCTACAATGACAATACCCATTCCGTACTGGCTGATATAGCTTCTGTGGGCTCCTCAATGGTACTGACGCCATGTTGATCCAACTGATAAAACTTTGCATCCAAGTCAGGGAGAAATCATTATCCTCTTCAATGTATGTAATCTCCTCTTGCACAGCATTAATTAAACCGTGCATACTTACTAACTCGATGAACATGCTTTACAAAAAATTCATGCTAGTTTCATCAGATAAGAATGGATTGCAACACTAAGCACTTTGCAAATGGCTGCTTCAACCTTTATCTATATGCCAGGTCATGCGGGTATTCAAAGGAATGAGCGTGCAGACACTGTGGTTGCTATGGCTGGTCCTGTACTGCCATGCGCAGCACTTACCATGAGGACAAGCACGCCAAAGGGCATGACTCCGTATCCTTGACTAGGCTGATGGGCATAGGGGGGAGGGGGGGGGGGTGCAACCTGGAGCTGCAGGAAATGAACATTTCACTAAGGGGACAAGATGTTTCATAAACCAACACAGAACAGGCTTCATCGGTCGTTTTACACTTGTGGAGCTTTTGAGGAGGAGATCGGAGCACCTATGGATCTGTTCAGAATGCTGTGATGATAATCCTTATTGATCGCTAATCACAGCATTAATTATTGTCAGTTAACTGAAAGTTGACATACTAGGCAGGTGCTGCCTGAAGGGCATCTGCCTCGTTTGTTGTGGGTTTTTTTTTTTTTTTACTTTTAATGCCATCATGCCCTGGGCCAAAAACGAAAAAACTGTTATGTAGATTAGTTTCTTGAAGTTGAGTTTAGATCTAGGTCTGATCTACATAACAGTTTTGCCAAACTATTTCACAGTCCCAGGCATGTCCCACCACTGAAGTCCCAGGCATGTCCCACCACTGAAGTCTCAGGCATGTCCCACCTACTGAAGTCCCAGGCATGTCCCACCACTGAAGTCTCAGGCATGTCCCACCTACTGAAGTCTCAGGCATGTCCCACCACTGAAGTCTCAGGCATGTCCCACCACTGAAGTCTCAGGCATGTCCCACCACTGAAGTCTCAGGCATGTCCCACCACTGAAGTCTCAGGCATGTCCCACCTACTGAAGTCTCAGGCATGTCCCACCACTGAAGTCTCAGGCATGTCCCACCTACTGAAGTCTCAGGCATGTCCCACCTACTGAAGTCTCAGGCATGTCCCACCACTGAAGTCTCAGGCATGTCCCACCTACTGAAGTCTCAGGCATGTCCACCTACTGAAGTCTCAGGCATGTCCCACCACTGAAGTCTCAGGCATGTCCCACCACTGAAGTCTCAGGCATGTCCCACCTACTGAAGTCCCAGGCATGTCCCACCACTGAAGTCTCAGGCATGTCCCACCTACTGAAGTCTCAGGCATGTCCCACCACTGAAGTCTCAGGCATGTCCACCTACTGAAGTCTCAGGCATGTCCCACCACTGAAGTCTCAGGCATGTCCCACCACTGAAGTCTCAGGCATGTCCCACCACTGAAGTCTCAGGCATGTCCACTATCAGGATTCCATGCATGTCTCACTATCAGAATCCCAGGCATAATAAGATAGTGATGATGACAATTATGGTGTTGAGAGAAGAGGGTGGTGATTATATGAGAGGATGAGATGAGATAGTGGTGATTTTATGAGATGATGAGATGAGATGGTGGTGATTATATGAGAGGATGAGATGAGATAGTGGTGATTTTATGAGATGATGAGAAGATGAGATGGTGGTAATTATATGAGATGAGGAGATGAGATGGTGGTGATTATATGAGATGATGAGATGAGATGGTGGTGATTATATGAGATGATGAGATGAGATGGTGGTGATTATTTGACAGTGATGCTGGTGGTGATGATAAATGCTGATGAGATGAGATGGTCGTGATGATATGAGATGATGAGATGAGATGGTGGCGATTATTTGACAGTGATGCTGGTAGTGATTATATAAGATGATGAGATGGTTGTGATGATGAGTTGATGATGACAATGGTGATAACAAAATGTTCATCATGACGATGACGACAATGAAACCAGTGATACGGAGAATAAACAGGATGGCAACTGACCCCACTCGTGTCCTCGCCAGTGATGCTAATTCTCTGGAAGTCCGGCAGTTGATCACACTCCTCCTCCACGTCCAGAAAAGCCTGGATGGGCTCCGGCTCAATACTGGTGATCAGATCATGGAAGCCAATAGTGGCAGGGTTCACTCCAGACTTGTGGCCTCCTGGCCCCGGGACAATGCTGACCACACAGAGACAATGCTAATCATAGTCGAGGTTTCAACTTTAATGCAACTGAGTCACCCCACACTTGCTTCATTCCTGCAGCAGTGCAAATCAAATGAAATGTCCCTCACTATCCCATTTGAAAAAACTGGTAAACAAGCAATTAGTTCTGGCAAAATCCAGAAATATGCGCACACGGTTAATGTATAAGGCAGTTGCTAGAGGTGCCAAAGCCAACAGTCGCCACCAGAAATGCAGTTTTTGGTTGTTGGAAGTAGTTGATCATGAAGCGCTGGCTTTACACACATCAAATTATATAGGGTATTTTGCCAGCCAATACATTAACTGGCAAGCAGCCATATTGAATGCAACAAATCAACTGCTGCACAAATGAAAGGCATCTCACATTAAAAACCCAGCTCACATTGACACATCAAGCACTTCACTCAACAGCTTAGGCAGCACAACTATAGCCTTCTATCCATATGCGGAAACTGCATTACCAAGCGCTGTCAAAAGCAAAAATAACTTTGAAGCTAAACATTCTACCATGCCTAGTCCTCCATATTGGGTTGGAACAGACAGACAATGTTGTAGGCGTTTAGTTCTTGTATAATATTTTCAGGAATGTATTCAACAATTGAAAAGACAGAAGTCATGAGCATAAGTAGAGAGCAACAGACCATCGACATAAAGATTCTAGATCACAGCCTAAAACAAGTGCAAGAATTTAAATACCTGGGAAGTATCTTTACATCCAATGGTAAAATAGACAGAGAGATCGAAGCAAGAATCCAACAAGCCAACAATGTCGCACACCAGCTTGCCCCAATTTTAAAACACCCTGCTGTCCCAGCTGAGATAAAAAGACAAATTATAAATACAATCTTTATACAGACATTAGGTTATCAATGTCAGACTTGGACATTAACAAAAGAACATGAGAGAAGACTAACCACCTGTGAAATGAGATGTTTGAGAATGGCTGCGAATAAAACCAGAAGAGATCGAGTGAGAAACGATGTGATTACAAGAACTATTGGAACCATACCCATCGTTAAATTTATTGAGAAGCAAAGAATGAAATGGTTTGGTCACCTAATGAGAATGGAACCAACGATGCCAGCATCAAGAGCATACAACATGAAAATCGAAACACCAAGAGGCAGGGGAAGACCAAGAAGAAGATGGATTGAAGGAGTCACGGACAACTTGAGACTTCATAACATCACGGCATATGAAGCGACTAAGCGCGCCCTGGCTCGGTTGCCGATCATCTGATAGACTGCGACGCCTAGCGGCACAAGCAGATTTTGACAAAAGAAGAAGATTCAACAATCTCTCTCTCTCCCTCTCCCTCTCTCTCTTTCTCTTTCTCATTTACACTCTCTACTGTCCAGGCCTCTTCTCCTTCTCCGTGTTCTAAACTCCAGAAGATAGTTCTGCATGTTCATCCACCTCTTGTTCTAGAACCCGAGTGTTATGTGCACATCTGTTTCACAGGTCTGGCTTATTTGTATGCAGACTCTTGGTTCCTTGCCTCTCATGAAGATTGACTGTGACTTCAAATGAAAACACTTATTTAGTTGGCTCTTATGACATGCTTGTTAGGGAGACAGTAGGACTATTATTGTTTTCCCCCACAATCATCATCGTCATCATAAACCACTTCTGCGGTTAAGCGTCGTGGGCAGGAATAATTTGCGATCCAGTGCATGTTGGCTGCCACTGGCTATTGTCATGCCGTGAAGGCGTAGAGTGTCTTTAATGTTGTCGATCCATTTTTCCGCGGCCGTCCTCTTGCTCTTGTAGCTGATCTTCTGAGATGTAGTGCTTGTGATGGTATTTGATCTTGCTGCATTCTAACGAGATGGCCAAACCACTTGATCTGCTGTTTCTCAATGAATGTAGTACAAGGTGTCGTTCCCACAATATGCCTGATAGTTTCATTATTCACTCGATCTTGTATGGTTAGGTTGGCTGCTTTTCTCAGGCACCTCATCTCGCAGGTGGTAATTTTGCGTATATGGGCTTTAGATAGTGTCCATGTTTGGCACTGGTAGCTTAATGTTGGAATGAATATGCTATTAATAATCTGTCTCTTTGCACTCATAGTTATGCTTGGATGTCTTAATAATTTTGACAATTAGTATATAAGTGCACTTGCTTTCTGACATCTGGTTTCTATTTCTCTGTCAATTATACCATCTTCTGTTATCATACTTCCAAAATATTTAAACTCCCTAACTTGATTCAGGGGCAGAACCATTCAGCTGTATGTGTAGTGGGGCAGGGGTTCTACTAACTTGCATTGTTTCGGTTTTGTTTACTTTAATCTTCATGTTGTATTTACTACATGCTGAGTTTAACCTGTTAATGTGGTCTTGCAGTCTATTTTCTTATGCAGTCCCCCACAATGGGGCCCAGAAATCCACACAGGGACCTGTTGGGGACATACCTTTGTTCTATCAGAAGAAACAGTTTGAAGGGATACACAGGGTTCAAGGTGTATGAAGCATCTTCATTAATTTTTTTTGGCCCAGAATATTTGTAAGGCTAGGGTGGGCTGACCCCAACTCTCTTCTTTTTTTTTAAAACCCTCCCCTATGTTTTCTTTGTGTCAGCATGCTTAACTACAATAACTATGAATAAAATGGATAACTCTGAATACAATGGTTAACTCTGAGTATAGTGGAAAAGTTTGAAAACAGTGTATAACTTTGAATGAAAGGAATAACTGAATATAATGGATAACATTGCATACAATGGACAACTGTTAACACAGGGGATAATTTTGAAAACAATAAATAACTCTGAAAGCAACAGAAAATCTTTGTTTACCTCACTGGATCATTTCTTTCAGGAGGAATTCTGTACCCAGAAAGTTAATTTTAATAAATGTCATTCAAATGTTGAATGCTGAATCGATATCACAGCACTAGGGACACCTCCATAAGCACTCAGTCCCCATCTTCAACAGCAAGCGAAGGGTTCCAGTTCCGATTGTATATCCACCTTGCCTTTCCCCTGAGTGTCGAACGCCGGCCAGATGCCCTTGTAACTCCTCGCAGCGCCATTCTCCTTAGACCGTAATGATCTATCTGTGCCTCGGCACTGTTCAATCGCTCCCAAAGAGCCCTCACAACATCCAGCTTGTCATACATCAGTTCACCACCAAGCGGTGCAGAACTGCCCAGTCTATCTCTCTGCTCATTGCCCAACACACCAGCATAACCTGGAGAAAATATTCGAAGGATGCTAACTACCCAGGACGTCTGAAGTGATGCTTGCCACTCTGCATGGAGCATGCTTGTCTCCTCTTTTCTCAACATCCTCCGCAAGTCAGCGACAATCATGGCATGTGTGTACAGCTGATTCTCAAGCCAGGGAAGGCAGCAGTGACCGCCTTCACCTCCATTCTCAAACTAGACGTTGTGATATTATATGCCAGGCTTTGCTACACCAAGTGATGTCCGTTGCCTTTTGCTATAACCACCATAAACTTCATCTGCCCCTCAACACAGAGCATGGATATGTGCCTATGTGTGCATATGTATGCTTGGATGTGCATAGGTGTGTTTAAGTGTGCATGGATATGTATGTGTAGCTGTGAATATGTGTCTGGGTGTGCATATGTATGTGTATGTGTGGCTGTTTATATGCCAGGGTGGGTGTACATATGTGTCTAAGTGTGTGTGCATATGCATGGGTAGGTGTGCATATGTGTGGGTGGGTGTGTATATGTATATGGGTGTGCAGATGTGTGCGCTGGTTACTTTCAAACTATATCTTCCACAGCGGCAGGGTGGTTTGCCTGCTTGCTTAACTAGATGTTAGCCCCCAATTCAACCCACAGTAGTCGAAAGATTACTCCAAATGGAAAGATTGTTCTCAACAACCTGAAATGTGTAGCAGCCCAGCCCCATAATACTGGTTGCCACCTAGCAGAACCTTGTCTGGAAATAATCAGGGAAGAAAATGTGACAAGAAAGACAGTTTTGCAAACTCATTATGTTGAGGTTGAGAACTGATAAATTATAAGACATCAAACCCAAAATGGGTTTCAGGGCTCCATTTTGGAAAACATTTTGGAGTGTGTGGGCCTGAGAAGCAAGGAACTAACAGACTGATTAGAAATAAGCCAGATTTGTAAAATAAATGTGCAAACAACTCAACTTGTACAGTATAAGGCCTAAACAAACACACCAATCTGTTGAAATCTAGTACATTATAAGACCTGAATACTCCAATCTGTTGAGACCTAGTACATTATAAGACCTAAATATTCCAATATGTTGAGACCTAGCACATTTAAAACATAAACTCTCAAATCTGTTAAGACCTTGTACTTTAGAAGACCTAAATACTCCAATCTGTTAAAACCTAGTGCTTTATAAGACCTAAACACTCCAATCTGTTGAGACCTAATACATTATATGACCTAAACTGTAGAAATCTAATATAAAACCTAATCTATAAGACCTAGTACATTATAAGACCTAAACACTTGAATCTGTTGGGACCTAGTACATTATAAGACCTAAACACTTGAATCTGTTGGGACCTAGTACATTATAAGACCTAAACACTTGAATCTGTTGGGACCTAGTACATTATAAGACCTAAACTGTTGAGACATAGTACACTATAAGACCTAAACTATTGAGACATAGTACATTATAAGACCTAAACACTTGAATCTGTTGGGACCTAGTACACTATAAGATCTAAACTGTTGAGACATAGTACATTAAAAGACCTAAACTGTTGGGACCTAGTACGTTATAAGACCTAAACTGTTGGGACCTAGTACATTATAAGACCTAAACTGTTGGGACTTAGTACATTATAAGACCTTAACACTTGAATCTGTTGGGACCTAGTACATTATAAGACCTAACCACTTGAATCTGTTGGGACCTAGTACATTATAAGACCTAAACTGTTGAGACCTAGTACATTATAAGACCTAAACACTTGAATCTGTTGGGACCTAGTACATTATAAGACCTAAACACTTGAATCTGTTGGGACCTGGTACACTATAAGACCTAAACTGTTGAGACCTAGTACACTATAAGACCTAAACTGTTGGGACCTAGTACACTATAAGACCTAAACTGTTGAGACCTAGTACACTATAAGACCTAAACTGTTGGGACCTAGTACACTATAAGACCTAAACTGTTGAGACCTAGTACATTATAAGACCTAAACTGTTGAGACCTAGTACATTATAAGACCTAAACTGTTGAGACCTAGTACATTATAAAACATAAACTGTTGAGACCTAGTACATTATAAGATCTGAACACCAAAGAATTACTTTAACCTTTACATGTGTAAGAAAACTGGACCACTCACCTGGTAGAAAGCCTGCGTTCAAAATACGCCCGGGTCTCCTTTTCCTGAATGGGGTATCTGGGGATCTGATAGTTTGCTGGAGTTGACTCCCCGGCAAACATGGACTGTTGCAAGGATTCCCCTGTCCGAATGAGCTCATCGTCAATGTCAGAGGGTATGTGGCGAACTAATTTTGTCTTCGACGAATCAATGGGTGGTACAGAAGAATCATATTCTACCAGAGGTAAAGTGAATTACAGCATAAACGTCAACAATATACAGACGTGGTCTTATTGGGTAATCGCTTCATAAAACTGCAGCAGGTAGTCTACGCTTGGTTCTTTATAAATATACTTTCCCTCAGATGATGTCACAGGACAGTCCAACATTTTAGAGGGTGGTAAGACTGGGCTTTCCGGCTTTCTGATGCTTTTAACGACCCCAAAACATCTAGAACTGGCCCTAACCGCAACCCACCTACGTCCCACAAGAAAGTGCAGCCTAGGTCCCACGAATGCATGCAGCCTATGTCCCACGACTGTATGCAGCCTATCTACCACCCCCTGAAATATTAGACTGTCCCGTGAACTGTTGATTTCCCCTGTTTGCGGTAGGATATTAATAAAGCACCCTATACTTTAATTATGTAAAAAGCTGGGCATGCAGGAGTAAATGGTAATGAAAGAGCTGACCAGCTGGCAAGTAATGCACTAATGCAAATGGGAAAAAGCACAAACAGATATCATCAGCGCTGTACAGACTAGGCTGGGGTTTCATCTCTGATGCTAACACTATTGCGTGAGCAAGGAGTTAAGCTTGGTGATGTATGTCTATGCTATCTTTGAGGGAATGACAGAATATACTATAACTAACTTCTCAAAGGAACAATCAGTACAGGTACCTTAAAGTGACTGCTGCATCGGTGGACTAAGCATGCATGGGAATGCCCTTAGTGGAAAGACATCGACTGTGACAGCCAGGTTCACACACAGTAAAGGAAGCACTAGTGACATAGTGGCTAAATCTTCGGACTCCTGGTCTTGGTTTGAAATTCATATCAAGATGGATCCCCCCCCAAATGACCTTGGCTTTCAGGTCAACCAAAGCTAAAAACAGGTACTAGGTAAATTCTAGGGCAGTAAAGGTGGCCGGTGTGATGTTGATCATATTGTCCTTTGAGGGCTGACTGGTCTATACAAATCTTAGCCTAGCATCATGTGCCAAATATGCCACTAGGGTGAAATGGGTCCTTTTACTTTGCAAACAGTAAGCTAGTTAGTCTTCCTCTTGAGCCTAGGGCGACGCATAGGTCAGAGCTCTCTATGTCTTGCGGTTCGCTGCCACCTGCTTTAGGCCTTGGATGTTCATTAGGCTCTTTCTTGGTTTTTCCTGTTTTCTTTTCCCATTTCAGTGAGAGCTTGATGGTGGAGTCTGGTCTTACCCATTCTGAGTGCATGTCTGATGTAGTTCCAGCTGCACCTTCCTATAAAATTTTATACATTATCTGGCTTGGTCTCTTTTCAGTCTGTCCATGGGAAATATAGTATTCTTTTAATTTTTTCAAAATTGTTTAATTATTTTTTTTTATTTTTTTTTACCTAGAGCTACTGTTGCTTTCCAACTCTCACATCTATAAGTTACTGGAATCACACAAGAGTTGAAGTTCTTAAGTTTTGCACGTTTGCTGAATGTCTTTGACTTCCAGATGTTCGACATATTGTTATAGGCATGGCATAGTAACATATTATGTTACAAATGACAAATTTTTAAATGACAACATTTCACAGAATGAAGCTTCACATAAAAAGGATACAGTTTCTCATAGCAATGTTACACATGACAAAGTTTCACGTGATAATGTTTTATACAGTGTTTCACAAAGCAAAATTTCACATAATAAAGTTTCGAGGAGATAGAGGAGGGAGTGAGAAACAGAGATAGAGACAGACAGGCATAAAAGAGAGACTGATGGAGATACAGAGACTTTTTCTTCTGCGTTCGACATCAGTCATGCTAAACATTGAGTCCCGTCTGGGTCACAAATAGGACTGTGTGTTTAAGGTCGCCAGCGGTTCCCCATAGCTTCTCTTGCAATGTGGCTCCCTTGGGCCATATCCACAGTCTTTGCTGGGAGAGGTAAGGGCAGTACTGTAGTATGTGCCCAGGGGTCTGTACATACAGAGAGCAATACAGCAATACAGAGAGACACAGAGTGAGATAGAGAACGAACGAAAAACGAACGAACGAACTTTATTTTCAAAGGGTCACAAATTGGGCACGCAGGCCCGTCTTACATTCGGCCCTTCCAGTCAACCATCTTTCGCACAGCAGTTGTATTTTACTAATAAAGCATGTTATGATCATATGATGTTATGCATATTATAAATATTATAAAAGAACACAAAAGCAAAAACCCGCGCGTGCATACATACACCCACATACACACGCTCACCCAATCACTTACACACAAAAACATGCATGCATACATTACATACATACATACATACATACACACATACATACAAACATGCATACACACATACACACAGGCATACGTACACACAAACATACATACATAGATACAAACATAAAGGCATACATACATACATTCATACATACATACGTAATACAGGCATACACACATACAGTCATAAATACAGTCATGCATGGAGACACACACATGCACAGAGAGACAGGTGGAGATACAGACAGAGAGAGATATAGAGTCAGATGGAGATACAGACAGAGAGAGATATAGAGACAGATGGAGATACAGACAGAGAGAGATATAGAGACAGATGGAGATACAGACAGACAGAGAGATATAGAGACAGATGGAGATACAGAGAGAGATATAGAGACATGTGGAGATACTGACAGAGAGAGATATAGAGACAGATGGAGATACAGAGAGAGAGATAGAGAGACAGATGGAGATACAGACAGAGAGAGATAGAGAAACAGATGGAGATACAGACAGACAGAGAGAGAGATAGAGAGACAGATGGAGATACAGACAGACAGAGAGATATAGAGACAGATGGAGATACAGACAGAGAGAGATATAGAGACAGATAGAGATACAGACAGACAGAGAGAGAGATAGAGAGACAGATAGAGATACAGACAGACAGAGAGATATAGAGACAGATGGAGATACAGACAGAGAGAGATATAGAGACAGATAGAGATACAGACAGAGAGAGATATAGAGACAGATGGAGATACAGACAGAGAGAGATATAGAAACAGATGGAGATACAGACAGACAGAGAGAGAGATAGAGAGACAGATGGAGATACAGACAGAGAGAAAGACAGACTGAGAAAAACAGGCAGAGAGAAAAAGACAGAGACACAGAATCAGAGAGAGAGACAGACAGACAGAGTGAGAGAGAGACACACACACACACAGAGCTCCCACTTACCACTCACAGAACTGTTTCGAGACCCTGCCTTTATCTCTCCACTGCTCTGTTGCTTGAGACTGCTTGTTGCCATGTCTGCGCTGACTCATGACAACTCTGGCAAACACAGGCGAGATATCCCTGCCTCTTCCTGTTATGTTCTCAGCTCCTTGCCTCCAGCTCTGCCGCCACTTTGGTTGTAATCATTCGAGTTAAATAGTTCATGACAATCACTCATGCAGAACTATCATGGCAATCATCTGGACAGTGAAAGAAATAAAAAAAATATGCATCTTACCATGTCAGTTATACATGCTGTACTTCACTCACATCACTGTTCACATCATTAAATCATGATGTCATGTCATCTTCTGTCATATCACTCACACACGATGTCATTATACCTTCTGTGACATCATCCATACATGATGTCATTATACCTTCTGTCACATCATTCATGCATGATGCAATTCTACCTTCTATCACATCATTCATTCATGATGTCATTTTACCTTGTCACATCATCCATACATGATGTCATAACACCTTCTGTCACATCATTCACACATGATGTCATAACACCTTCTGTCACATCATTTATACATGAGGTCATGACCCAGGCAAGCAGGAGTATTAGGAAATTAACACATAGACAGATTGGATGGTTATGCACTGACAGGAGGTGGGTTTATGAATGACAAGCTACTTGGTACTAGCTTGGAGATAATGGGACAGCTAAAAGTGACCAGGGAATCTAGCTGATGCTCTGAACTCAGACGAAAGGCAAGACACATATATAATCATACTGCTGCTAGAACTACTGGAAATGGAACTCTCCGCTGGCTGCTAAAGATGAGGACTGAGCGCCTATGGAAATATCCCAATTGCTGTATTCTCAGTTGTTAGCTCAACATTCAATATTTCAAATAAAGATACAAATTACACAAATGTCTAAAAGAAATTATTTTACAAAATATACATTTTTTTAGGTTTTAACAACGGATAAACATCATGGCACAAGGGTAGTAACCCATAAGTGCTCTATTCTACTTCCAACTTAACAAACTCCGTAGCACCGGTAAGAATCCTGAAATACTTTGGGTAGATTTTTAAACCACAATCGATTTGATTTGATTTGATTCAAGAACCGACATCACAGCACCCGGGGCATTCCCATAAGCGCTCCGTCTCCATCTTCAGCAGCCAGCGAAGAGTTCCGATACTAATGGTGCCAGTAGCTAAAATCACAATTTTGCCCAGGCAGTGCTGTTAGGCTATTTTTTTTTCAGTTTTCAACTGTCAAGGGATTTTTTTTTTGGCTATTTGTTTGTCTGGTAGTCTGGTAGTCTTAGTTTCAGCTTCATAGCAAACGGGTCACCCCATCTTTGCTCTTGTCCTGTGCCAACGAAAAACACACAGAATGTTTATCACAGTATTAGAATTGCAGTTCATCATTGATGGTAGCAGAAGTCGCCAACAGATCAGCAGTTGCCCACGCGATCAATTTTAATGGCTATTTGTTTTTCAGTTTTCAACTGTCAAGGGATTTTTTTGGCTATTTGTTTTCAGTTTTCAACTGTCAAGGGATTTTTTTGGCTATTTGTTTTCAGTTTTCAACTGTCAAGGGATTTTTTTGGCTATTTGTTTTCAGTTTTCAACTGTCAAGGGATTTGTTAACCATCTCAACAATACACACACCAGTGTCTTACTACCCAGAAACCATGGGAAATTACTAGACGTCCACGTTTTAAAATCTCAGCCTTCCCCTGGGCCTGAACCCGGGACCTCCAGCGCTCAAGGCAGTTGCCATGCTTTAAGACCACTCAACTCCCCTTATACAAAATATAAACACAGCAAACAGTATACAAGGAAAATACAACAGACACTATACATAGCATCTTTCAGAAAATCGCTACAGTTAGTCTCCGCTCCGAATGGTTAGAAAGCATTTGGAAGTCGCAGTTAACCTCCATGATCTGGATCTACACACCTGGGTACGCAGGAGTAAATGGTAATGAAAGAGCTGACCAGCTGGCAAGTAATGCACCAATGCGAATGGGTAAAAAGCATGGACAGAGCTGATATCATCAACGCTGTATGGATTAGGTTGGGAGATAAAGGCGAATCTCTGACGCTAACATGACTTCGTGACCGAGAAGTTAAGCTTGGTGAAGCACGACCATGCCGTCTTAGAGGTAAAGATGGAGAAACTATAACCAACTCCTCATGGGAACAATAAGAAGAGGTACCATGAAGTGGCTACTGCATCGGAGGACTGAGCATGCATGGGGATGTCCAATGTGCAAAAAGACGTCGATTGTGATAACATAACATAAAATAGTATCTATAACCCTGGCAGCTGAACAGGTTATTATTTAGATGATACTTACTACTACATGATAAAAAGCTATTTCTTTATTACACTATTGCTAAATTACACTTGGTAATAATCCAGATATATCTAAGGTAGGTGGCTGCGTGGTCTCGAGGCATGACAATCGCCTTGAGTGCTAGAGGTTCCGGGTTCAATCCCCGATAAGAGCTGGGATTTTGTTCATTTGGACTTGGACTTCCAGTAATTTTCCCTGGTCTCTGGGTAGTGGGATCAGACGCCTGTGTGTACTGTCGCGCATGTAAAAAATCCCCTGGAAGTTGGACATTAAAAAAGAGTAGCCTAACAGCGCTGCCATTGCAAAATTTGAAGTTTAAAATCTACCTAAAGTAGATTTAAAGTATAAGGATCCTCGCCAGTGATACAGAGCCTGTGCACTGTGCTGAATTTCTTCGGACTCAGACTTGAGTTAGAAGAACGGAGCACTTATGAGTTACTACTACCCGTGTGCAATGATGTTGATCCAATGTTCAAACCTACAAACCTCTCTAGGGTTTTAAGCATGCAACAATTATTATTATTTGATAAATGGCACATAAATAAAATATAAATGTACAAACAATTTAAAACACAACGTCAAGACTATATGTGGTATCTGAGGCCCATTAATAAACTTTCAAGGTGGGGGAGACCCCAGTAATATTTGGAGGGGGTCTCAGCGCCCCTCCCCTATATACTATTTTGTTGGGGGTGAGAACCCAAGCTTCCTGAGCCTCTGATGCAATACAAACTGAAATAAGTAATAAAGACATTTAAAGATGACTGAAAACTTCTAAGCTTCTAGTAATTTCTCTTTTGTATGCGAAATCACTATGAGATATAGAAAGTTAATGAAGCCAGGGCTTTGTGAAGCATGAGTAAGACAGGCACTCGTGTTGTGTTGACGGGTTGTGAGTGTAAACGTGAGCCACTTGAAGTTGTGAAACAGAGGCTGCTTGATATTCAGGGGTGACCGCAAGCGCCCCAAGTTGTGTGGGAAATGTGGGATCCGTGTGTAGCTGACCACTGTTGGCGGGAGTGTGTGGTATGTGAGTCAGGTCAGTCAGCTTTCAGTTTGTCTAAATGTGTGGTCGTGTGATTAATTGTTCAAGTATTGTGGATGTATGGACTCTGTTATGTGAAAGTTTTAACAAAGTTTTATTCTGTGGCGCTTGCTGCAGATATAATCCGCCTTCACTCATTCTTCTTTCTAGCTCAGCGGATCTCTTTATAGTTATGACATCAATGCTTTTTCTTTCCTTCGCTTGAAATAGAATATCTATATCTGCAATGTTGTCTTTATTTGCTTTTGTAATTCACTCAGTGAATGAAGTTGGGCTACATAAGTGTCTCTCTTGGCCAGAAGTTTTGTCTGGAAATGTATCTAGGACAGTCTTGGAGGACGTGATCTGTTGTCTCAGGTGCCTGTCTATATGGTACCACATGTTTGTATTCTTCATTGTCTTCTTGGTCTGCCTCATGGTCTACAACCTTTCAACTCCCTTATGTACAGAAAGTTAATACTATAAATTAAACAAAGTTAAAGTTAAAGATCTCTTTTCACGCCTTTGGGCGTATCGGGCATATGGAAAGAGCACCCATATTTTTAAAGACCAATCGGCACTAGGTGGGTAATGTGGTCAGCATTACACCAGCCATCTTTACTTCCCCAAGACATACATCCTGGGACCCATTTTAGGCTGGGTCAACCTGCTACGCCCCATACCATGATAAAAATCCACGCAGCCAGCAGTGGGTTTCGATCGCGGTACCTTGGAATTACAAGTTGGACTTGCAACGCCTAAGCCATGGATGCTGCATAAATTATATAGCTTAACAAATGTTTTGTCTGTGGTAAGAGATCCTGCACAGGCAAACTGGAAGTTATGTTCTGCCAAGAATCGTCACCATGTCCCTTGGAACATGAATATAACTGTCACTACAGTACTACATACAGAGTAGGCTAAGTCAATGCGAACGTTTTGTAATGCCGGGGTGCCGGGTTCGATCCAAGCTGCGGGCCACGCGCCTTGCGTTGGTTTTGACAGTGGTATCAAGAAGCCAACCGTCCAGAAAGCAATGGCAAACTACTGGACGTAAATTTGCTCAGAGAAACCACACAACAGCCAGGAGCTGCTGGGGTTGGTTCTGCAACGTCCTGTAAAGGATACACAACTAAGATATCCTCAGAATAACGGTCGTAAATTATCGAGGCGGAAAATATACCCTAACAGGGTCTCAGTCAAGTGTCAATTGCGCACTTCCATCGTCTTAAACTGCGCGCTTACGGCGACTTTCGCCACCGCCGAAATTTGAACTTTCGGCAACTTCCGCTACTGCTGAAAGTGTCCCCCACACCATTCATGCGGCGTGGATTGGGGCTAAACTAGATGGCTAGGACTGACGAGCAGCAGCTACCGCATCTCCTGCAGCTTCCTTCATTTTATTTGCTCGTGAGTCCTAGCCATCTAGTTTAGCCCCAATACACGCCGCGTGAGCGGCGTGGGGGACACTCTCGGGGGTGGTGGAAGTTGCTGGAAGATCGCAATTCGGCAGTGGTGTTATATGTGTGCAATTGACACGTGACTGAGGCCCTGTTATGGTATATTTTTTGCCTTTATAATTTACGACCGTTATTCGGAGGATAGCCGGCAACTAACCTTAACAGTACTACAGTGTTCTACCACTTTTTAGGGCAGTTTAGGGAGGCAGGGTGAGGAGGTGGGGGGATTGAGCCTGACGTTTAAGGGCACCTGGTTAGTGCTGTCGCCACGGACTGTGCAGGTTATGATGTTTAATTTTGCCCACGACAACAACAAAATTCCATCACCTGTGGGTGTCGAACTCGAGTCTCGCGCATGACAGCCTGATGTTGTAATCACTCGACCAGCCAGTCCTTATTATTGCAACAACAGGCATAAAAAAGTGCTTACTACGAGGACAAGTCTTTTTTTTTTTTTTTTTTTTCAAAACGTGTGTGTTAAGAATGTCTAGATAACCGATATAAAGGCAAATCTCAAGTTGGAGCAAGAAGCGACCATCCTCTTTTGAATTTGGAGAAAATCTGTGTATTATGTCATCATTTTTGGTTGTCAGGGGAGGTGACCGCTCACAAAACAAGGGTCGTTGGAGTTTCATGGACTGTTCATTATGGTCCAATACACTTAGCCCCGATGTCGACCCAGACTGGGCATTAGCTAATATTCTGGGGAGTAAAGGTGGCCACCAGTTAGCGATTAGTCTCTAAAATATAGGTCTAGCCCTATATGGCCAGTACGCCTGAAGGTGTGGAAAGTTTTCCTACACTTTACCGTTTACTTTACTTCTTACAGTCCATTTCTGACGTCGTGATGTTTAGTTAGTTAGTTAGTTAGTTAGTTAGTTTTTATAAGGAGTAGAAAATTATAGGGAAGAGAAAAAGTTGGTAAGAAACAACAATTAGTTTATGTTAGCTTTACAAAATCGATCACAATAAGTTAGTTAGTTACTTAGTTAGTTAGTCAGTTAGTTAGTTAGTTAGTTAGTTAGTTAGTTAGTTAGTTAGTTAGTTAGTTAGTTAGTTAGTTAGTTAGTCAGTCAGTCAGTCAGTTAGTTAGTTAGTTAGTTAGTCAGTCAGTTAGTTAGTCAGTCAGTTAGTCAGTCAATCAGTCAGTCAGTCAATCAGTCAGTCAGTCAGTCAGTCAGTTAGTTAGTTAGTCAGTTAGTTAGTTAGTTAGTTAGTTAGTTAGTTAGTTAGTTAGTTAGTTAGTTAGTTAGTTAGTTAGTTAGTTAGTTAGTTAGTTAGTTAGTTAGTTAGTTAGTTGGTTGGGTTATCATCATTGCACTCCGGACATGTCCATAGGTGCTCAGATCCTCCCCTCTGTATGAATCCCAACGTCTGATGGTTAATAGTACCAGTTCTATGTTGATTAACAAGTCTTCTGGTGTGCGTCTCATTTTTTTTTTTTTTTCTATACGGATCTTAATTCCCAAGTCTGCCATTCTGGCGAGTGATGTGGATTCACTGCCACCAAAGTCCTCTGTCCTTCCAATTTCTCTGAGGGCATTAATAATATCAGCATGATCCATAGGCTAACCGTCGGTAGTGATAGCGGATCCAGCCAACCTGTCGGCTCTTTAATTTCCATCGACGCCTGCGTGTCCCAGAACAAAAATAAAGGTGACTCCACGCACAGTGGACTTCTGTAATGATTCAAGCCATTGTCTTCGCAACGAACCTGCCTGAACCCTCCGGATCATACTCATTGAATCACTGAGTATACATGCGCGGGTGTATTTTTGTGTTTTAAGCCAGGCAAACGCTTGCGTCACTGTCATCACCTCCATCGTCATGCTGCTGGTTGTCATGGAGAAGGCGCCGTTGGCTTCTTTGACTGTTTGTCCCCAGCTGTCCGTCAGTTTTATAGCCTTGTTGTGTGTCGTTATGTTTGTCTTCCACCTTCTGTCAATAGTATAGCCCGGTTGTATGTCGTAAAGTTTGTCACCAGCCTTCTGTTAATTTTATAGGCCTTGCTGTATGTTGTCATGTTTGTTCCAACCTTCTGTCAATTTTACAGTCCTTGTGTGTCGTCGTGCTTGTCCCCAACCTTCTGTCTCGTGTAGTACTCTCTATTCCCATAGTTCCTGTCTTGTCTTTATCTCTAGTCACTTTGTTAACTGGTTCTAGTGTATGTAACTGCCACCTGGCTTCTATTGCTGCCTGGTACTAAAGGCTTGATCGTCGACTCTAACATCTCAGTAATATTTCTATATAATGTGTCTCTATTGAAGATGGATTCATGTATCTTGTCTATTGTCCCTGTAGTTTTATGTCTCGTTCATGTCTCCTTTCTTGTGACTGTCTTCAAGGCTCCATGTGACTGGTTCCTCTGCCTCCAGTGTTGAGATGTCATTTCCACAAGTGAAGTCTCTCGACTCCGAGGGTCAATGAGACTAGTCCCTCGTCCTCTGTCTCAACGGCTAAAATTTCTATTACTAGTCCCTCCTTGTCTAAGTCTCGTTGACTGAAGGTTACCCGAATGGTTTCTTACCCACTATTTTTACCGAGATTCTGAAAAGCGTGGTATGTGTTTTGTACTCTCTAACTGCTTCTAGTATAGCTCAACATGTTTACTATGTGAGTTCTTAAGTGGGATTTTCTGTGTTTGGATTGCATCAGAAAGTCTACACCAAAATACGCTAATTAGATTGACAGGTGTACTTATATAGCCCTCTAGATAGATAGTACGATCAGACTCTATTTCTTTGATGTGGCGCGTCAACGATTTCATCAGATGCTTTTATATAACAAGGCAATTCATTTGCAAATACCTATTTGCACTTGATGGTTCTAGAAGAGGTATGTCCAGATTACTAAGACCTAAGATTACTGTACGACTGAGTCCAGATTATTAAGACTTCGGTGCCTTCAACTAATACGCAATATCCTACCTCCTGACAAACAAGTGATGACGATATGGAGCCAGCATGAGAGGGCCTTTGTAGGTTTACCGAAGCCTAATCACCGGCAAAGACGAAAAGACAGCCAACATACATGATTATGAAGCCGTGGTAAACCTCAGACACAAAATTATGGTAGTGTGTGAGGAAGCCAAGAAATCCAGTGGGGAGGCGACGATGAAACAGAGGACCTGCAAACAGAGCAAGCACATTAACTGATGATATATTATATCATTGCCCAAGAATTCAGATAAACAATATGTAAGTGGCGTGGTCTAGGGACTTATCGAATGTTGACTACAAAATCAATTATAGTAACAAATTGAAAAGATTTGGGTCAAATAATGTGAGTTCTGAAAATGTCAATGATGCATGTAACCTTATAAATAAATGAAGAAATGATGCCATAAATGAGAAGATTCCAACACCCATAATAACATGAGATCAACTGGAATTCAGTTCTGCCAGAATCAGGAGGATGTATCCAGCAAATTTGTTACCATCTTCATTCAGCAAACATACATCATCATTGAACATCTATCTAGTACTTCTGTTTTATTTATCGGTCATATTTGAGGCAACGTACTACTATGACGCATTCAGCTTAGACACATCCACAACGTACGTCCATGCAAGAATATTTTATGCTCAAACGTACGCTTCTCTCTCTATACTCCCCCTTTTCCCTCTGAGAAACATTGGAAATGCAGGCTTCTTTTTATAATTGCGACAAGTTTAATTTATGTTATGAGGACGGGGGGGGGGGGGGGGGGTCGCATTTTTCATACTTTCGATAACATATACTTAATTCCTTCCCCAAGATTTTCTTGTGTTGTACGAATAATTTTACAGATGGCTGAATCTGATTGTGTTGAGTAGTGTGAGTGTATTACTTTATACGTGTTGTTGTGTGTTATATGTGCTAGTGTTACATATCTGTGTTGTTTTGACGGTTGTGTGTTATATGTGTTGTGAGCGTTATTAACACTATATGTGTAACGTTAGATGTGTTGCATTATGGATTAATTATATGTGTTAGTGAGTGTGTTAGTTACTTATTTATGTGTGTTAGTTACTTAAATGTGTTGTTGACTGTTATAAACGTTATATGTGTTGTTGAGTACTGTATGTTGTTATTAACGTTATATGTGTTGTTGAGTACTGTATGTTTTGTGAATGAATGCTTGCGAGTGTTGTGTGTGTGACACAACAATTAGGCGGGTTGGTTATTGTGATGGTGTGAGTATATAGGCTGTGTGACCTGCTGTGTTGTGTGCGTAATTATAATAATTTGTTTATATTGTTAGTAATGTGTTCTGTGAAATTTATGTTGTGTGTTTGTATGAACCTGTGGTATATGTATTCATTCTCTGTATATTGTAGTAACGTTTACGTTATTTCTATGTGATGTTGTGAATCAAGTGTTAATTCTATATGTTGTGTTATGTGTGTTAGTTACATTTAATTGTTGTGCACATCGTGTGGACGTGTCGTTGTGTCTAATCGTTCTATAAATGATATGCTTATTAACACTTCCGATCTGTTACATCCGACCCAGGATTCGATCCTCCTTTTCCGAAGGACTTGTATTTCCAGATTCCTGTCCACTGAGCTATCCTGGCGATGTAGACATGGGCAAAATATCGACTTATCAACGCCACCTATACTGAAGTCTGCGAAAGGTCAACAACATAATCAAATTACCAGTCATCGTTATTTAAAGCACAGAATGCAATACGTATCATCTATATGGTTAAATCTATCATATCCCTTGTTTATAGTGATTGACAAATTGACATTGGAAAACTATAGAATTTCTCAGCAGCGATGACTCCATTCAGTGTTTCGGTCTTTTTTTCATCGATTATAATTATATATCATAAAGGAATAGAACACACCAGAGTTTTCATTTTATGACACAACGTTTTCAAAAATTTTCTAATTATTCGTAATACAATTTCTATCACAATCACAACCCAAATAAAAGCAAAATATGAAACAATCCAACTTACATTTTGGACGTATAAATAATTACATGATATATACATTAAAAATAACAAGTATATACTCTGACAACTCAATTAACACTATAAAATAAAATCCAAATTAAAATCATGAAATTTTGAAAAATTGCTACTACTGCACGAGAGTTAAGAGAATGCTAAACCCATTAAAATTAAGATTCACTTAAATTAATGGTAGTAGTATACACACTTGAACAAAAATATGCAAACTTCGTTAAGATTTACCGAAATTCCTAACTTCTATAGAACAAACGACAATGAGAAAGCTACAGAATAGATTAGAATTAATAATATACATGCAGTGAAGATTATACAAATTAAAATTAAACACACACAGTTCAAAGAAATCTGTAGAATTCATTAGGATTAATTTGATTTTAGAAGTCAAAACAATTTAATTGTATAAACCACGATGGTAGAGATTGACCTTAAATCAGTTTAAATGAAGATTGCCATAGAACTGAGTAAGGCTAATTGAATTACTTAATCCATTCGGATGTGAATGTAAAGCATATTATTCAAAGAAATCTACACTTCTTTAAGAATAATACATTGTTACAAACCATAAATAATAATTTCACAATGAAAACTGTAGTTGCTATTAAAATAAAATATTTAGAATTTAAAAAAAAAAGCTTTGCGACTCAATAAGATAACTTAAATTATAGAAATTTAATGAGAGAGAGAGAGAGAGAGAGAGAGAGAGAGAGAGAGAGAGAGAGAGAGAGAGAGAGAGAGAGGGGCATAATTTAACTAAAAATTTATTTAAAATGTGCAAACCTACAGACGCTGTTGCGATTAATGTCATTATAGAAATCATTATTATAAACATACATATAACTCACTGAGTGAAACGTGGAACTTACTAATAAAAGGAAATATAATCAATGGTGTTCATTTAATTACTGGAACCATATTTATTATTTATTAAAAGAAAAAAAAATATAATCCTATAATAATTTATATTTTTTTTTCTTTGTAAAACGGATTGTTTCATATTTTGCTTTTATCTGGGTTGTGGTTGTGATAGAAACTGTATTATGAATAATTAGACAATTTTTAAAAAACGTTGTGTCATAAAATGAAAACTCTCGTGTGTTCTGTGTGGGGAGTTTCCTTATCTATATATATATATATATATATATATATATATATATATATATATATATATATATATATATATATATAATTATAATCGATGGGAAAAGACACTTACTGAATGGAGTCATCGCTGCTGAGAAATTATATGGTTTTCTAATGTCAATTTATTAATCACTATAAACGAAGGATTTGATAGTTATAACTATAAAAATGATAAGAATTGCATTCTGTGCTCAAAATAATGCGGATTAGTTGTTTGATTATGTTGTTAACATTCCGCAGACTTCAGTATAGCTAGCGTTGATTTGTTATAAGTCAATACTTAGCCGTTATCTACATCGTCAGAATAGCTCAGTCAGCAGATGACAGGAATTTGGAAATACAAGGACTAAGGAGAAGGAGGATCGAATCCTGGATGTGAAAGAATGTAAACTAACTAGAAGTCGTTCATGACATAGACACCACTCAATATAATAACATTTACGACAACACAAGACACACAACAAGTAAAAGCAATTAACACAGACGTAAGACAACACACAACATATAATGAGTAAAAGACACACAACAAGTAAAAGCAATTAACACAGACGTAAGACACAAAGTAATTAACACACACATTACACAGCATATATAAGAAATTGACACACACATAACACAACACATTTAAGTCACTGTCACAACACGTATAAGTATAACACACTCAAACACTACATATATTAACACACACATAATATAAGACACACAACACGTAGAAATAATTATATATATATAAGTAAGAAACACTCTCATATAAGTACAGCAGAGTAACATACACACACCTATGAGTAAGTAACACACACAACACATTATTATATAAATTACCACCATACAACAGCACACAACAGTTATTAGAGTTCGCAGACAGCTTTCCGAGTGTGATGACATAGGAAGACACGGTCCGATTGTGATTACATAGGAAGGGGTTAAATTAAGAATGCAGACCAGCAATGATAGAAAACGGCGATAAGAACGCTGGTCAGACATGGCCAAACCAGTAACATATGGCAGAGTACGTAGGAACAGGAAACTGTGGCCAGGATGCCAAATAAAGCAGAGGGTGATTAGAACCCACGCAGAGAAAAGTTGCAAAACAGAAATGAATGTCAACGGCTATTATAGCAATAGAACTTGGCAAGAAGATTCGCTAGAAGAAATAGAAATAAAAGAGACATTATAACTGAGTAACGTGCAGTATTTTATTGCACTCATACTCCAACCAGACTATGCAACGTTTATAATAAAAACCGCAACATCGGCAAAAACATTTTATCATACATAAAGAGGCACATGCACATGACTGATTTTGTCTTTCAAAACAAAAAGAAACACTTTCAGAATTATTTCTCTTCGTCTGTGCTAAGGTTATCGGTTTTAATTCTTTACCTAAATTAGTCAACTCACCTGCTGACTTTGCCGATTTCATCTCTTTTGTCTCTCAAAACAAAATCTCTTGACCAGCTCTCCTTAATAGACAGACACTAAATACCTCGTAGACTCAGTTTCAGCCACCAGTTTCTGTGACCCAACAAACAAAAAAATCAGTTTTGCAGGGGATTTGGTCCGTAACAGGGTTGGGGGCTTGGCGGGGGTTGGGGTGGTAAGCGGAACGGGGGGGGGGTAAACTTTACAACATTCTTTTGGGGTGTACGACAACTGACCTCCCAACACACATGACCAACACCAAAAGAATTTTCACTTTGCAGATTTAAACTCCAAATAACCCCCCCCCCCCCCCCCCCCCCCCCCCTGACTAGCTGTCTTTAGTGGTAGTCCTGCCACTCATCTGAGAAAAACTAGACGTTAACTGGTGGAAAAGTGGTGAGAAATAACACAAAAGTCTCTTCAGTACCTTTCTCTGGGATCAATTTAATCAACACTGCTTCTTTATAGACTTGTTTCCAGGTTAAATATTTATGTCCATCAATTTGATAGAAGTAGGTTCTGATCCCTGTCCTTACGACTAGTGGTACCTTTGAGGAAAACTATTCATCTCTTATCTAATGAGAACAATTTCATGTACATATCAGACATTTTTCTAGCCTCCAAGACGTTTGGGTGTCCAACATGTGGAAAACTTTTTCACAAATTTTGTTATATAGAAAGACATGGCAAAAGTTGTTCAGTGAGTCATCAAAGAGATGTATACAAATCTGGTGTTTTCTCCACTACTAATACTGTCTTAAATGTAATCGCCTCTCGCGGTTTTTAAGTCCCTGATCAATTCACCTATCCGTATCTTGCCACATATGAAATTTAGTGTTTCTTTGGTGAGGACTCTGTTTCAAAGTCAACTTAGTATTTAGCCAAACATATTCCCTTGTCTTGTTCTGTCGCTTTCCAAAAACCTGCCTTTTGCGTTAGTAAAGGGAACCCACAACTCTTGGTAGAGGAAAGGCTCCACTACCAACTTCTAATCTCTAAGGCTTTGTATAATCTTCTTAGGAAACAGTTCCACAGTGTCTGTAATCAGTTGTTTGCGTTGGGTGTGGAAAAACTTATTTAAAAAATTAAAGGTCTATTTACATGAACTCCCGGTTATCGGTTTTAATTCTGGCAACTACGACATGAACTTGATCAAACCCTTTCTTGTCCACTGTTTTATCTCCACAATATACAGTGGTAAATGGAGGCCCTTGTGTTATTTTATGTTCTTGTAGTTATGTGTATGCCTCTCTTTTTCCCTTGTCATGGCACTCCATCTAATTTATTGTGATATATGGGGTCCTTATGTTATCTTGCAGCTAACTGCTGTATAACTTATCCTAAATAAATATAAATTAATTTATAAATACTTTTTAATTATTAATAATTAATGTCTAAATAATTCCAAACGATAAGAAATAATTATCAAAGACTCGTATTATTCATTAATAATAACTACTAATAAATAATAATAATAATAAATCTTTAAATTATTTTCATTTGATAAAGAATACATTCATATCGATTATAAATGATTTTGAAACTCAGCAGAAATTATTAGCAATCAATCCGTAGATAAATCTCTTGATAATTCTGTAGTTTAAACATGCCTCGTGTAGTTTGTTTCTTCAAAGTCGGACGCCAATGTATTATGCGTCGATACAGTGTTACAATTGCTGACTATCAGATAATTTCCGATTTTGTTGTAGCAGATCGTCCAAATGTAGCCACTGTAGGTGATTTCTCGCTGCCTGGACATCTGTTTATGGTGTATTCTTAACAACTACGGTGTGGATTTCTGGTGTAGACTGAAAATTACTGTGAAATGGTACAGGTGAAGCTTGTCCTGGTGACTTGTTCATCATGTGTCATCTCCGCTGTTTCTGACTAACTAGATAGGTGAATATAATGTTCTACTACATTGAAATTGAATTTTTTACAGCTTTCTTATCAATTATAAGTTTTATTCTTCAATCACCCGGCTCTCTAGCGAAGTTGGTTAAACCTGACTTTCGCGGCCGCCGGGTGACGAACTCCTTGTGGTCCGGGTTCACTCCCGGGGGTAGGCAGAAAAGCCACATTTCTCCCAGATTAACGGTACCTATAATGGAATCAAGGCCGAAGGGTTGCGATATCCATAGTACCGAGCCAAAGGGTTTACAACTCATGGTTTCTGGATACGTAAAAAAAAAAAAAAATTCTTCAATCAAGAGTTAGTCCTTTCCAGCTATTTTATGGGTCACCGTTGCTGCCATGTTCTGCTTTTCGACTGGTGACATGGCAGTCAACTGTCAAAACTTTAGTAGGCTGTCGCAAAGTGTTACGTAACCCAGGATAGTCTCCGTCGTCTCTTCAACTATTCACACTGTTGATGAAATAACCCACCATTTATGTTGCTATTAAGTTGAAATTTTGCTGCAACTGTTGGAATCACTAGATGATCTCAAGAATTTCCCCTTTTCACAGGTTTTTGCCTCTTATTTGCTTGTCCCTCTATGTCCCGCTTACAACTCACAATGGGCCCAGCTTCTGGGTGACGAGTGTCAGTCCTTGGTACCTCCCGCTGCTGCATCGTTTAAACTTAAAAGTTGAAGCTGTCTTTCTTCGAGTTTACCGTTGTAGAGCTCCAGCTTGGAATATTGTCTTTTCAGTGCGTTGACTGATTGCTAGGGGTTTTTCAAATATAACGTTAGTTGCGTATCCTTTACAGGACGTTGCAGAACCAACCCCAGCAGCCCCTGGCTGTTGTGTGGTTTCTCTAGGCAAATTTACGTCCAGTAGTTTGCCACTGCTTTCTGGACGGTCAGCCCCCTGATACCCTTGTCGAAACCAACGCAAGGCGCATGGCCCGCAGCTGGGATCGAACCTGGCACCCCAGCATTACGAAGCATTCACATCGACTTAGCCACAGAGTTAAATATAAAACATAGATGAAATTCTGAATGCACATAGTTGGTAACGACTCAACGATATCCACTTATATTCTTGATTAACCTTCCATATGTAATCAGGTCCAGTCAATGCCTTCTATTGGCTAGCAGGTCTAACAAGAGATGAAAATATTTATCAAGTACGGGCTCACTGTCTACCAAAATCCATACTCGTTACCTTTCAGTCTTGATTCATTACACACGCAATGGTTGATCCAGCATCTCTGATCGTAGCTGTTAGACTTCTTGGCCTGTTAGAACTCGTCGGCTACCACTACTTATTAGACTGTCATCAAGTTGTCATCTCATGGAATATAATCTCCTTCACGTCTTTAGAAATAAAATATCACATTTACTCGTATATCAGATACGACCTTTCACCCCAGCTGCCAAACACACACTAACTGATTAGACCTTTGTCTAACCTTATAACCCTCGTTCTGGGTTTCACATGCTGGTTTGAGCCCTGCTTGTATATCTTGTGTTTCTACAAGTATTCACATTCTCATGTATTTCTCTCTTATCTCATGTTTGCTCCCATATTATTGTTTTGAGAATCCCTGTGGGGAAAATACCAACATTACAAGTCTGTGTCATAAACTGAAAACAAAAGGGTTGGGTAGGGGTGGCAGAAAATAATACATCTTAACAGAACCACTTGAGGAAGTCCTCTCACAAGGTATTTAATATCTTTTTAGATGCCCCTTCACAAAGTATCTGTTATGAGGCTCTTTCATGAGGCACCCACCATAACTTTCCCCTAATGTGACCTCTGATCTAAAAAATAGCACTATGTCATTGCTAAAGATAACCCCTATGTCACTTTGACCTCTGATCTAAAAATAGACATACATCATTTTGACCCCGAGGTGATATCAGGTATAAAAATAACCAACCCGGAAGAGACCTCAAGTGAGAATATATAGAGCTTAGGTGGAAAAAAAGAATATTCAGCCTCCTCAGATACTATGGATTATTAACATCTCTACTACTGGTATTCCAGAAGTAGAGGAAAGAAGAAGTAGAAGAAGTTATAAGGAAGACAAAATAAAAAGACTCAGGGATCTTGTTTGTTATACTCTTTATTAGGGTCAAAAACTCAATAAACAGAATTAGTCACACACAAAAATAGATTGGTGATAATTAAAGAAAATAAGCTGAAATAAAAAGAGTCACAAGAAAAGAATGTGAAGTTAAATAAAACATGACAGTGTATGATAAAAGGCACCAGAGTATTTTGTTATCAGACAGAAATCATGTAAAAATGTCAGATGTTTGTGTGAAATATAATGTTAAATAAAAGTGATCTACAAATCATAAAGATTAGAGTTAGCTGTGTTTCCTTTACAGTAGTCATAGCTTTAGTCTAAGTTTCAACTTCACTGCAGTTGGGTCACCCCATACTTGCTCCGTTCCTGTGCCAGGGAAATCAAATCAAATGTCCCTCGCTGTGCCATTTGAAAAACTGGTGAACAAACATTTAGTCCCAGAACAATCCAGAAATATGTGCTTGCAGTAAATGCATAAGGCAGTTGCTAGAGGTGCCAAAACCAGCAGTCACCACCAGAAATACAGTTTGTCGTTGATGGAAGTAGTACCTCGAAATAAATTGGCTATACACAAGTAAAATTATTAGGTATTTCGCCAGCCCCCACGAAAACCTGCTACCAGTCATAGTGAATACTACGACTCGACCAGAGCACAATTGAAAGGCATTCCACATGAAAAACCACAGCTCACTGCGCTGCACCAAGCACTTAAATCAGTACCTTAGGCAGCAAAACCATAGACTTCCCTCTATTTTTTGGAAACTGCATTAGCAGAGCACTGTCAAAAGCAAAAATAACTTTAAAGCTAAATATTCTGCCATGCCTAGTCCTCCATATTGGGCTAAAAGTCCTTTAAGTGACATTACAGAACCCAAACCACCAATTTTTTTTGGCTGCTTGTGATTTAACTAGGCAATTGTATTCTCAGTATTGTGTCTGAAAGGTCAGCTCTTAAAACAATTGTCAAAATCAACACAAAACTGCTGCCAAATAACCTGCAGCTGGAATTGAACCACATACCTCAAAATTATAAAGTACATTTGCAACGTCTATGCCGCACTCACATAAGCCATAAAAGTAGATTTTCTTTTCTGGCGGTACATAATGGTACACAGTACTAGCACTTTTTTTTTCTAGGCATCTTTTTTTTCAGCATTACTGCAATAGACACTTTTGTGATGAGTACCGGCACCTCTTTAAGACACTTAGTGGTGAGTACTGGCACCCTTTTTTTTTTCTAGAAAAAAATATGCAGGACTTGTATGCAATGAAAAAATAAGTAATGAATTACACTAAAAAATAATACTATCAAACAGAATAACTAACACATCATACCTGAGCTATAACACTAGCTATAACACTATCAAACAGAATCATTAATGCATAATACCTGAGCTATAACACTAGCTATAACACTATCAAACAGAATCATTAATGCATAATACCTGAGCTATAACACTATCTATAACACTATCAAACAGAATCATTAATGCATAATACCTGAGCTATAACACTAGCTATAACACTATCAAACATAATAATTAACACATCATACCTGAGCTATAACACTATCAAACAAAATAATTAACGCATCATACCTGAGCTATAACACTATCAAACATAATAATTAACACATCATACCTGAGCTATAACACTATCAAACAAAATAACTAACGCAGCATACCTGAGCCATAACACTAGCTATAACACTATCAAACAGAATAACTAACACAGCATACCTGAGCCATAACACTAGCTATAACACTATCAAACAGAATAACTAACACAGCATACCTGAACTATAAAACTAGCTATAACACTATCAAACAGAATAATTAATGCATCATACCTGAGCTATAACACTAGCTATAACACTATCAAACAGAATAATTAATGCATCATACCTGAGCTATAACTCTAGCTATAACACTATCAAACAGAATAATTAATGCATCATACCTGAGCTATAACTCTAGCAAACAGAATAATTAATGCATCATACCTGAGCTATAACTCTAGCTATAACACTATCAAACAGAATAATTAATGCATCATACCTGAGCTATAATACTAGCTATAACACTATTAAACAGAATAATTAATGCAGCATACCTGAACTATAACACTATCAAACAGAATAATTAATGCAGCATACCTGAGCTATAACACTATCAAACAGAATAATTAATGCAGCATACCTGAGCTATAATACTAGCTATAACACTATTAAACCGAATAATTAATCCATCACACCTGAACTATAACACTATCAATCAGAATAATTAATGCAGCATACCTGAACTATAACACTATCAAACAGAATAATTAACGCAGCATACCCAAGCTACAACACTAGCAAGGGTTGAACAGGGTATCAAGTCATGACATAGAAGTGTTTCTATATAGGAAACCTGGCTTAGAACCAGTATTCTTCTCAAAGTCTATGCCATCTGGCGTTGGTAGTCATGACTATCCACAGCTTCCTGTGTCGTGAACTTTCAATCTGTTCTGACACAGATGACTCTTCATACCATCTTGTCAAACTGTCCAGCATCCTTCTGGATCTTTTCCCCTCCAACTTTCCGTCACGATTTACTCCGGTTTTTTGCTTCTAATCACATGACCAAAGAATGTAGATGGTCTCTTTCTGATGTGGGCAATAAGTTTTATTTGTGTGTCAGTTTCTTTCAAGACATCTTAATTGCTCTTTTGATCTGTCTGGGGTATTCTCATCATTCATCTATAAAACCACTTCTCCACAACTTCTAAACTATGTTTTCACTAGATTTACTTTATCTCGTAAGATGCATACTACAATATTAATTACATAAATGAAGCAAATAAGTAAATCCTTTTTAACTGAAGTACAAATTCAACAGCAATCCAATGCAACTGATCAGAATCATGTATTTTTGTTTACAGAGATCAGGATGCAGGTGACAATACAGTGAAACATCCCAGGCAAAAAATTGTGCAATTTATTGTTTGTGTCTTCTTTGTTGAAATGTACAACAGGGAAACCTTGCTTTAATTCTTCACTAATCTACCAACTGTCCATGATTCACTTTCGCATATCAAGAACCAGTATTAGAAAACACAAATGATTTTCCACATTTACTCATGACCAGGGCAGGATTTAGACATAAGTAAAAAGTATCCCCATATTTTTACAGAACAATCTGCACTAAGTGGGTAATGTGGTCAGCATTACGTCGGCCATCTTTACTTCCCCAGGCCAGCCATCCTGGTACCCATTTTAGGCTGGGTCGACCTGCGACGCTCCGTACCATGACAAAAACCAACGCAGCCAGCAGTGGGTTTTGATCGCGGTACGTTGGAATTACGAGTCGGACTCGCAACGCCTATGCCGTGGACGCCGCTAGATTTACACATAAGATAACCAATCAACAGCTTTGGGCCTAACAATCCACAGGTGCCTCAAAAATTTCCTATTTTTGTTCTATCAAAAAAAAAAAAAACTCTTTAAATTTATAAAACTATTATTATTATAATTTTGGCTATATTATGTCAGGGTGTTATTTATTCAAACCTGTAACCTATTTAAAATAATAATCAACTTGATATGTATCAACTTCCACCTTTTATTAATTATGTATTTCAAAGTTTAGAAGTTACAGAAAGCGCTAACAGAATTATGCCTTTAAAAAAAAAGTGAAAATACTGCAGAACATCGCTTACCACTAGAAAAAAATCTTGGGCTCTGGGCTCCAGGGAATATATTCTATTTAATGCTTCACCCTTTTCATGTTTATTGACTACTCCCTTCATACGCCTGTTTATATTTCGGGGGTAACAATTATAAATTTCACATGTTGAGAAATAAATTGTTTAAACAAATTTATTAGTGACCTGTGTAAATATTTTTTTTACTGTAAAGGACATGTCCATAGATGCTCATATCCTCCCCTCTGTATGAATCCCAACATCTGATGGCTAATAGTACCAGTTCTATGTTGATTAACAAGTCTTCTGGTGTGCGTCTCATTTTTTTTTTTTTTTTAATACGGATCTTAATTCCCAAGTCTGCCATTCTGGCGAGTGATGTGAACCTTATATCTCCCTCGACACCCACAGCGGTAAAAGAGGAAGTGAAGAAGAAGAAGAAGATGTGGATTCACTGCCACCAAAGTCGTCTATCCTTCCCATTTCTCTGAGGGCATTAATAATATCAGCATGATCCATAGGCTGACCGTCGGTAGTGATAGCGGATCCAGCCAACCTGTCGGCTCTTTCATTTCCATCGACGCCTGCGTGTCCCGGAACAAAAATAAAGGTGACTCCACGCACAGTGGACTTCTGTAATGATTCAAGCCATTGTCTTCGCACCGAACATGCCTGAACCCTACGGATCATACTCATTGAATCACTGAGTATACACACGCGGGTGTATTTTTGTGTTTCAAGCCAGGCAAGCGCTTGCGTCACTGTCATCACCTCCATCGTCATGCTGCTGGTTGTCATGGAGAAGGTGCCGTTGGCTTCTTTGACTGTTTAGTGTTCATGGGGTTCAGAGAGTTCACAATATTGCTTAACTAGGTTGTCTGCTGTGAAATGTTCGGGGACCAAGACTTTAAAAATAAGAATGCAACTTATCTAAATGCTTTCAGTATCCTAAGACATTATTTTTTACAGTGGAACATCTAGGAGGAAGGTGAGAGGAAGGCAGAAAAAGAAACAGATAAATGGTGTAGCAGAAAACTGTAAAAAAAAATACAAACGAATCCATCACTAAGGCCACCCAAGAAACGCAAGACAAATGCATAAAACTAGGTCACTGTGCTAAATCCTGGTATCAGTGAGATGACAAAAGAAGAAGGAAGAAGGCATTATTGTGTTATTATTTGACAGGAAAGCAGCTGAAAATGTAGACTTACACTTATTTGACTTCTTCTTCTTTTGTCAATATCTGCTTAAGCCGTTAGGCATCGCAGTTCATCAGATGATCGGCAGCTAAGTCAAGGTGCGCTCAGTCGCTTGATATGCAGTGATGTTATGCAGTCTCAAGGTGTTAGTGACTCCTTTAACCCATCTTCTTCTCAGGCTTTCCCTGCCTCTTGATGTTTTGATTTTCAGGTTATATGCTCTTGCTGCTGACACGTTGGTTTCATTCTCATTAGATGGCGAAATCATTTTATTCTTTGTTTCCCAATAAATTTGATTATAGGTGTTGTTCTAACAGTTTTTGAGATCACATCATTTCTCATTTGATCTCTTCAGGTTTTATATACAGTCATTCTTAAACATCTCATGTAACTTTGACACATCATGATTTTTTAAAAATATATCTGGCAGTTAATGAGTTACTGGGAGCTGCGTTAGCGTAGTGGATAAGAGGCTCGCTTTCAAATCCAGCTGCGACTCGCTGCAGGCCACAGTCGGGTAAATGGAGGAACGTCGCTGTAGCTACAGAGTTACGTGCGAATGGCGACACAGGCGGACAATTCTTATCAGCTGTCCGTACTGGTGGCAGAGCACTTATGGTTTATAACCGTTTGCAATGACGCTGGTTCACATCTCCCAACTTTACCTTTACTTTACCTGTAGTTAATGAATTACATTGTGAGCAGCAGCATTATTAGGTAATTATTCACAGATGCAGTCAACGCGGCTTTGTGAAAAAATATGTTACAATGGCACAGTTTCAGATCAACAGTATGTGTTCAATAAGGCTGTATTCTGTCTCCAAAATTTGTAACACTAAATTAGATCACAACATATATAAAAAGATTACAAATAACATATTTATACCAATACTGTGCTACCATTGCTAGACCTGGACTTTGTCAAAGGTTAACCTATATAAAATTACCACCTGCGAAATGAGATGCATGAGAAACACCGCCCACTTAACCATCCAACACAGAGCTAGAAATGATATAATTAGACAGACTGTGGGAACAACAGAGCTAGAAATGATGTAATCAGACAGACTGTGGGAATAACAGAGCTAGAAATGATATAATCAGACACAGACTGTGGGAATAACAGAGTTAGAAATGATGTAATCAGACAGACTGTGGAAATAACAGAGCTAGAAATGATGTAATCAGACAGACTGTGGGAATAACAGAGCTAGAAATAATATAATCAGACAGACTGGGGGAATAAAACCATTCAGTAAAGTTACTGAGACACAGAAGATAAAATGGTTTGGTCATGTAGTAAGAATGCAGCCAGAACAACAATCAACGCAGGTGCTGCCTATCAAGCAATGGATCACAAACTGTTCCTCCCCACAGCACAAAATGGCAGAAGTGGAAATAGATAGTGATGATGACAAATACAAGAATGAGAGGCTAAAGTATGAGGGCTCAGTCACCCTAAAGCCTTCCCCCCCCCCCCTTTTTTTCCCGACCACCACCAGTTAGCCTCCCTTCCAAAGAAAAGTTTCCTAAGTACCCCTAACACACCCCCCCCCCCCCCCCCATATCTAGATGTTCTCTTTTTTAAACTTGTCGCCCTATGAAAACTAAATCTAATTGCTGTTGTATCTGCATTTCTGCAATGACTTGTTCTCGGAAAACATAGTTAAATTTCATTGGTTCTTTGTGTGCTTGCACAGTGTTTATGAGGCCCGGATATAAATATAGTAACTAAAAATAGCAGTAAGAGCCTAATGGCTTGTTTTAAAGCTATGCTAACTTCAAATGTTCCCATAAGCCTCAGTGATTGAGATTATGGGGTTATGAAATGAGACACTCTATACATATTTGTTGTATTATTTTTCTGTAAGGACTTTTTTCGGGGAATTCCCACAGATCAACAGGGTAAACAATTGTATAATCATAAAAATAATAGTAAGTAATAAATCAATCAATCATTATTATTATTGCACACTTAATAAGGCTTAAGCTTCTTTAGCCCCAACCCATCCCTCTTCAGTCCCAATGTTTTCAATGTGTCCTCACCCCCAGTAGAAGAGTCTATGAGAATAAAAAATATCTAGATCTACTGGAGATTAATTTTTGTGAAAACATGATTTGTGATGGTTGTCTTATGGTAGCGTATTTACAAACAATACTTTTAAATAGCACAGGCAAGGACAGATAAATAAAACAATCATTTACCTTTGACTATTCTGAAAATGTAGACATAATCCTTTTGCAGATTGATAATTCTGACTATGCTAAGCAGCATTAGTTTTATACAACATTATTTTTATATCTTTCCAATCTCTTTCTTTCCCTGAGTGACTTTCTCATTTCTTCTGTTTAGGGTTCAAGGTTCATTTTGTTCTTTTAGCTGATAAAGACTTAGAATGAAGTGATAAAATATATCTGTTAGTGACTTGCCTTTCCTAGTCATAATTTGTTCTGAGTTTATAGGAGTTCAACTTTTTAATAACATCTGACCCAGTGATGTAGAAATGCATGAGATGTTGGAAAACAAAAATGGAAATAAAAAAGGAACATAATTGTGAAAATAATGAACATAAGAAGTAGGAAGACTGAAAATAACATAAAACTCAATTAATCAAATCAAATTTTAGTAATAAGAGTAACATTTAAAAAAAAAAAAACTATCAACAACAACAACAAAAAGCAATGATATTTTTTAGTTATCCTGTTTTAATTAAGTTAACATTTTTATGTACTGCATCCTTCCTATGTGGGTTCTGGGGACCATATTTTACAGGAAAAGGGTGGGGTGGGGGGGGGGGGGTGTAGAATAGACCCACTGCCAACCTTACAAGCATTTAGTAAAAGGCCACCAAAAATGAGTTAGCTGAAACAGGATATGCTTGGCCAAAAGGTGCCAACACCACTGCCTAGCTGTAAACCACAACATGATGTGCCAACTTTTGTTTGAAGGGAGAATGCAAAATAACACATACTGGGTATCCAGTTGTACTGTTCACTTTTGAAAAGGCTGAAATAATCAATATTGGTTAGATGATATAGTTACAATTGTAACAAAGGCAAATTTCAACCACGCAGAAGATGGGCAGCAGAAATATCAGAAACACTAAAAAGTGCTTTATACAAAGCAAGCAGAAGAGCCCATTCCAAAGATCTCTTTATGTCCTGACACTCTAGGAACTGAGGAAAGAAGTAAGAAGATTGCTAGTAGTCTATAATATGTTTGACTATCTGTAAAACTTTTACAATCTGTTTGACTATCTGTAAAACTTTTACAATCTGTTTGACTATCTGTAAAACTTTTACAATCTGTTTGACTATCTGTAAAACTGTTACAATCTGTTTGACTATCTGTAAAACTTTTACAATCTGTTTGACTATCTGTAAAACTTTTACAATCTGTTTGACTATCTGTAAAACTTTTACAATCTGTTTGACTATCTGTAAAACTGTTACAATCTGTTTGACTATCTGTAAAACTTTTACAATCTGTTTGACTATCTGTAAAACTTTTACAATCTGTTTGACTATCTGTAAAACTTTTACAATCTGTTTGACTATCTGTAAAACTTTTACAATCTGTTTGACTATCTGTAAAACTTTTACAATCTGTTTGACTATCTGTAAAACTTTTACAATCTGTTTGACTATCTGTAAAACTGTTACAATCTGTTTGACTATCTGTAAAACTTTTACAATCTGTTTGACTATCTGTAAAACTAACCCAAAAGATGAAGATGTAACGATTTCACAAACTATCATTAACCCTTTCACTGTGCAAAAGTCTTTTAAAATGATCTTTTTCAAAATTTAATTAAATGAAAATGCATTGTTATACTTGTCTGAAACTCTGTCCTGAGACTCTGGAGGTCAAAAGAAGAAGAAGTAGAAAAAATTTTTGTGTCATAGGCAGTTTTTATAAACATCCAGGGAGTTGAATCACTTGACCACTGACCAAACTGTGTAAACTGTCTAGAGCCACATTAGGGCTATTGAATTGCTAAATCCCGAGAAGGCTAACCTGAACAACAAATGCCTGCAGAAGTTGGATGTGTCAGCCGAAAGGCGAAACTATTGCAATTATTGCCTGGCATATTTCACTGTATCTTGTCAGGTGCATACTACAGTAACTGTTACTGTAGTATGCACCTGATGAGATACACCAAAATATCTTCTTCTTTTCTTCCACCTCGTACGTCATGGAAATGTCGGGGGGGGGGGGGGGGGGGGGGGGGGGATAAAAAAATGTTCGTTGATGAGCTCTGTCAAGAGCACTATTTAATTAAGACTGATGTTCATTTCTGTAAGGCTGTTCTTAAAGCCATCACTCCATATTTTCCGAGGTCCTCCGCTCACCCTATACCCGTTGTAACGTTTTAGTGTGGCTCGCTGTGATAGATAGTATCAGGGCATTCTTGTTAGGTGTCCATACCACTTCATTTGTTGTTCTTTGATGACCTGTAAGACTGGCTTTATTCCTAGCATTCGTCCGATTTCATGATTTCGTATTCTGTCTCTTCTTGAAACTCCTGCAGCTCTTCTAAGGCATTTCATCTCTTTTAAGCAAAATATGCCAGGCAATAAATAGTGCAAGCTACTGTTTCTGTCTTCTTTGTTCACATTTACAATGGGGAAACATTATTGCAATTATATTGTAAACGGTAAGAACACTTTCACATCTTCAGATGAAAAAAGTGCACATTATTTTTTTTTATTGACTTTTTTATGCAAAACAATTTTTTTTTTAAAGTAACAGAATTAATCACTAAATACAAACAGAGTACATAATTAACTTCTCTTCTTGCCTTTGACCATGAACAATGAGTTTTGTTAACTTAGCTCTGGGGAGCAGAAAGATCGTCATAAGAGATTATTATGATGTAACATCACAGAATATAAAAAAAATATGTGACTTATTTCTTCCAAACTTATAAAATCTCCAATATTCTTTTGTGTATATTTAGTCATATCCCCCATTTCTACATACTGAGCAGTTACAGCCCTAGTGGTTAGATAGGCATAGTGGCCACTGCCTAAAGACTTCATGTCATCAAAAACCCATTAATGTCAGAAAAATGACTTTCTTGGGGTCAAAAATTGTTAACAAATTACAAATCTTGTTAACTAAATAACAAAATTCAAATGAAGACATATTGTAGGAACGTGAACACTGTGGAACCACAGTTTAACATAATAACAATTGTAATATCTAAAATGGAATGACAGTCACATCTCAACACAGTTGGTCATTTTGATATTCGAGGTTCAATGACTGAAAAGTCTGGTCACTTGTAACAACAGAGAGATAGTTCCAGCATGCTTTTGGGCAAGCTTGTTGGTTGCGCTGCTATCTGTCTCTTTCTTGTCATCAAGTGGCAGCATTCTTCTGTTGATAAATAAGACACAGCAGATCAGACATAAGTTAAGTTAATTTTAAAGAAAAGGTAATTCGGTAAACTTTACAGCATAGGTAATTCTTTAAACTTTACAGTAAAGGTAATTCAATTAACTTAACAGCAACATGAATTTCAGTTAACTTTACACCCGTGTGGGTTCCGGGGCCCCATTGTGGGGAAAACAAGAATAGACCCACTGCCTCCCCAAAAGCATGTCGTAAGAGTCGACTAATTGGGAAGCTTCCTTTGAAGTCGGAGTGCATCTGCCGGAGAGGCAAGGAACCAACAGTCTGTATTCAAGAGAATGAGATCTGTAAAACTGATGCACACGCAACACTCAGGTTCTGGAGCAGGACTGCAGTTCAGTAGTGGACGAGCAACCAGAACCTTCCGCCAGAGTTTACAGCTGGTGAACGTGAAGAAGAAGAAGAAGTTAACTTTAGAGCAAAGGTAATTCAGTTAACTTCACAATGAAGGTAATTCAGTTAACTTTACAGTAAAGGTAATTCAGTTAACTTTACAGCAAAGGTAATTCACTTAACTTTAAATCAAAGGTAGTGCAGTTAACATTACAGCAAAAGTAATAAAATTAACTACACAGCAAAAGCACACAAATATTTTCTACATAGGCATTAGATACTACTTATTGTGCAGCACTGTGGTTCAGAGGTTAGTGAAAAGAGTACCATGATAACAAAGTCAGCTGGTACAAAAGTTTAGTTGCGTATCCTTTACAGGACGTGGCAGAACCAACCCCAACAGCCCCTGACCCTGTCAGAGCATTTGTTTCGTTATTCGGAGCTGTTCCTAGTTTTGCCGCGATTTGTTCCTCGGCAGGAAGCATTTTGCATAGGACTGAGGCCCTGTTAGGGTATTTGTTTGGCTGCCATAATATGGGGTAGAAGCTCGGAGGAGAGCCTTTTAATGTGTTACACTTGTGAACTTTCAAAATTGCATTACCACCTCTCAGGCCTCTGTTGCTAAAGCCCCTGGGACTAAAAGAGTTAAGAATAATGTTAAATATACTCCTAGGCTTACTCACTTTTTCTCCACTTACCTCTTTCTGTGCATCCTCTAAACATTTCATTGCCTCATATCTGTCTTTAGAATTTCTTAAAGGCTGCACCATAACTTCGTCAATTTGTGGAAACACCTATATTCATCAAACGTGTTAGTAGTTAAACATTTATTTCACCAGTGTAAATACATACACAAATTTACATACAAAACCAACAGACAACATTTTGCTAATGCTATGGAAAAATTTTTAACTTAGAAAAACGACCCCCCAGTAAATTATTTACAGTACTAAATTCTCTTGGCTCAGAACTGGCTTACAAACAGCATCCTGTCCTCGAATCTGAAGTAGTTTGGCCATTTTAAATGTCACGATGACCTGGAGAAAGCAGTGATCAAGGGTACATTACTTGGCTCTCTTTGCTGTATTGGATGTTAATTTCTTCATCCATTTTCCCATCTTCGGTGAATGTTGTTCATAGAATTTTAATCTCAGATGTTTTTTTTAAAAATGCCTTTGCTTTCAGCTACTATATTAAGGTTTTGCTTCTTTTTTCCTGAAAAACTTTCACAACATTAAATGCCACAAACGGTTAGAAAGAATAAAATGAAAAAAATAAGGGGAGGAAGCGGCCAGCACAAAGATGGACACATTCTTCTCCTTCTGTTTTTGTCCTTAAAAGGACAGCCTGTTTGGTCTGTTTTTGGTTTAGAGCAGGGGTTCTCAACCTTGATATTGCTGCGACCCTTTAATACAGCTCCTCATGTTGTGGTGACCCTTTAATACAGTTCCTCATGTTGTGGTGACCCTTTAATACAGTTCCTCATGTTGTGGTGACCCTTTAATACAGTTCCTCATGTTGTGGTGACCCTTTAATACAGTTCCTCATGTTGTGGTGACCCTTTAATACAGTTCCTCATGTTGTGGTGATCCATTAATACAGTTCCTCATGTTGTGGCCACCCTTTAATACAGTTCCTCATGTTGTGGTGACCCTTTAATACAGTTCCTTATGTTGTGGCGACCCTTTAATACAGTTCCTCGTGTTGTGGTGATCCATTAATACAGTTCCTCATGTTGTGGCGACCCTTTAATACAGTTCCTCGTGTTGTGGTGATCCATTAATACAGTTCCTCATGTTGTGGCCACCCTTTAATACAGTTCCTCATGTTGTGGTGACCCTTTAAGACAGTTCCTCGTGTTGTGGCGACCCTTTAATACAGTTCCTCGTGTTGTGGTGACCCTTTAATACAGTTCCTCATGTTGTGGTCACCCTTTAATACAGTTCCTCATGTTGTGGTGACCCTTTAATACAGTTCCTCATGTTGTGGTGACCCTTTAATACAGTTCCTCGTGTTGTGGTGACCCTTTAATACAGTTCCTCATGTTGTGGTGACCCTTTAATACAGTTCCTCATGTTGTGGTGACCCTTTAATACAGTTCCTCATGTTGTGGTGACCCCCAACATAAAATTATTTTCATTGCTGCTTCAGAACTTCAGTGAATTTGTGTTTTCTGACGGTCTTAGGTGACCTTTGTGAAAGGGTTGTTTGACCCTCAAAAAGGTCATGACCCACAGGTTGAAATCTGCTGTATTAGAGCCAGGCTATGATATCTGCACCTTTTGGACCAGTATTTCTGATTCCAGCAAACCTTAACTTTTGATATCTCATTCTCCCTGTGTGGGTTCTCTCATCAATGTCTGCCTTTAGATTTTTCTTGGGTGTCCACATCACCCAAATCCCCCCTATTTTTCCTTTTTCACTGCCTGTTTGATGATTCTCTGTCTGTTTCTTCTCAGAATGTGTTCAAATTAGAACATTTTTTAATTTTCCCTAACAGTTTATACTAATGATTGCCCAGACAATTCTATTTTTTCTTCACTCCTCTTGAATACATTTCATTTTATGTTCTCTAATGACATGCTTGTAATTAAATAACACTGGATACAATTGTGTCCCCCCCCCCCTACCCCTTCCCCACCCAAACTGGCCCCTGAACCACACAGGAAAGAAGTACCAATGATAACGATGACTCCTGAAGCATGGAAATTCACAGCACAATGGACCAAGAAACCTACTGGTGAGTCTTGAAGGGAATGTTGTTCTGCAAAGTACATCCTTATCATCAGATGTTGAATCAAGAATCTACATCACAGCACTTGGGCCACTCACATAAGCGCTCCATCCCAATCTTCAGCAGCAAATAAAGAGTTCCAATTCCAATGGTACCAGTAACTGTCTGATTGTATATTCGTCTGACCCTTTCCCTGAGTGTTCAGCATCCGCCAGATCCCCTGTTAACTCCCCACAGAGCCATTCTCCTCAGACCGTAATGATCTATCGATGCATCGGCACTGTTCACTCATTCCCAAAGGGCCCTTACAATGTCTAGCTTGTCATACATCAATTCACCACCAAGTGATGCAGAACCGGCCAGTCTATCTGCCTGTTCATCTCCCAACACATTGGTGTAATCTGGAGAAAATATCCAAAGGAAGCTAACTACCTGGGACCTCTGAAGTAATGCTTGCCACTCTGCATAGAGAATGCCTGTCTCCACCTTTCTGAACACGCTCTATGAGTCCTCATCAAGTGTCTTGCCACCTGACATGGGTAATCAAGCCTTGCCACAAACTGCGACCTTTAATGACATGTATCAGCTCATGTGTTGACACCCTTCTATGCCATGACAAAAGGCAGCCAAAAATCATCTCAAGTTGTTTCTTCTGTCTCTTGTTCCACAGATCTTTCATGTACTAGTTTTCTTTTTCTCATAACATGACCAAAAAATAGTGATGTTTGTGATAAGGTGTCTTTGAGCCATCACCCTTTTTTAAAAACGTCTGTGTTGCTGTTTTTGGCTGTCCAAGGAATTCTAAGGATTCTCATGTAAAACCACTGAGGCCTCAAGATATTGTTCACCTTGTTTATTAATTGTCTAGGATTCAAAACCGTATGTTACAACTGGTTTTATATTATACAGCATGCAAAAAACAAACTTTAAAAAAACAAAAAACCTCAGTGACATGGTTTTATTGCATAAAATGTTCATTTCATGAGATGCAGTTGTAGGTAAAGTACCTAAGTGTTGGTCTCTGTGGCTTAGGTGTTGCGAACACGCTTCCTAATGCAGGGGTACCTGGTTCAATCCCAGCTGCAGACTATTTGGCAGCAAAATGTCCTACATTGGTTTCGACAGTGGTGCAGAGAGCTGATGGTTCAGTAAGGAATGCAAACTACTGAACATAAAATTTGCCAAGAAAACCGCAACAGCCAACAAATATTAAGGTTGTTCTGCAACATCTTGTAAAGGATATGCAACTGAGGATATGCAACTGAGGATATGCAACTGAGGATATGCAACTAAGGATATGCAATTGAGGATATGCAACTGAGGATATGCAACTGAGGATATGCAACTGACTTTTTAACCTACTGCATGGTAATATGAGGAGAAGAAATATTGACATCTTGAAAGATCTGAACATGAAGGAAGATTGGCTAATAAACAGCATCATGTCTCAAAAGCTGAAATATTTTGGTCATATCAAGCGCCACAACGGTTTGGGAAAAATTATAGCAGAAGGCATGGTACCAGGAAGGAGGGGCAGGGGCCGACTGACACGAAGATGGGCACAGGATATAAGTGACTCCTTGAGTTTGAAAGTTCATGAGGTGGGAGAACTGGCGAGAGACCGAGTTTCTTTCAGGCAGACTGTGAGGAGAGCGACGTTCTGCAAAGGACCTGCTACATGATGAAGATGATGACATGATAATAGCAGTTTTCATAACGACAAAGACATAAATAATGAAGCAATGAAATCCTGTAAAAAAAAAAAAAAAAAAAATCAACATCAAGCAAGCAGACTCACCCTAGCAACAGTTTCAAACATGGGGATGAGCACAAACTTGATGAACCCAATCTGAGCTGTGGGCTTGGTCACCTTGTCCCGGTCCATGAACGGAGCCACCGGCAGACCTTCTACCTTCTCTCTGTCACTCTGTGAACATTTTAACAGTCATGCAGTAGAAACTCCAAGAGGAACAAGCACAACATGAGTTTCCTGATCAGCAGAAGTTGTTCCCCCTTCTTTGAATGTTTTGGTATTTCGACCTTCTTTACTCTCTCTGGGGTTCGGCCAACCCAGGTCATGAATCCTGGATTCATTTCCTGTTATGCAGCTGAATCTTGCCAGTAATAGAGAACTCATGAGTTAGATTGATTGTCGCTAAGATTGCTTACTCAGTTCTCAAGGCCGTACATTTCAGCAAATACAGTTATTTTAACAAATCCTTCATCATCATCATCTTGTACCATTTTTTTTAAATTTTAAAAATACTCCTTGCATAATGTATATTGGAACATATGACCACTGGGACCGCAGGCAAGAATATTAGCCACTGTACCAACAAAAGTACCAGGAGAAGATTCATCATCATGTACCCTGCCAACTGGTGTAGGTGCTCATGCGTCTCCACAGATCATGATCCCTGGTTGCCTGGAACAGCTCTCTTGATGATATTCCTCCATGCCATCGTTTCAGCCCATCCAGCATCATCTCTCTTGGTCTGCCTCTACCCCCTTTTCCACTGATCTTTCCAGTTGTCACGATGTTCTCCAATGTCTCTCTTCTCATTATGTGGCCAAAGAACAGTGTTTGTCTCTTTCTTATTGTTGTATATAGAGATCTGCTTTCATTGGCTTCTTTCAAGCAATCGTTGTTAGTTACTCTGGCCGTCTAAGGTATTCGTAACATTCGTCTCACACAGATTCATCATCATCCCCATGTCCATACAAACTGGCATAGGCGCTCATGCGTCTCCACAGATAACGATCTCTGGTTGCCTGGAACAGCTCTCTTGATGATATCCCTCCATGCCATTGTTTCAGTCAATCCAGCATCATCTCTATTGGTCTGCCTCTATCCCCTTTTCCACTGATCTTTGCAGTTGTCACCATGTTCTCCAATGTAGGAGAAAAGTATAATTTAAATATATTTGTCATCTTTCATGCCAAAAAAGGTACTAACAGAAGAACATTATGTGAAAATACCTCTCCGTGGCGTAGCGGTTACATGCTCGCGTGTGGATCGGAAGGTCGTGGGTTCGCTCCCTGGCGGAGCCGGACTCTTTTAAAAAATGACCTTGACTCCCAGATTGACCCAGCCTTGAGTAGGTACCAGGTGCAGTCCCGGGAGGTAAAGGCAGCCAGCGTGATGCTGACCACATCAGCCATCTTGTGCCGATTAGTCTATAAAAATATAGGTCTAGCCCTTTATGCCCTATGCGCCTAAAGGCGTGGAAAAGGGTCCTTTACTTACTTAACTTACCTCTCATACGTCATGCCACTAAAAGTACCCACAGAAGAATAAAATAAAAAAATATATGTCATATTTCATGCCCCTAAAAGTACCAACAGATGTACATTATTTCAAAACATTGCTCATACTTTTTAGCATAAACAAAAAGAAACGATGATGAAGACAACTGAAGAAGGAATGGACACACACACACTGAAGCACATGAAAAGATATCAAAGCAAATGAAAGTAGAGCTACTCAGCTTGATATTATCACAATCTCAAGCGATAAGTGAATGTTGCAGCTAGAAAGCCTTCAACAGCACACAACATAAATAGACATTTACATTTACAAACAGGAATACATAAAATCCCTTACAAAAGCGGAAGATGAAGGAAAGGTCACTAACCTGATTAAAGTACTCCTCTAAAAGACAGTCGACCCAGGGCTCGGAAACTTCTGTAGGGCGGACTTCATTGGAGATATCACAACATTTGATAAGGACCATCTTCAGCTGTTAATGGAGTAAATCCCTGTACATTCATGACACTATCAATGATAATAATAATTCTGAAATTTTCACAGCCATGTATGAACTTATCTTTCCTGTGCCTGTTAGATAACCTTGTATACAGATTTTTGTCTTCTTTTTCTTCAAGTGCCTGTCCTGCAACAGCCATCAGCATTTCTCATTTTCCAATCCCCTAGTCCTTTGACACTGTAATAAAGTTGTTGGTTATATATCTATTCCTTACCTGGCTGATGAAACTTTCCATATACTTTTTCCTCTGTCATTGTTTAAACCAGTGTTTCCCAAACTTGTCTTAGTCGCAGCTCCTTTTTTCAATTAACATTTTTCCACGGCGCCTTAACCTAAGTAAATGTATGACTATTCGTATGTAAGAGATAAAAAAAAAAAAAACTTGTGTATCTTCGAATATTTTGCAGTGCCACTGTGAAGAGCTCGTGGCTCCCTGGGGGAATCACTGGTTTAAACGATCCACTGATTTCTTCAGCTACCAGCATTTGAGCATTTTCTTTCCTCTCTGTCCAGTTAAGTTGAGTTGAGTCAAGAATTGACATCAGACCACTCTGGATATTTCCATGGGTGCTCTGTCGTAATCTTCAGCAGCCAGTGCAGAGTTCCAATACCGATGGTACCGGTCACAATCTTGTTATATGTCCGTCTCGCCCTTCCTCTGTGTGTAGTGAGATGGCTAGACCCTCTGGTTACAACCGGGTGTCTCATTCTCTCCAGGCCATAATAATCTTGTTTCTCTACTGATTCCGTTGCTTGTTTCCACAGGGCCTTGACCACATCTGCCCTGTCCTGTATCAATTCACCACCCAGTGGTGCAGATCCAGTCAATCTGCCTGTTCATTACCCACCACGCCCGCATGGTCTGGAGACAAGATCCAAAGTATGCTCTCTATCCGTGACCTTCCCAGTAAAGCTTGCCACTTTGCTCGAAGCAGCCCTTTCTTCACCTTTCTCAGCCCACTCATCATCTGCCCATCATATTCTCAATAATTCTTCTCAAAACATATTCTCCAGTCTCCAGTTTTCTGACAATGCCAGTATTCACATCTCTATAGAAGAACTATTGAGGAGAATTGGTTCATAAACAGCATCTCCTGTCCTGAAAGCTGAGGTACTTTTACCATGTTAGACATCATGGAGAGCTGATGAGAGAGATGATGCAGGGTGCAGCTAGTTAGTTAGTTGACTTTTCATCATTGCACTCGGGACATGTCCATAGGTGCTCAGATCCTCCCTTCAGTATGAACCTTAACGTCCGATGGCTAATAATACCAGTTCTATGTTGATTAACAAGTCTTCTGGTGTGTCTGGTGTGCGTCTCGTTTTTTGGTATGCCGATCTTAATTCCAAAGTCTGCCATTCTGGCGAGTGATGTGGATTCACTGCCCCCAAAGTCCTCTATCTTTCCCATTTCTCTGAGGGTGCAATCTCATGGCATGCAGGTGTGTCGTCGGCACACAAACTGACATATGCTGTTGAAGATATCAGATTGTGGCAATCCACTTGAAGATGATGATGCAAATGGATCATCACTTACTCACACTAACCAAACAAACTCATTCTATTATTATTATTATTATATTTAAATAATGACTTTTACTTTCTTGTTGGATGACACAAAAACTAAGATTTCAGCAACATTGTCTTCAACACTGTTTTTCTAGGCACAGGGAACTACTAACAGTAATAGGTCAATGATGTTTTACGTTGTTTTACGTATAATTTGTCTTTTCTTATGATGTTTGCTAACTGTGAGGATTCTGTGTTTTCTGTGCTCTGTTTATGCATAAGACACTGTTTTCAAAGACAAGTCCAATAGTGGCTGAAACACTCAATCAACATCCAGCAAACAGATTCAGTGAGGAACTATATTATCTGAAAAACATCTCATCGTAACACACACAAACATGGAACACTAATCAATGAAAAAAATGTAGGTGAAGGAAAAACAGCAATGTGCATTCTGTGTGGGTTTCACTGGCAGGAATGAAACAGTTAAAGAATCACGCTTTGTTGAAGTTGGAAGACTAAATGACTGTTAAGAAAGGTTAAAAAAACAAAAACAAGTAGGCATACCGTGTCCAGGTGATCTTTGTTTTTGTCGTCGAAGCCGGCAGCGATCTTTTCTTTGAAACTTTCCATGATTTCCCCATGCCTGGCCATGTCGGTGGCCAGTATCAGCATGGTCATACCCTGTTGTCATGGAAGAGATCATCTGAACAAGACTGGAGTGGATGACATAGTGAATAAAAATAATAGATGATGTACAAGATTTTGGTATCCTCACAGCACCCCCTTGTGGGATGCAATTTTTGGGTTATTTGAAGCCCCACCATGGCTTTTGCTGGGGGCCTCAAATATAGCCAGGCCTCAAATATAGCCAGGCCATAAATATGGCCAGAAATGCTGAACAAGCATTTCTGGGACCTCTCCTCAGATGATCCTAATCCGCATGGTGGCACTTTGTGTCACCGGGTGTTTATTGCTTTGTGTGAGGTCCTGGTGGGGTAGAACTTACATACATACGTGCAAAAGATACTGGAGCAAATGATGGAACTGAAAATGGAAGAGATGGCATTTTGAATGTAGGAGTCAATGGTGTAAAAGAAATTGGAGCAGATGATGTGAACAAACGTGGAGGAGATGATGTAATAATCACAGGTATAGATTGTGTAAAAAATACTGGAACAGAAGTTGTAAATGAAAACAGATCCAATGATATAGTCAATATAGGAATAGATGATGTAAAAGAAATTGGAGCAGATGATGTGAGAGAAAGTCAGCAGATGATCTTGGGAAATTAGGAATAGATGGTGTAAAAATACTGGAACCAAGGCTGCAAATGTAAATGGAGAGGACATAGAGAATATAGGAATAGGTGGTGTATAAGATATTAGAAAAGGTTATGTGAATGAAAATGGAGGTGACAATGTAGTAAATATAGCAACAGAAGATGCAGAAGATAGTGGATCAGACAATGTGACACAATAGAATGGATTATATAAGAGAAAATATAATAGATTGTGTTTCTGTTTTATTCTTCTTGCTGTTATTGTCATCCACCTCATTTCTCCTTCTTCCCATTCTCTGTTGTTATTGCAATGTCTACTCAAGTCATTTTTTCAGGGTGTCCCATAAGTTTCTATGCATAGGAAAAAAAACAACCACATTTTATAAATGAAAATCATATTTATTTCTTTAATATGCGCTACATGTCCACCATAGTTTTGAAAACACGTTTTGATGTGTGTCCTCCGCAGATGAAGAACATTAACACAGCCTGTATTGGTGTAGGTAGTGAATTTATTTTCCTTATTTATGAAACCTTACGGAACACCCACTGTCATCATTGGCAGCTTTCTGTCTTTCCAGATGACAGTGTTATATCGCGCTACGAGGAGGCACGGGACTCACAGCTTATAGCGATGGCGAATATAACTAGCAAGACCCGCCTTCGGCAATGATAGCATGGGATTTCAGAACAATTGTTGTCAACATTTGTGTTTAGTCTGTTTCTTCTTAGACACTCAGCTGTCATTCTTTCTGCAGTCATTTCTTCCTTCACTCTCATTCCCTTCCTGATGTGCCCTTTCCACACAACATGGTCCATGGCATTTTGTTCCCACGAGTTCACTTCAATACCTGTATCCTTCATGTCCAGCTTGCACACATCTTTATATCCTAGGAGAGGTCAGCCGCCAATTGACAAGGCATTATAAACTGTAACTGCTGCCTCTCAATTTGTTTCCGAAACTGATTAAGGCCAAGGATGAAGTTCATTCTCTCCATAGCACAAAGCCTGGGCAGTATTGTAGAGACCATATGTTGCCTATGCATCATGATCCCTATCTCAGCCTGCCTTGTTTACCCCAAAGAATAGGTAACATCAGTACATTTGGAACAAAGCAGGCTGCAGAAGCTGCTGGATCAGAAGAGAAGTGCTCTATCTGTCCGCCTATCAGAGCATCACCAGCTGCCAGCTAAGGCTAAGGGCCTGGTCTGCCCTGCCATAAGATAAAGTTTTCAGGTTACATTTCCTCTTCCTAGGATAAGGCTAGAATCCTCGCCAATGCGCTCCTCCGTCTCAATTACTTACATAATACCTACTTACGTCCTTTTCAAGACGTAATTTTTTCTTATTTGAAGCCCCACTCTGGCTTTTGCCAGGGGCCGCAATATAGGCAGGCCATCAGTATGGCCAATTGTCTGAACGCGGTTTCTGGGACCTCTCCACGGTGATCTTCATCCGCATGGTGGCACTATGTGTCATCGGGTGTTTATCGCTTGTGTGATGTCCTGGTGGGGTAGAAATTCAGTTCAATTCTTCCGTCTGAAGCCGTTGGCACAATATAGGATATTGGGGTTTGGTATACACCACCTAACATTCGACAATACCTCTTTGAGTCCCAAAGAACAGATCATACGTTCATAGATTCCTACTTAGAGGCCCAATGAACGCATGATGCGCAGATTTTACGTCTCTTTTGATTACCCCTCGGGCCTGTGATGCTAAGCCCCCTGGGACTCAAAGAGTTAATAGTAGACAGGTAGTACTGGCTACTTTTATACGGTAGCTTGGTCATATGTGACTAAGACCTGACTCAAAACACCCAGTGTAATAGTGAAATTAACAGCTTGTTTAGATGCTTTGATATCTATGTTTGCTGCTGCTTGCCTCTGAGGGCAAAATTAAAATGATTCATTTAAAAAATAAAACATACAGGAACACACATAAACGCTTTGTTTACCGCTCTGATTCTTTTAAATGTGTCTTTGTCAACATTTGCAAAAATATTTGTGTCTGGGTTGGAGAGGATCTGAAAGGCCACCGCACAGTGATGGTTCTCCAGAGGAGAGATGTCGTTATATCTGATGGCTAACTCTGTTCTTGCATTGATCTGATATCTGAGAAAGGAAAATAAATAATAAAAATGATGAAGAAATTGACAATTTCACCAACTTTGAATATTTAGACTCTATAATAAATGGCAATAGAGACTGTTTGACAGAAATCAATAGGAGGATGTCCATAGCAATGCAAAGATTAAACAGCATTAAAAATCTGTGGTTAAACACCAACAAGAAATTAAAATTAAAATTTTGAGAGCATGCATCTCCTCTGTAGCAAAATATGGATGTGAGTCATGGACTATCTCCCAGTCCTTAAGAAAGAAAATAGGGCTTTTGAGCTGAAATACTGTAGAAAGACTCTCAAAATATCTTGGACAAAGAAGAGAAGAAATAATAACATTCTTAAAGACCTGAACATCAAGGAAGATTGGCTACTAAACAGCATCTTGTTTCGGAAGCTGAAATATTTTGGTCATATCAAGTGCCATGACGGATTGGAAGAAAAATAATAGCAGAAGGCATGGTACCAGGAAGGAGAGGCAGGAGCCGACCAACACAAAGATGGGGACAGGATATAAGTGACTCCTTGAACATGAAAGTACTTGAGGCGGGAGAGCTTGGGAGAGACCCAGTTTCTTTTAGGCAGTTCATGATGAGAGCGACGCTCTGCAAAGGACTTGCTCATGATGATAATATGTTGTTTTAACTCCTTAGTGATGCACCTGAATGGATACAGTGAAATATGACAGACAATATATTGTTTGTGTTTGCATTATTTAAACAGACAGAAATGGCAGTTTTATGGCTGTGTTTCTGATCCTCAACTCTTTGAGTCACAGGGGGTTTAGCATCAGAGACCCAAAGGGTAGTCAAACGATACGTAAAATCATCGCATCTTGAGTTCATTGGGCTTCTGGGTAGGAACCTATGAACGTATGATGCGTTCCTTGGGACTCAAAGAGTTAACTCAACTCAGCTCACTGAAACTTACGTGTTATTGTACCCAGGATGATCCAGATCGTGACAGACAGCTGCTGTCAGTAAGATGCCCAGATCCTCAGTTCCCATTCTCTCCCAGAGCTTGCACAAGTGCATCATCCCATACATCATTTGTGTCACGCAGAAACAGTGTCGGAAGTTGTGGAATGGGTTGTTGCGGTAGTTTTCTTGGACACACAGCTGCAGGAGATGCCAAGATAATGATCCAGAATTAATTAAACATGATGAGGGTATAACATCAGTCAAACCGAAATTATGGATAATTCATAATTAAACAATTACATTGCAGCCATCAGTCAGTTCAATTAATTAATAATTTAAGATAAATAATAGCAAAAGCGAATGGATATCTAGTTTAGGAATTGAGGTGGAGGCAGTCATTACAGCTTTCCTGTAGCTTGAGAAACAAGGTGTACACATATGTTGTAATTCTAACTGACTCACAGAGCATGTTGAACAAGGTGGAAACAGATATGCCCTGTGCAGAGTGACAAGAATGGCTTCATAGGTCTGGGGTAGCTTAGAAATTTCTCCAGGTCATGCCAGTTTGTTGGGAAATGAACAAACAGATAGAATTGCTGGTTCTGCAACACTTGGTGGTGAGCTGATGCATGACAAGCTATATGTTATATGGGTCAGATTGGGAATGAGTGAACACTGCGGAGGTACAAGTAGATCATCACACTGCGGAGGTACAAGTACATCATCACAGTGAGGAGGTACAAGTAGATCATCATCACAGTGCGGAGGTACAAGTAGATCATCATCACAGTGAGGAGAATGGTGCTGTGAGGAGTGACCAGGGGATCCGGCCCACACTCAAAACTTCAAGGAAAGGTGAGACAGGTCAACAATCAGACTGTTACTGGTACCATCTCGGAACTGGAACTCTGCACTTGCTGCTGAAGATTGGGACGCAGCACTTATGAGAATGATTCTCTATTCAACATTCCAGATATATAGACAGCTGCTGTGGTGTAGTGGCTAGCTGCTCGATTTCTGGCCCGAAGGTCTTTACAAAGAAATCAAGTCAGAAAAATTACCTTGGTTCTTAAGCCTACCCAACCCAAAATGGGTATTAGGTAAAGCCCCGAGAAGGTGGTCAGTATGATGTTCCCCACATCAGCCATCAAGTGCCGGTCTATAAAAAAAATATGAGCTAGCACCATATGCCTGAAGCAACACTGGTGTAAAAAGGGGTAGTTTATTTTTCTTTACCTAATAGAACATATTTAGAATAACCATAAATTAAATCTTCTTCTACTTATTATAATCTATGGCATGTGGTGTTGGTAGGCCTGTCTTTCCACAACATTTTGTCTTGTGTATTTGTAATCATTTCTGACACAGATGATCTTCCATCCCTTGTGGTTTTGGTAGTCATGTCTATCTAAAAACCTTTTGTCCTGTGTATTTTCAGTCAAATCTGACACAGACGATCTTCCATCTCTTTTGGTTTTGGTAGTCATGTCTATCCAAAAACCTTGTGTCCTGTGTATTTTCAGTCAAATCTGACACAGACGATCTTCCATCTCTTTTGGTTTTGGTAGTCATGTCTATCTAAAAACCTTCTGACTCATGTATTTTCAGTCAGTTCTGACACAGATGATCAGATTTCCATACAGTTATGTCAAACTATCAAGAATTTGAGTCTCCCTTTGCAATAGGTAATTGTTGTATTGTTGAGTGCTGCATCCCCATCTTCAGAAACAAGTTGAGAGTTCCGATTCCGATGGCACCAGTAACTGTCTGATTGTACATCCGTCTCGAATTGCCCCTGAGTGTCGAGCGTCGGCCAGATGCCCTTGTAACTCTTCACAGCGCCATTCTCCTTAGACTGTAATGATCTACCAGTGCCTCTGCTCTGTTCAATCGCTCCCAAAGAGCCCTCACAACATCCAGCTTGTCTCACATCAGTTCACCACCAAGCGGTGCAGAACCGGTCATTCTATCTGCCTGCCCATTTTAGGGAAATGGTGAGGTGACCCATTTACTGCAAAGTAAGAACTTCAATTAACTCATTAGCACAGAAGAAAAACACAAAGGAACACAATAAGACAATATAACATAACAGATTTTTTCTAAAAATGACTTGGCTTTCTGGGGAATGCATTGTAAATACTGTGTGGTAGGTAATTTTGCGGCAAATAAATCAGCTAAAATAATGCAGACGACATCATCCACAGAATGTCAGTTGATCCACAAATATGGGGGCTTTGACAATGTACCCAGTGCCCACTGCTAAGCTATATCTCAGGGCCTCACAATCTGCAGGGGCTTAAAAAAAACCTTTTCTCATCCAGAAAAGCAATTTGCCTTTAATAAAAAAAAAAATTGCTATAAATTGCCTGATTTTATTCATGTCATTTTGGGTAGATTATCTCAGTTGCATATCCTTTACAGGACACTGCAGAACCGATCCCAGCATTTTTTTGGCTGTTTAGTTTTTATAGGCAAATTTACGTCCAATAGTTTGCCATTGCTTCTTTGGACAGTCGGCTTCTCGATACCACTGTCAAAACCAGCGTAAGGCCCGCAGCTGGGATTGAACCAGGCACCCCTGCATTAGGAAGCACGTTTGTAATGCCCAAGATATTATCTCAGGCTACTATTTATTCCACTTTGTTAATGTTAATCTTAGTTTCAGCATCATAGCAAACAGGTCACCCCATAGTTGCTCCGCTCCTGTGCCAACGAAAAACACACAGAATGTTTATGACAGTCCCTTGTGGAGAAATTGACAGACAGTTGTCTCAGCAAATGCACTAGCATACACACGCATTAAAAGCCTACTATGTTGTAACCTCAGTAAACTAAATAAAATAATCACCTTGATATGCGAGAACTTCCCTTTTTCATTAACTTATACATTTTAAAGTTTTCTTTGATTAACCTGTGTTATTTAAAATAGTAGGGGCCTCAGAACTTTACATAGTTTAGGGCCTCATCCAGTCTAAATTCGGCCCTGCCAGTACCTCAAGTGGTAAAACTGGGTCAGTCATCCTATTTTTTGCTCGCATTAACTCTTTCTGGCTGTCAGTTTTAATATTTCATGTACTCACCAGCCAGCGCTTGAGTGTAGTAGGATTAATGTTGAACTCTTCGACAAGGCCTAATTCCTGGTACATATGTTCTAGCAGGCTCAACATCTGAAATCATTCACAGATTTAACCCTTCATTCACATATTTAACTCTTTATTTACAGATTTAACCCTTCATTCACAGATTTAACCCTTCATTCACAGATTAAACCCTTCATTCACATATTTAACTCTTTATTTACAGATTTAACCCTTCATTCACAGATTTAACCCTTCATTCACAGATTAAACCCTTCATTCGCAGATTTAACTCTTCAATCAGGTTCAACCCTTCATTCCCAGATTTAACCCTTCATTCACAGATTTAACCATTCATTCACAAATTTAACCATTCATTCACAGATTTAACCTTTCATTCACAGATTTAAACCTTCATTTACAGATTTAACCCTTCATTCACAGATTTAACACTTCATTTACAGATTTAACACTTCATTCACAGATTTAACCCTTCTTTCACGGGTTTAATCTTTCATTCACAAATTTAACCATTCATTCACAGATTTAACCTTTCATTTACAGATTTAAACCTTCATTTACAGATTTAACCCTTCATTCACAGATTTAACACTTCATTTACAGATTTAACACTTCATTCACAGATTTAACACTTCATTCACAGATTTAACCCTTCTTTCACGTGTTTAACTCTTCATTCACCATTAAAGAACTAAGAACAATGGTTGGGAGTGGGAAATCAAGTAATCAGAAACAATCAGTGCATAGAAGAAAAGGGCTGATATTTGTGCTACTGATACCAACTTTCTGCTATCAGTGCCAAACACTGACAGTCTGATCAGCAGCATGAAAAGAGTTCTAATTGTACCAGTAACTGTCTGACAGCGCATCAGTCTCATTCTTCCCTTGTAAAAGTAAATAGTAAAGGACCATTTTTTCAAGCCTTAAGGCGTATAGGGCTAGATATATTTTTATAGACCAATCGGCACAAGATGGGTGATGTGGTCAACATCACTCCTGCCGCCTTTACTTCCCGGGACTGCACCCCGTACCCACTCAAGGCTGGGTCGACCTGGGAGCCAAGGTCATTTTTGAAAAAAGTCCGGCTCCGCCAGGGAGCGAACCCATGACCTTCCGATCTGTGGTGAGCGTCTAGCTGCTTCCCCATGGGGACTCCCTCTTCCCTTGAGTGTTGAGCAGTGACCAGATCCTCTGTTAACTCTCTGCAGTGCCATTTTTGGGGATCAGTTCTGAAGAGACTGAATGTAACAGATGGCTGAGATGTCAGGATGTGAGAATTTCCTGCGGAGAAATGAGCAGAGAATCACCAGAGAATCACCAGACAGGCACTAATATAGGACATGAGAGGTGAATTGGGTCAAGAATTGACATCACAGCACTGAGGGTATTCCCATGCATGCTCCATTCTCATCTTCAGCAGCCAACGCAAAGTTCCAATACTGATGGCACCGGTCACAATCTGGTTATATGTCCATCTTGCCTTTCCTCTGAGTGTAGTGAGCCGGCCAGACCCTCTGGTTACATCCAGGTGCCTCATTCTCTCCAGGCCATAATAATCTTCTTTCTCTACTCATTCCGTTGCTTGTTCCCAAAGAGTCCTGACTACATCTGCCTTGTTATGTATCAATTCACCATCAGTGGTGCAGATCCAGCCAATCTGTCTGCCTGTTCATTACCCACTACACCAGTGTAGTGAGGATGAAAGGTGAGGATGCGAGGACGCCCAAAAGAAATTCTAAAATGGACACTAAAGGTTCTTGACTGGACTCCATTCATGAAATTGAATTAATTGCACACAATAGAATGGAATGGAGGAATCAACTGTTAGCCCTAAGTGACATGTAATGACACAAAGATAATGATGGTGATGACGATGAGATGTCAGGAAACACGGACATCTGAGAAACCCTAAAATGAATAACAACAGAGACCAAAAGAGCAGCACTGGATTTCATCCATGGTATCCAAAAGGATAGAGTGAAGCGGGAAAACTGACCTCAAGCCATATGTGGCATATAATGGCACACCAGAATAGTGGTAGTAGTAAATTTTACCCACTAAGGCATCACACAAGCGATAAACACCTGATGACACAAAGTGCCACCATGTGGATGAGGATCACCCGTGGACAGGTCCCAGAAACGGCATTCAGTTATTAGGCCCTGGCAAGAACCAGGATGGGGTTTGAAAATAAAGAAAAATTGGTTCCCACAAGGGGATGACTAGTATCCAGTAACCAGAATAATGATATTGATGGGACATAAGGAGCTAGGATAAGTCAATGACATATGACATAGCCAATACACGTGTACTGTCCTCTTTCATTAATGAGTAAATAATTCAAGTGGATGTGTGAGTGAATACAATGGTCGTGATTGACAAAAGAGACAAAACAGTAAGTACCTCATTGGGCTCCCAGTGCCAAATGTCAAATGTCGGTTGTTTGAGGTAGTCCACTGTCTCCTGGGATAGGGTGTACTGGCGAAGAGAATGGAACAATAATGATTGTCCCTGGACATAGAAATATGGTCAGACATAAACACTGCTGTATACCATGATATAATTGAACCAGCATGTAACAGGTCCTTTGCAGAACGTCCCTCTGCTTCCGGTCTGTCTGAAAGAGACTCGGTCTCTCACCAGCTTTCCTGCCTCATGTACTTTCATTTACAAGAAGTCACTAATATCCTGTGCCGATCTTGTTGGTCGACCCCTGCCCCTTCTTTCTGGTACTATGCCTTCTGCTATTATTTTTTCAAATCCGTCATATCGATTGATATGACCAAAATATTGTAGCTTCTGAGACTAAATGCTTGTTTATTAACCAATCTTCCCTGATGTTCAGATTTTTTAAAATGTCAGTATCACTGACATATACCTGAATAGGAGTGATAAACTCAAGATGTTGTTGACGAGGGTTTTTGTGGCAATTTGTCCAGTGTTATTTTTACACCAGTAGCTTCTCCACGGTTCAGGTATCAATTATTTACTGAGAAGGATTCCATACTTTCACCCCAGTCTTCTAAATGCGTTTAGTCTTTGGGTTTGTGAAAGTATGGTAGCTAGATTATGGGTAGTACAGTATACATTTAGGCGTTGCGAGTCTGACTTGTAATCCAACGTACCGCGATCGAAACCCACTGCTGGCTGCGTGGATTTTTATCATGGTATGGGGCGTCGCAGGTCGACCCAGCCTAAAATGGGTACCAGGATGGCTGTCCTGGGGAAGTCAAGACGGCCGGCGTAATGCTGACCATATTACCCATCCAGTGCCGATTGGTCTGTAAAAATACGGGACACTCTTTCCATATACTCGATGTGCTTAAGGCGTAAAAAGGGATCTTTACTTTACTTTACTTACAGTATAAATTATTTTAGGCTGGAATGAAGCTTATGAAGTGACCTGGATCTGTCTCACCGGTGCATCGATCAGTTCACGTCTGTAATTTTTACAGCGCTCCCTGGTAACCATCACTGGAGCTACAGAGGTCTCCATGGCGAAGTGGTCAAGCCGTTTGCCTCGCGCTCTGAAGGTCGTGGGTTTATTCCACGGCTGCACCCTTAAGTTCATGAGTGCAATTTTTACGGAGATCCCTGGAGAGCATCACCGGAGCTATGGAGTTCAAACTCTGTGCTGTGCTCTCAGCACGGCCAGCCATTCTGCGGAGAGAGACCGAGCCTTATGGGATAAAACCCAGTGCAATGAAGTCGATCCTCTCGATATTGACCTTTGGGTCACTGACTTTGCAAAATGTGTGATGCTGTTTCCCTGTGACTGTACGCTTCCCTACATTCAGAGAAATATTGAGTTAACATGACAGTACATACAAGGTGGGTACTACAAATACCATATTCATAGCTAAATTATGAACAAAATATAAAAATATACAGATTATAAATCTACAACAGTTATGGGAATATAAATGAAGTGTGCACAGCAAATATAAAAATATGTACAATAAATATAAGTACAATATAAGTGCAGGTCTAATAAATATAAGTATATTAACAATAGATACATGTACAACAAATGTAAACAGATGTACAACACTAATACATACACTAACAATAAATATATATACACTCGCAATAAATATAAAAACACTTACAAAAAATATAAATACACTAACAATAAATATGAATACAGTTACAATAAATATAAATACACTAACAAAAAATATAAATACACTAACAATAAATATGAATACAGTTACAATAAATATAAACACACTCATAAAATGTGAAGACAAAAATAAACCATCTCATTCTGTTAACAACTGTTGGGAAGAACTAGTATCATTCAAATGTAAACATTGCAGCTTTGTAATTGTGCATTAGTTAACCCCAAGGACATCTGTGTGATGGTTTTCCCTAACCTTCCATACCATCAAGAGTTAGGAGTGCATAAATCTGGCCGTACAAGTAAACATAAAAAGAATGAGTATCTAGAGTGTGTACAAATTATGAGTATAATAACTCTGTGAGTACAATAAAAACAGGTGCATAAATCGAGCAAGAAGAATAAATATTAATACATAAATTAGATAACACATAAAAGTACTTGAACCACGTGTGGACAACAACTGTGCATACACAATTTGTTTGGGGCAATCTGGCCATGTAAGTTTAGACCTATATTTTATAGAGCTATCAGAACTTACTGGGTGATGTGGTTAACAACATGTCAGCCGCCTTTACTTCCCAGGACTTTTACTTGCTACCCATTTATGGTGGAGTCAAGGTATTTATGGGGGGAAAAATCTGGCTCAATTCGGATTCAAACCCATGACCTTGGGGTCCACAGGTGAGCTCTATCTGCTACACTACAGTGGCTCCAAAACAGCAGGTATAAATCTATAAATGGTTAAAATAAACAACACATTTATGTTTGCAACTTAAACAAGTAAGCCTTTGATGATAAACACTTTTTGCGGCTGCGTTATGGGTGTTATGCTATTAGTTTTGTTCATGCTGACAGAGGGACTCTGTCCCAAGACCGCTGGACGTTTAGAGCACTAATTTCCTCTTGAAGTTTCAGTAACATTGTAGATTTTTTACAGGGCAGAGCTGTCAACACTGCGCCCAAGCCCCCAGCCTGGAGGACCGGGAGTTGTTCTCACATGGACACCAGAGGGAAAGAGAAAGAAGGGGCGCCCAAAAACAACATGGAGATAAACGATGGAGAGTGACCTGAATGCGGCATCTCTGACATGGAAAACTGCACTGAAGATTGCACAGGTCAGGAAAGCATGGAAAGTCCTCTCTGAAGCCTCATGTGCCACTAGGTATAAAGAGAATTGAGGATTGATTGATGCTGCTTTCAAATTTGTTTCACAAGGGACAGTAACTGATATCTGTTGTTTTTACTGTAATGGGATTGGAGCAAATGTGAGGTGACCAGTTGTCAGGAAGCTGAAAGTTGGTCTAACCAACTAACAAACAGTTTAAGATGTACTCTTCTTCTTCGCGTTCACTGGCGGAAAGTTCTGGTTGTTTGCCCACCTCTCATCCCAGAACCTGTGTGTTACATGCACATCCATTTGACAGATCTGACTTAACTGTATGCAGATTGTTGGTTCCTTGCCTCCCAGGTAGATGCACTTTGACTTTGAAGGAAGGTCCCCAATTAGTCGACTCTTATGGCATGCTTGTTGGGGAGGCAGTGGGTCAATTCATGTTTTCCCCCATAATTGGGTCCTGGAACCCACACAGGAAAGATGTACTTTATATACTCAACTGCTCTCCCCACCCGCCACCTTTTTTTTGTTTTTTAACAAACTCATATTTCTGAGTTATCTTTGGCTCATCAATGTTAATACAAATTTAAATATGTCAGTTTAAGAGTGACATAAGTGAGCACACCACCAAATGTCTATCTACAGGTGACCAGGTAGGTAGGTAGTTGTACCCCCCCTAGGACATCACACAAGCGATAAACACCTGGTGACACAAACTGTCACCATGCGGATGAGGATCGCCCATGGAGCAAGTCCCAAAAACCCCATTCAGCCGTTAGGCCATATCCATGGCTAGACAATATGTATGAAATGGCTATATTCAGCCCCCCCCCCCACCCCCCCCGGGGCCGAAGCTAGGGTGAGGCTTTAAATAACAAAAAGAGTGCCAGCTATGTAACTACCCCTACGAAACTGTTGAACACCATCTCTTTGAGTGCCCAGAACTCAGTGAGACAAGAAGAACGCTACTCCCTCCGAGACCAGACAAGTGGAACACCTTGTTCGGAGGAAAAGAACAGCTTGTGAAAACATGCAAATTCCACTACATGGAATTGGGCCAAAGGGCGAAAGCTCATGCGCCGCTGGATCGATAACAACAACAACAACAACAACCATGGCTAGGCAATATGTATGAAATGGCTATATTCAGCCCCCCCCCCCCCCCCCCCCAACCCTGGGCCGAAGCTAGGGTGGGGCTTTAAATAACAAAAAAATTGCATCCCACATGGAGACGAATGAGTATACATGAACAGAAGTATCTTGTAGAAATGAATAGAATTTGTTGTATTTTATATGGACTGTAAACTGCTGGAGCACGTCTACAGGGTGTTTCTAAAATCTGAATCTGTTTTTAAGCTATCTCATATTGAGCCTTGTATAGTAAAGGTTAATGGCAGTAGTGACAAGCAACAACAACAACAACAAATGAAACAACATGTAAAAAAAGTTTACGAGGTGAAAAATCTTACAACATACAAATACATGTTCAAGTGAAATTACTCGATGAAATCATGCACACTGACCTGAAAAACTTCTAGCCTTTTAACTTCTACTACTGCCGCTCCTACTGCTGCTATTACTGCTACTACCACCACCACTACTTCTTCTTCTTCTTCCACTGTTACTATTATTGCTACTTCTGCTACTGCTGCTGCTGCTACTACTACTAATTTTTCTACTACTGCTTACAAAATACAATCATTGCCTTCCCCAATTTTTCCTTATTTTGAAGCCCCACCCAGGCTTTTGCCGGGGGCCGCAATATAGCCTATCGGTTGAACGCCGTTTTTTGAGACTTCTCCACAGGTGATCCTCATTCGCATAGTGGCACTTTGTGCCACAGGGTGTTTATCGCTCTGTGTGATGTCCTAGTGGGGTAAAATTTACTTACTACTGCTTACTGCATTTTCGGTTATAATGAAAATAATCATATTAATAATAATAATTTTACCACCACCACTACCACCACCACCACTACCACTACTACTACTACTGCTGCTGCTATTTCTACTACTGATAAATATTAACTTCTGCTACTACTACAGCTGCCCGTGCTGTATTACTATGACTACTTCATCCAATAGAATATATTTATTACAATTACGTGTGCTGACTGGGTTTCTGGGATCTAGCGTGTTGGTCTGCTTGTTAATCTCAAGATGGCATGGTAAAGCTTAAAGCAGCAGCCCAGAAGGGACAAACTGATCGATTATTAAAACTTCTGAAACTTAACAATAATAACAAGGGCTCATCATCAAGTGCCTTGCCAGCTGGCGTAGGCGTTCATGTATCTCCACAGATCTCGGTTTCTTGTGTTCTGGATCAATTCTACTGATGATATTCCTCCATGCCACTGTCTTAAACCATCTACCATCATTTCTCTTGGTCTGTCTCTGTCTCTTCTACCGGTGATCTTTCCAGTCATCACAATATTTTCCAGTGCATCTTTTTCTCATCACATGACTGTGGAATTTTGTTTGTCTCCTGCTCATTGTTGTATGTAATGTGCTACTTTCATTTTCTATTTCCAGGCAATCATTGTTAGTTATTCTGACAGTACAAGGTTAACAAGGGCTGGTAAATCAAAAACCTTTACCTCCATCCTGCCCTAACTGTAACTTCTTTGGAGGTTAAACAGAGCATCATCAGCGACCGGGTTGCCCATTGGCTCGCCGGTAGATGATTTCATCGCCTGCCGGGACAGTATTTGGATCTGTTTGCTTTGATCGCATAAATACTGCAAGAGTCCTTTTCAGGGCTTTTGGTGGCAAGCAGTGCTAAAACCACTTTATATGGCGCACATAACCTAGACACAATTATAACCTAAAGCACCCCTTTCAGTGATGCTGGTTGAACGATTTTTATTTCCTACTAAAGATCCTACCTTCCTAACGGAGTATCTAGGTTTTGTTTTGTTGTCTGTGAAGGACATTTGTGTGTGATTTTCACTAGGACAGGAAGCAACAGTTATGTGGACGCCTATTTGCAGTGATACTAGAACTCAGGCTAACGAATAATGCCGCGTAAACCTGCCTTCTTCTTCTCTTCCACCTTGTACCTCAGTGAAGTGTCGGGGGAAGATGTAACATTTGTTGATGAGCTCTGTCAGGAGCTAAGACTGATGTTCATTTCTGTAAGGCTATTCTTAATGCCATCACTCCATATTTCGCTAGTCGCTCTAAACCCGTTGTAATGTTTCAGTAAACCTGCCTGGGTGAACCTAAATGAGCCCCAGTCCAAAACTGGATCCAAAACAACCACATGTTGCCAGCATACAGTGTCAAGGCTGTGTGATCCCAGGTAATTCAGTTCAAGCATATGTAGGAAACACCTTCGTGATTATAAAGAGCATACGCAATCTTTGATTTTGTTGTCTTGAATTAATGACCTACTACCCCAGAACAGATGTTTATATGGCCAATAGGAATGTTTCCTGTTTTGTTTTTTAATCGTGTCAACATTTTGCTTTTGATATTTGTTAACCGTTGCATTCATTTTCTTCAGTGTGTAGACTGAAAGGTTCAGTCACAAAGCTGCTGAGCTGAGCGTATGGCATGACACTGTGAGCTGTGAATCTAATTTGGAGTGCTTTTTGATGATGCCCAGCGTGGTTTGTGCTATAATCTGCAGGTTCAGTGAAAACGGTGAGTAGTCTGCTGTCAGAGAACTGCTGGTGTCTTGTGCGTTTAATTGCGTGTAGCAACTGACCTGTTGGAACAGCTGCTTCCATCAATGCTGAATTGAATTTCCAGTATTGGACTGTTTGTGCTGGCACTTCTAGGCGTGTGTATGCTGTTTGATTTGCTAAGACTGTAGTCTGTACCAATTATTCCACAACGGACAGTGATGGGAAATTATGTGTGGTTTTCGTTGATACAGAAACGGAGCAACTATGTGGTGACCTGTTTGCTATGGAGTTGCAACTGGGATTACCCAATTACCCGAAGGAGAAGGATTCCAATGGTCGTTTATTGTAAAAATAACATCAGGAAGTGCAGTTGATCGTAGTGTCACAGAATAAGCTGCTTAAACATAAACATACAAAACGTACCTTCGGATAATTGGGCACATCTCGTTTAAGGCAGATTTTCGACTCATCCGTGATTGGCGAGCTAAAGGCATGCAAAAAGGCGGACATTTGGTCGTTTGAAATAAGTCATGATATCAACAGATGACACTGAATTTTAAAAAAAAGGCTGACAGTACGTTATAAGCAGCGGATATTCAACGACAAACAGTTGGATTTCGGCAACAAACAGCTGATTTCAAACAACAATCGTCAGATAATCAGTTGTCAACAGCCAGTATTCTTTTCTTCTTTAAGCTGATAAAACAATATGAGGAGCGGCTGGCCCAGCGGTTACAACATTTGGCTCTCATCTGGGAGACCCGGGTTCGGCCCCGGGTAAGGCAATGACGTTTAACAGTCGTCTCCTGACATCCCTCCCCCCCCCCCCCCCCCCCCCCCCCCCCCCCCCCCCCCCCCCCCCCCCCCCCCCCCCCCCCCCCCCCCCACCCCCACCCCCCCCCCCCCCCCCCCCCCCCCAAAAAAAAACCCAGCTTCCTCAGTCGAAACCACCCAAATAAGTGGTAAATACAGACAGCTTAACAGTAAGAAAGAATAGAAAGAAAAAAAAAATGAAGAATGACCATCGGATAGTCAAGAAATTTTTAGTGAAACATGTCCACTTACTCATTAAGACTGACAAATAAATTAGCCTACACAAAAAACCCAACCAGTAAACTCAAATTTACAATAAGGATGGGCGATTCCCGTTTGGCTTGGCACCCTGCTTTAACATAAGGAACTTCTGGATGCAGGGTCGGCATTGTGAAGATCAGGCCGACTGTTAGAAAACAAATAAATAACAAATTGAGGTACACGTGAATATGTAAGAAGCAGTAACTGCTTTATCACAGACAACACACAGACTGCACTGAGATCACAAAACTATTAGAGACAATCAAGTCAAGCACATGAATGTCAAGATATTGAGGACAAGGGCGACATCATTCGTCTTCATGGCATGCACTGTGGATATATTCTGTGTTATTTATAGCCTATAGATACAGATCCAGCAACTGTTGCTTTCACTTTGGGCAGGCTTATGCTCAAGGAACTAAACTGTCAAAGCAGTATCATCTAAATTTCTCACGTTACGGCCCCTGGCATTCCATGGCTTTTTATTTTCGCGCCACGTTTTCTTCTAATTCCACTGGCAAGACATCAACATGGCTGCTTTTGGATATCCAGTTAACCGATTTTGTGTATTTGTGTGGTTTTGCCTGATTTATATTTGTGCTGATAAAGGCTCTATAGCTGCAACCTTCACGTTTTGTTTGTTATACTGTGAAGCTAGCTGGTCTAATTTTTTTTTCAGTCTTTTCTGGAGAAGCTGGCACTACATACTCAGCAGGCCCTAAAACAATGTAAATGTAATCTTGGGGCATTAAGCTTCTGCAGCGACCTTTCCCCACAGAGGGGCGTGCGGGTGGGCGGCCTGAGCCACTCCGCCGACCCCTGTAGAAAATATTTAAGGATGGGGAGGGGGCGCTAAGTGATACACTTTACTCTCGTATGGAAGTTTTTTTTAAAAATTTCGTTTAAAATGTCATATTATTTCAAAATTATTATATTAATATTTATTTCCTCAATCCCCTCAAAGTTATGTGTGTACGAGTATGTGTATGTGTGCGTACGTGTGTGTGTGTGTATGTGTATGTATGTGTGTGTATTTGAGTATATGTGTGTGTGCGCGTGCTGGCACCCCTGTCGCAAAGTTTATTAAAGAGACACCTAATTCTTGTTATCTTTCTTTTGTCTTTTCTTTCTTTCTGAAGTGTATGCGCTCAACCAGCTCTTGTAGCGTTTTTTTCGTTAACTTTATCTGAACTGTTTCAATTGTTTAACTAGTTCTCTCTTCACGGGAAGGAGCATTGGAAAATGTCGCTACGACTGGAAAGATCACTGGTAGAAGAGGCAGAGGCAGACCAAGAGAAACGATGGTGGGTGGCCAAAGACAATGCTATATCATCAGGGGAACTGATCCACAACACCAAAGACCAAGCTCTGTGGAGATGCATGAACGCTTACGCCAGCTGGCCAGCCACTTGATGATGATGATGAGGTATCTTCAGAATTAAGTAGCTAGTGTCCTATTAGTTCTGTTTTGTGTATCTTACGTCATACCTGGGGGTTATAGGGTTCAAATTGTTTGCTCTCCTTATTTGAAGCAGTTCCTTTCATTACTTAATTTTCTTGCGTACGCGCTATCTGGGTTGTGAAGTGTAAAGTCCAGTTGTAGGATCCGAAGCAAGACGCTATCAGAAACCATGACATGATTTGATTCCGAAAATGATTCTTTAAATAGGTAGAATTATTTTGTCAAGAGGTTACTAAGCCAGTCGTCCCCATGTGGGATGCAATTTTTCGTTATTTGAAACCCCACCCTGGCTTTTGTCGGGTAGGTTAGGGGGGGGGGGGGGGGGGGGGGGGGGGGGGGGGGGCTGAATATAGCCGGACCATAAATATGGCCTAACGGCTGAAAGGGGTTTCTGGGACCTCTTCACGGGTGTTTATCGCTTGTGTGATGTCCTGGTGGAGTACAACATACATACACAATACAAGTCAGGAGGCTGGTTCTGAGCTACTGCCTTGTGAGAAAAATAGTGACAGCCTCAAATATGCGATAGGGTATGATAGTTTCATGTAGAGAGAGAGAGAGAGAGAGAGAGAGAGAGAGAGAGAGAGAGAGAGAGAGAGAGAGAGAGAGAGAGAGAGAGAGAGAGAGAGAGAGAGAGAGAGAGAGAGATAGACAGGTAGACAGACAGACAGACAGACAGACAGACAGACAGACAGACAGACAGACAGACAGACAGACAGACAGACAGACAGATAGATAGATAGATAGATAGATAGATAGATAGATAGATAGATAGATAGATAGATAGATAGATAGATAGAGAGAGAGAGAGAGGCGGGAGGGGGGGCAGAGTCAGAGAGATATAGAATTATTGCGACAGGGAATAAAAGCAACCGCTGAACATCAAAATCGACACAAGCGGGCCTGAAGCAAGGTATGCAGACAGTAAGTCCAAAAGCATCCAAACATTAGCAATAACACTGACAGACATTGATAAAAACATCGACAAGACAGCAACAACTGTGACTGATAAATGTTGTACTGGTGAATGATATAAAGACTGCACTGCGGTAATATTTTCATAATCTGTTAAATTTATAACAAAAAGCTGTTGAAACTAGTTCTCAAAGGAATAAGAAGAACAAAATATGTTTTCATAAAACACATTTATGCACATATATTTTCAACAGCATAATTTATATTTACTTTTCGCAAATTGTATTTAATTAAAATACAGGTTAACTTTAAAAACTAATTTAATAAAAAAATATTAAGTTAAAAAGTAAAATGAACATTATTATGGATACTACCTACTAAGGTATAGGAAAATATATTTTGTTTAGGAAAACATTTATGTACATATACTTTCAAAAGCACAATTTATATTTTTTTCACATGTTATAAAATTGTATTTAATTAAAATACAGATTAACTTTCAAAAATTAATTTAATTAAAAAATTAAGTTAAAAAGTAAAATAAGGAACATTTTTGGGGGTACAAACTTAGGTATAGAAAAATATATGTTCGTTTCGGCAAACGTGTCTTAACAGCCCAGTCACAATTTTAAAATGACCAGTGTGTATGCATAACGTACATGCCATGCCCATGCCGCCATAATGCAGTTTAATTGTTTACATTAGCAACGCAAAAAGCATATAGCTTCAATATTGATACATTAGTGAATACTTACAAGGAAAAACCAATCTTGAATTTAAATATTCTTGTTAATTTTTCGCATTCTAAAATGTATTTTTTGTCAACCTTCCCCCCGTGATTTATTGATCTGTACTTATTTCTATGCTAATGAAGGCTTTATGGTGGTAATCTGTGGCTGTGTGTGTGTAAAACTGTCAAGCTCTGTTGTTCTAATTCTGTCAGTTTATTTATCTGACCTCTGTGTTTCTATATTTGGGCTGACATGGGTCATTGTGTCAGGAGAAACTCAGACCCAGATTCTGATAGGGGGATATAGTTACAGACAGTTTTGATAGATCAGACAGGAAGGCTGGCAGAGAGACCAACAGACCGACCGATCGATCGAAAAATAGATAGATGATAGATAGATAGACAGACAGACAGAAAGACAGACAGACAGACAGACGGACAGACAGACCTGACAGACAGACTAACAGATAAATAGATAGATAGATAGATAGATAGATAGATAGATAGATAGATAGATAGATAGATAGATAGATAGATAGATAGATAGATAGATAGATAGATAGATAGATAGATAGATAGATAGATAGATAGATAGATAGATAGGCAGGCAGACAGGCAGGCAGGCAGACAGACAGGCAGACAGACAGACAGACAGACAGACAGACAGACAGACAGACAGACAGACAGACAGACAGACAGATAGATAGATAGATAGATAGATAGATAGATAGATAGATAGATAGATAGATAGATAGATAGATAGATAGATAGATAAACTGGAGACACAGACAGTGATGGAGATTGACAGAGACAGACAGACAGATCCGTAGACGGATAGGTGGACAGGCAGGCTGCCACATAGATATACAGACAGAAAGACAGATGGCAGGAAGATGGGTTGGTGGATCGATGAATGTATGTGTGGCTGAATCGATGAATGAATGAATGAATAGATGAACGGATGAATGGACAGTTAGCGAAATAAGCAGAGAAATGTAGGTGCCTCCCCCCTCCCCCCGACACTTCGCTGAGGTACACACAAAAAAAAAGAAGAAGAAGAAGAAGAAGAAGAAGAAGAAGAAGAAGAAGAAGAAGAAGAAGAAGAAGAAGAAGAAGAAGAAGAAAAGAAGAAGAAGAAGAAGAAGAAGAAGAAGAAGAAGAAGAAGAAGAAGAAGAAGAAGAAGAAGAAGAAGAAGAAGAAGAAGAAGAAGAAGAAGAAGAAGAAAAGAAGAAGAAGAAGACTGAGAGGACAGATAAGACAAGGTAAGTAAGGAACTGGCTGTGTATTAGAAATCTGTGAGCAGGCAATTTTTTCTGCGTCTAAAAATGCTGCCTATCATCCTCATCATCAGGTGCCTTGTCGACTGGCGTGGGCGATCATGCCTCTCCATAATCTGCGATCTCCTGCAGCATGTATCAGTTCGGGTGCCGACACACCTCCACGCCATGCAACAAGACTGTCAAGCATCTTCTCTTGTTGTCTTCCTCTATCCCTTTTCCCACAGATCTTTCCGGTGGTCACAACATGTTCGATTTTCCCTCTTCTCATAACATGGCCGAAAAATGATGACTGTCTCCTTGTGATGTCCGTGATAAGTTGTCTTCGGGCTCCCGCCTCTTTCAAAACCTATTGGTTACTCTTTTTGGCTGTCCAAGGTATTCTAAGCATTCTTCTGTAAAACCACATCTATGAGGCCTCTAAAAATTGTTTGGCCTGCCTACCGATTGTCCAGGATTCACACCCATATGTTAAAACTGGATGTATATAGCAAGCAAGGATTCTTTTTCTAACTCGCATGACAAGGGATATATTTTGTTTTTGCACAAGAACCACTAGATTTTTTCATTTTATAAAATGTAGTTTTTTTGCCTGTCCCTATTCTGGTTCTTTCTTATCTCAGTTAGTGCATATTTCATCGGTTGGTTTATCCAGGTGCCCAATACTTAAATGTCTGTAGCTTGGTCCTCAAAGGAACACCATGACTTTTTATTTACACATTTAGGAAATAATTTGTTTCTTTGATACCACCATTCGTTCTGTCTTTTCCCATTATTCAAACTGAGGGCCCATTCCTTCATTTTTCTAACGACCACAATGTCTATCATTTCCCTGTAATTCTTTTTTTTTTCTTTTCTGTTTCCCTTTTCCTTTCTTTTTTTCCTTTTTGAACTTTCCTTTTCTTTTTTCCTGCTTTCTTCTTCTTCTTCTTCTCTTCTTCGTCTTTTCTTCTTTCTTCCTTCTTTTTCCTTTTCTCCCTTCTTCTTTTCTTCTTTCTTCTCATCTTCAGTTTCTTTCTTCTTCTTCTTTCTTCCCTTCTTTTGAAAATTCTTCTTCTTCTTCTTCTTCTTCTTCTTCCCTTCTTTTTTCCTTCTTCTCTTCTTATTCTTTGTCTTTCTTCGTCTTTCTTCTTTCTTTTCTTCTTCTTTTTTTCTTCCTTCTTTTTTTCTTCTTCTTCTTTTTCTTATTCGTATTCTTTTCTTCTTTCTTTTCTTCTTCTAATTTTTTCTTTTCTTCTTTTTCTTCTTACTTCTTCTTCTGCTTCACTTCTTCTTCTCTTTTCTTTTGTTTATTTGCCTTTTTCTTCTTCTTTCTTTTCTTCTTTCAGTTTTTTCTTCTATTCTTCTCTTTCTGACCTTCTTTCCTTTCTGATCTTAATTTCTTCTTTGTTTTACCTTTTCTCTTCTTCTTCCTTCTCCTCATTGTTCCTTTCTGATTTCTTTTTTTCTTTTCTTCCTTCTTCTTCTTCTCATAATTCTTCTTCTTCTTCTTTCTTAGTCCTGTGACTCTTAAGACTTTTCTCCTTTGGTCTTCTTCTTCTTTTTCTTTTAAAGTGCCTGGTTTCTTTGGCAGAGCTAAAAATATGGATTTAAAGGGTCATTTGGAATATACCCACTATTATAAATATAATTTAAAAGTTTAGTTATTATTTCAATTCCAAAATCTCCCAGTGCTTCGATTTCTTCCAGTTTCTTCTGTTGTCTGGCCCGGGTACTTTTCCTTTCTTTATATGATGTATTGCATCCTCAACTTCTGCAGTCATTATTGGTGGACCATCATTGTTGGTCTGCAGTTCCACATCTGGTCTATTATCATCACACAATTTCCCTTTGAATTGTATGATGATATATTAATTGTGTCCACTCTCTATGAAGATAAGGGGGGGGGGGGGGGGGGGGGGGAAGTAAATATAAACACATAAAGCTGGCGCGAGATAAACGAAACAAACAGAAACATAACCATGCAAAGGTTAATACAAACGAAACAAAACAGAAACAGCCATGCTAAGCGTTGTTACGAAGGAGACAAAATAAAAACCTAACCATGCTGAACATTGTTACAAACAGGCACACGAACAAATGCTGAACCAGATCTGCTTCTTACAATATTCCGTTACTACCTTGGGGTATTTGGGTATGTCCCGCTTGAGACTAATTTTGCTCTCGTCGCTTAGAGAGCTAAAAAAGTGATCACACGTTCCGCTCGTCATGATAGGCCTAGAAGGGAGTGCAGAATAGGGAGGAGAAATGTAAGGGCGAGCGGCAAACAACTCACTGTAAACATAATAATATAGATGAAATGTCTAACAACAATTCTCCTTCAAAGGGGCGGGGAGGGGTTAAAAAAAAGGAGGTTCTTCTTCTTTTTTGTTTCTTTCTAACTTCGTGCGCTCTGAAGGGTCGTGGGGTTTATTTTACGGCTGCGAGGCTCTGTTTAGGAGTCTATTTTTTGGCGGAGGTCCCTGGGGATCGTCGCAGGAGCTACTGTGTTTGTGCTTTGTGCGACAGACAGCTAGCTGTTCTGCGGAGTGAGACCGAGCCACATGGGATCAAACCTGGGGAAAACACGTCGATCATCGCCACTTTCATTGTTAGTGATATGACATTGCTTGCGTCGCAGAACCAACCACCAGAATGTTTTTTTTTTCTTTTCAAGGAAAATTTACGTTC